>JASAUF010000547.1:6425000-6825000 GCA_030180095.1 Magnolia changhungtana | reverse complement strand
AATGATTCTCACCTTTAAAACATTTATATGACCCACATAACGTTTATTTTCCATCCAATCTGTTCATAAGGTCACATGTACATGGAAAAGTAAAAACAAATATCACATTGAACCAAAACCTATGTGACCTCCAAAAGGGTTTCAATGGTAGACATCATATCTCCCCATGCTTTTTTCAATGTGGTCCAATTGATTATTGGATTTGTCTTATATTTTCGTTCAAGCCTTACAACTAGCTCGCCAAATGGATGGACAGTTTGTATACAACACATACCTTATGATGGGACCTACATAACTTGGTGACATCAACACACTACCCTTGTGGGTGGTGTGTGGTACACCAACCAATCTGCTTTCCACGCTTCATACTCAGTCAATCTACACGAGGCACACATCATCTAACAGTAAACTCGTAAAATCGTGAAAACCCATGTAAATAAGATTGGTTGAGAAACCTTAATTCCTAATTTGTGGACACTTGGTTGTTGAACTAAAACAATCAGATATTGTTTATATTAACGGTCCATTAGTAGGAATCACCATCATCTATAAATAGTAAGTATATTATTTACAATAAGCTGCGATCTCTAGAAATTTTAGTCATAATATGATTACGAAGCTTATTCTTATTTAAAGAGTTATACACTCATTTTTCATCACCAATAAAATTATTTTGAATGTTTTAGAATTAATTTTTATTTTATTTTTCCCTGAATTCTAGGCATTTCTATGAGGAGTATTTCTATGAGGAGTCATTTCATGCTTACTCAGTCAGGGTGTAATGGTTATGTGATACATCTTCGTTCCAAAATCATACTAATTGAACATCCCAAGCCTATGATTACTGGATAATTGTTTGCTGAATCCAGACATTGAATTTTATTTTTTTATTACAACCATCCACTAAGTGTTCACCAATCGGATATCTAGGTAAATAAATCAATTCAACTTTGTTATCTTCCAAGTGTAGTTTCCTAAAGCATGAGTATCAATCACAATGGTCTATCAGAGTATTAAAAATTTTCTCATGAAAAAAAAATAATTAGAGGAACGGACGAGTCCGTACAATGCCTTTATTATTTTCACTGGCCAAATTACTTATTTCGCAAAAGTGACTTTTTACTATTCGGAGGTTGCTATTTTGACCAAAATATCCCTTGACTATTAGGGTAACCAGATGTAGAAGGAGGGGTATTTTGGTCTTTTTGGGTTCATCCGTACTATCCTAGGTCTAGTTTCACAATTAAGGTTTCTTTGCCGCGAATGAAATTGCTGGCTGAAACTTGAGGTCTATACGCCTCAAGAACCCCAGGAAAAATGTAGACCAGAAATACTTAAATACTCTTATGGCATGTGATGAATGATAAGCAGGAAAATTGACTAGTTGAGAAATTGCATACATGGCATATAATTAATTCAAAATGACTGTCCAAATAATGGGCACCAGTTTATCTGATAATCCATCTATTAGATTAGTAGATGATTATTGGACAGCTAAAAATGAAAATAATCCAGTAGTAAGTACCTACCAATCGGAGGTGAGGATGGTTTAAACAATCTAAAATTTTGCTTTTCAACTTATAGGTAGTGTCTTCCACAATGTAGTTGGTTTGATTTGGGCTGTACACGAACCGAGTTAGCTCGGTTAGCTTGCTCGACTCGACTCGAAAAAGCTTGAATAAACTCGGTTCGAAACTGAGTTCAAGCTAAGTCGAGCTGATTTTTTTAGCTCGAAAAAATTTCGAACCGAGTTCGAGCTTGCCCGAGCTCGACTCGACTCGAATCGAACTCGGATTGAACTAGTTCGATGACTCGGTTACTTAGATATTGATGTTGCTCACCAAGTGTTTGATGAAATGACTCAACGAAGTGTCGGCTGATGGCAAGGAAGGTATGTTTCCTAAAACAAATACTCTTTTTTCTTAATTTTGATGTTGCCTACAAGGTATTTGATTAAATACCTGTAAAACCATTGCTGGTGTTTTACATACGATGAGAATTTGAAGGTGCAGTCCATGTGTTTGTGAAAATGCTGCACAGGCAAACTCGGCTCAATCTTGGCTCAAACTCGGCTCGAACTGGCCCGAGCTACTGACCGAACTAAGCCGAGCTAGCCAGTCAAGTTCGAGGACCAAGTTGAGCCGATTTCGAGTTGAGGTTAGCTAGTGGCTGAGCCGAGTCGAGCTATGCCAAGATCGACTCATATACACTTCTAAATATATGCCACGTAAAACATTTGTATGTGTTAGCATATCAAGCGCCATGCACAGCTAGAGTATGAAATAGCTTCCAAAAGGGGATAATTGCAAATACCTCCCTCTAGTTTTCGACAATTATAAATACTTCCCTCTAGCTTCTAATAATTGTAAAATCCTACTTTTTGGACTAGAGTTGTGCACGAGCCAAGCCTAACCGAGTTTGATCCAAGTTTGGTTTTGCTTGTTTATATGATATCTCATGTTCGAGCTTTACACGAGTCGAGCTTCGAGCTAATCCCTATTGTTTGAGCTTGGTTTGGTCCAGATTATACGAGCTTGAGTTTGGTTTGGTTTGATCCAAATATCTGAATTGGGCTGAGTCAAACCAAGCCAAGTTTAAATATGGGTTAGCTTGTTTTTAATATTATTAAATAAATAATGTACATAATATGAATTTTTTATATAAAGATAACACTACAAAATAACATTAAAAAAGACATGCGGACCAAAGTTCAAGTAGACCAAACCACGTGAAACAATCTGCATTCAAGTATATGTCTTATGTATTATGCACGTCATCCATCCATTTTTACTTACCATTTTAGGACATGATCCCAAAATGGGACTATTAGGTGAACCCTTACCTTTGTCTGATCGTGTAAATGGGACTATTGGGTAACAAACTCTAAATTGGATCAAGGGATACTAATGAGGAGTCGCTACGTGCTGCAACGAGCTACGTGATCCAATTAACAACCTATAATATCTTAGCTTTGCCAAATTTATTGTTTGAACTTGGAATAATAAATACTTGACTAATCATGCATATCATGTCAAACATTGGAGGGTTGTGCTGAGGGCCAACCATTGCTAAAATGATTGATTATTTCCCTAGTGACAGTGTTGATGTAGAAAGTTGTTAGGGTGTAGTCAGGTGCCTGACTGACTATTAAAGGCCAGGGTATCGTGCTTAGTTGACTGTTAAAGGCCAATACATTGTTCGAACCCATTTGTTGCATGGACGTAATCGGGTGCCTGGCTGACTGTTAAAGGCCAAAGCATTATGCCTGGATTACTATTAAAGGCTAGTGCATTATTCAAACAATTCTTTTGGTTACTCCCAAGACATGCATTCGCAAATTATGACACACATGCATCTTAATAACCAGCTTAGGAAATTACTTGTTTTGTTATGCTATCATTACTTACGCTTGATTGTGTTGATAATATGTGTAACTTAAAAAATTATACCACTAAGTAAGCTACTCACTCCCACCTGGAAGAATGTTTTAAAACACCAAGTAGACGATATTATTGATGCAGGTACCACCGAAATCTTAGATGTGCAGGCATAGATCGGCTCACTTCATCGCTGATGTTTTTAGGGCGTTGGGTAAAAACACAAAACTTTACAGTTTATTCATTTTGGACATGTACATATTGAAGTCCTCATTGGATGAACTGTATTATTTGATTTTTTTGAATGTATATTGTGGCTTGTGTAGTCCCCATTTAAGCAGACACCACTTTTGGAGCTGTACATTTTGAATATTAACCATATATTTCTGAGTTTAGTCATCTTTGCTTTAACTTTTGATGCCTTTAATTTAAAGCTACTCTGATTATTGACCATGGGTGAATATTAACGGGACTACACGGGCACGTGAAAACTCACCCATGTACATTTTTACTAGGTTCATACTTGAGAACTCAGAATCAGACTCTCTGTGCTTGGGTGTTGAATTTTGGGGCGTGACAATTTTTAAAGATCATTTTAGGGCATGAGCCTAAAAAGAGGCAGATTTAAATCTCATGTTTACACCCATTTTAGCACACTTACATGGACCAATAAGATGTCGTCACATGTCAGGATTACAGATTCAATGCTGGCATAATTGTACTCAACACTTGAAGATATCTTTCACCACCTTTTCTTTCGCGATGCGTCTTTCATTATTAATATAATGATATAGAACCGTATGCATGCCTTTTAAGAAATGAAGCGGTGAATGACATGTAGTCCAAACACAAGATCGAGGCAACATATGCGACACGTCTATAAAAGACCTACCAAGGGAAGGATCCTATCACAGATCTGGAAATGCACAGTAAGGCCATCTCTCACAATCCTTCCGAAATGTGAGATCTTCCTAGAGACGTTGGAGCTCTCGTAGTGATTACGAAGATTCTGAAGATTTGAATATTAGATAATATTTAAGCGGATGTGCATTAATATGGATTGGGGGTCGATTAGGACTCGGTGGATCCATTCTAAAGATGTTTAACAAAACAATGATCAATGGCTGAAATCCTCCTTATCATATAGAGGAGATAACTTCTGATTATATACAAAATAATTACACTTGTGTGATCCTATATAATAGGAAAGAATCAAATACAAATATTCAAAAATATTTGTACATATCTCTACAGCTAAACAAGGTGGCGGTCCTAAATGGAATATGACAAATATCATAGAGAATCATTCGATTCTCACTTATCACATTCCTATCAAATCCACAAATGTTCAAGGGTATGATAGGCGAAAGGGTGGAGATGGCTATTACCTAGCAAGATTTAAATTCAACAGTGTCTTGAAGATCCGATCTACGAAGAGCATCTATGCAAAAGTGAAGATCTAACCAACAATTTCATATATTACGAAGACTCCTTATGGGAAGACTACATGCCGTGGCTGCGAAGGATCATGGACCATTAAGGAAACCCAATGAGTGTCTTACCGTCTCCCAGAACCTATAAAAGGAGAACGTGTTGAAGAGTTTAATGCCCATGACAAGCACAATCTATCTTATATACATTTATCTTAGTAGAGCCTAGTTTAGCCTTAGTCTTAGCATATATTGCTATTGTCTAGCACAACCACTATTGTATTGTAGGATTAGCATAATCATCCACAAACTTCTGTTGTTGGATTTCGATCAACTGACTTCTTACTTGGGAGATCAAACCTTCTGATCACATTCTGTTGACCATTCGCTTAGCTTGTTTGTTCATAAGGACATTTTTATGTATTTATCTCTTTATTTTTTTCAATTATTTTTTACTTAGTCGATTGCAATGAGCATCATTCACAAATTAATAAAATCGGCATTGTTTTAATATTCTATTATTTTATTTGTTCATCTTTATTCTTTTGAAAAATACATTGCCTCAATTATTGGTGAAAAAAATCATGAACGTAAGAAAACAAAAAAAAAAAAAAGAATCCACCCGGAAGGACTAATCCCCACCCTTCTGCAAATTGCTTGATCTTTATTACAACTAGCGTTTGAGAGGGCGGTTTTTGGTCTTAATCAGTCCATCTCAGTACGGGGCACTAGCGTTCAATTAGATATTGAATCAAGTACGACTCTGACATGCCCATGCGAAAATTGAATACATGCCCTCGTTCACAAGTGTGGCTTGGTGTTTAATTGAATTGTACAAACTTACCACACCATAGAAAACACAATGGTGATTGATTAATCACCATTAAAAACTTCCCGAGGGCCACAAGTTTTAGATGAAGCTGATATTTTTGTTTTCCTTTCATCCAGGTCCATGTGACCTAATCAACAGGTTGGATGTCAAATAAACATAACAGTGAGCCTTACAAAGTTTTTAATGGTAGGCGTTCAATCATCACTGTTTTCTTATGGTGTGGTCCACTTGAGATTTTAATCTATCTAAATTGATTTGAAAAAATAGATGAACGGCGTGGATAAAACAAATATATCATGGCGAGGCCCACGGGTCACTCTCCATATCCACCTCCCTCGGCAGGCAATCCATGCTAATGGACCATGTGGGGACAAATACAACGAATCTGAAGCCGCAAGGGGTTTATTACAATAATTCGAACATGTGGGGATACATTTGGAATTATGAGAGACCATATGGGTTTTTTTTTAACCATTATCCCCCCAAAAAAGACCTGACCCCTTTCTCCGTTCCTTTCATCCAGGTCCATGTGACCTAATCAACGGGTTTGATGTCAAATAAACATAACATTACAAAGTTTTTAATGGTAGGCGTTCGGTCACACCTTATGGTGTGGTCCACTTGAGATTTTAATCTATCTAAATTGATTTGAAAAAATAGATGAACTACGTGGATAAAACAAATATATCATGGCGAGGCCCACGGATCACTCTCCATATCCACCTCCCTCGGTAGGCAATCCATGCTAATGGACCATGTGGGGACACATGCAACGAATCTGAAACGCAAGGGGTTTATTACAATAATTCAAACATGAGGGGATGCATTAGGAATTATGAGAGACCATGTGGGGTGTTTTTTTAACCATTATCCCCAAAAAAAAAGACCTTGACCCCTGCTTTCTCCGTTCCTTTCATCCAGGTCCATGTGACCTAATCAACAGGTTGGATGTCAAATAAACATAACAGTGAGCCTTACAAAGTTTTTAATGGTAGGCGTTCAGTCACCACTGTTTTCTTATGGTGTGGTCCACTTGAGATTTTAATCTATCTAAATTGATTTGAAAAAATAGATGAACTACGTGGATAAAACAAATATATCATGGCGAGGCCCACGGATCACTCTCCATATCCACCTCCCTCGGTAGGCAATCCATGCTAATGGACCATGTGGGGACACATGCAACGAATCTGAAACGCAAGGGGTTTATTACAATAATTCAAACATGAGGGGATGCATTAGGAATTATGAGAGACCATGTGGGGTGTTTTTTTAACCATTATCCCCAAAAAAAAAGACCTTGACCCCTGCTTTCTCCGTTCCTTTCATCCAGGTCCATGTGACCTAATCAACAGGTTGGATGTCAAATAAACATAACAGTGAGCCTTACAAAGTTTTTAATGGTAGGCGTTCAGTCACCACTGTTTTCTTATGGTGTGGTCCACTTGAGATTTTAATCTATCTAAATTGATTTGAAAAAATAGATGAACTACGTGGATAAAACAAATATATCATGGCGAGGCCCACGGATCACTCTCCATATCCACCTCCCTCGGTAGGCAATCCATGCTAATGGACCATGTGGGGACACATGCAACGAATCTGAAACGCAAGGGGTTTATTACAATAATTCAAACACGAGGGGATGCATTAGGAATTATGAGAGACCATGTGGGGTGTTTTTTTAACCATTATCCCCAAAAATAAAAGACCCTGACCCCTGCTTTCTCCGTGTCACTGACGCTCACTCCATCACTATCTCCACTTCCGCATCCTTGAAAAAGAGAAAAAGAGCCTCTGATTTTATCCAACCGCATCGATAATGTCAGGCGCAGTCTCACCGCATCTCCTCCTCCTCTTCCTCTCCGCTTCCGTCTTCTTCTCCGCCACCACCGCCACCGACCACATCGTCGGCGACAACCGCGGCTGGAATCCCGGCGTCAACTACACGCTCTGGGCCGGAAATCACACCTTCTACGTCGAAGATCTCATCTGTAAGCAACCCCCACCCCTCCACAACCGTCAGATCTAGAATCTTCCCTTCCTAACGCCGTCATAACGGCAACGGCAACACGCAAGTTTCCGTTAATCCCAAGCGTGTGGCATCCAATCCGTTCGATCTTTTTAAAGCTCACTTTGGGATGTGAATCCAAAAATTGAGCAGATTCAAAACTCAAGTGGACCACACCACAAGATATAGTTGGGATTGAATGACCACCGTTGAAACCTTCTTGGGACCCACAGAAGTTTTGTATTAGGCTGATATATATATATATATATATATATATATATATATATATATATATATATATATATATTTTTTTATTCCATTCGCTCTTATGGGATTGGCCTTATGAACGGATTGGATGGCATATTAACATCAAGGTCTTTCCATCTCCACTGTTTCATGTGGTGTGGCCCACTTGAGTTTTGAATCTAGTTCATTTTTGGGATCACAGGCTAACGTCAAACAGAGAAACTGATGGACGGAGTGGATGTCACGCGGACATCTCGGTGGGCCCCACAGAGCTTTGGGTTACTGAAGCTTCTGGTAACACCTGTTAAAAGGAAACTCGCTTCCACTCGGGCCGCATATCTATACAGTGCCCGTCGGTCTTTGGCTTTACTTGAGTGGGGCCATGGTTCGGAGATCCAAACCGTTGGAAGATTGGAAAGAACTCTCTCAGAGTAACTAAAATCTTAACTTCAACGGTTCATATTCAACCAAAACTGACCACATATTCTGTAGTTAGGATCATTCAATTTTGGAGTTCTTTTATGGATAAGCCATCCACATAGAGAGCCACGGTATCAACGGTTCAGATTATTGAACCAAGGTACTGTCCAAACTCTACGAGCGAGCGTTGGGTTTTTTTTTTTAGTTATTTTCATGCCTGAGATTGAAAGTTTTACAAGGACTCAAGTCCAACCGGTTGGATCACATCCAACCCTTCCAATATGTTCATCCCGTCATAAGGATCACTTGTACAAAAATCATTCTGTACACTTATCAAGTGGGCCACACCATGAAAACAATGCTTATCCATTGAAAAGTAACAGAAATCATATGTCGTCGATTTGATGAATGGATGTGACTGGTTTTATTTATTTATTTATTTATTTTTAAACTGAAGAAATTCCTGGTAGGGAACAATCTATTGGACGGGTTGGATGTCAAAGGCACGTGCAAGGTTAGAAGTTATCAACTTAGTGGACCGTCCAACTAACTTTTGGGGTGGAACTAGCAATTTTAAAAGTGAAAATGACTGATTTAATTAATAACTCCAACCACCGCTCTCTACTTTTGATTAACACAGGAATACAAGTTTGGATGATCAAGAGTAAATAAAATAGATTAAAATGAAAGTGAATGGTGAGAAATCCACCTCCTCCTCCGTCCATTCTTTTAGCTCATGCTAGAACATTAGTTCAAAAATATTTTTCTAACTCGTGTTGGAACATGAGTCCAAAAACAAGGGAAATAATGGGTAAAAAAGCCTATGGTTAAAGCCTTTGTAGGTCTACCTTGATAATCATATGCCATCCAAATCATCTATAAGATTCTTACGAAAAACATTAGATATTAGATTAATCCAAAACCTTTGTGGCCTAATGAAAGTGAACATTCAATCCTCGATCATTGTTTTCTATCATGGGTTAACTTGAGTTTTGAATTTGTCCTTTTTTTTTTTTTAGTTAATATATAAACATGAGCTTAAAAAATAGATAAAAGAATTGAATTTCTCGCAAACATCAGAGTGAGTTGTGCAGTTCACCGCAAGCAGAGTAGGATTACTAGCGACTCAAATTAGTTAATGGAAAAGCTTTCTAAGCTTTACCATGAAAGCTTTACCATAATGTATGTTTTTTATCCATGCAGCCCATCTAATTTTTGAGCTCATTTTTGGGAATGAGCAAAATCATGGAAGATTTATCTTTCAGGTGGACCACACTACAGGAAACGGTTGGTGGTGATTGAGTGCTCACCATTGAAAACTCCTGGGAGGCTACATGAGTTTTGAATGAAGGTGATATTTATGTGTTCCTTTCATCCCAGTCTTTGTGACCTACTCAACAGGTTGGATGACAAATAAATATGACAGTGGGTACAAGGAGTTTTCAATGATGGGTGTTTAATTACTTTGGTTTCTTGTAGTGTGGTCCACATCAGACATGAATCTGACTCTCTTTTTTGGGTAATTCCATGAAATGAGCTAAAAAAATGAATGGACGGTGTGGATAAAACACATGCATCGTGGTGGAGCCATAGAGCTTTTTCCAGAATCCACCTTACCCACGCCTGTACCCAGAGGGGTCACTATCGAATCCGAGTCCGTCGCAAGTGATCCGCTTCCAAAAAAAACATTGGGTGTCATTATCTGCCAGGGTGGTATCAACTGTCAATGGCATCTCCCATCGACAACGCCAGCACGACACTTGACTGTTTCGGACATTTCATACACGATACATGATGGTGGACCCATTCTGACAACCGTCCATTGATGGGTGCCATTTGGATGCTTAGGATCGCGAGAGAGAAGCCTCATTTCTGATAGGCTTCATCGTTCTGGGGCCCACAATTTGAACCGTTTGAATTGTCAATGCCATGCTCGAGCAGAGTTTGATAGTTCATACACATACACTTAAAAATCATACCCGTTGCTTGCATGTAACTCAAATCAAACCGTCCAAATTATGGATCCCAGTGTAGATAGGTCACAGGCCATAAATTCCAGCTGGTCGAACCATCCTAGCCTATGATTGATAGACATTTGGTTGTTGAAGTCAGACCATTGGCTATTTCTCATCGTAGCCGTTCATTAATATTTGTCAATCAATCCGCTCATTCGAGCACAAGTAATAAATATTTTGTTGTGGGCCATCAAGATACGGTAGATCCACTGGAGTCTGGCAGAGCCATCTCTCTACTCTACTATAGACATGGCAGGAAAATGAATCAATCAGGACCGTTCACATAGTAGGCCGTATCATTAAGATCTAACTTTTGTTTTCAAAAATCTTTCCATCCTGCCAATTAGATGGACGGTCTGGATTGATACAAAATCATTTTTTGACACTCGAAAATAAGAAAATGCATCTAACTCCGCTATAACAGCGGTGGCCGTTATAACAGGTTTTTAAAACCGTTAATCTGATCCCACACTCCTCTCTCTCTCTCTCTCTCTCTCTCTCTCTCTCTCTCTCTCTCTATCCAGCCTTCAGGTACCAGAAAACCACCTACAATGTCTACATGGTCAATGAGACCGGGTACGACAACTGCACGACGGAGGGAGCTTTGGGAAACTGGAGCAGCGGCAAGGATTTCATCTCCCTCGACAAGGCCAAGAGGTACTATTTTATCTGTGGAAATGGATTTTGTTTCAGTGGGATGAAGGTGACTGTTCTTGTCCACCCACTGCCGCCGCCGCCTGCTGCGTCGGTCTCGGAAGACCAAAAGAATGGCGGAGAAGCGGTTTTCCGGCGAGGATGGGCTGTTTTCAGGGTGGTTTTGAGTGCAATGACGGTTTCAGTTGGGTGGGTCATCGGTGAGTTGGTTTGAAATTAAAGGATTGCTCGTGGGGGGCATTTTGGTAATTTTTTTTCAAAAAAATTAGGTGGTTTGGTTGTCGTAGTTGGGGTTGACTAGGGTGGGTTTGAATTTCTGGTGGAAGGAAGCTGCAAGGCTGTGTAGTGTGTGTGGTTTTGTCAGTGGCATTTTTGTAAATTTCCTTTGAATTTTTCTCTTTTTGAAAAAAAGAGAAGAAAATATTAGTTGTGATTGGTTCAATTCAGAGGAAAATGTATGATCTGGACTGTTCATTAGGTAGGCCCCAGTGTGGATTAGCCATGGCCCTGGATGATCCTAGCTGTTTGACTAAGATGCTCAATGAAGAAAATAAATCAAATAACAGCTCTCACATTTTTTATTTTTTATTTTCATGCACTCACACCCCACGATAGGGCTGTAAATGGGTCAATGGAACCCATGGGTACGCATACCTGACCTGTTTGTTAAATGGTATAGGTTATAACAAACCCAGTTATTAAACAGGTCTGGATCTGACCCAATTATTAAATAGGTCCGGATCTGATTTCCTTCATATTAACCTCGATCCTACTCGAACCCATTTAGTTAATGGGTGGGTCGGCTCTATGTTGCAAGAGACTCGTCTATACCTGAACCTGTCTAGACTTGGTTTTAAACTTAATAAAAATGCTTGCATACATTAACAAGTAACGTGGGAAAATGAGAAATCCAACCCATATCTAGCTGAGAATACAGGGCATAATGAAATCTAAATATTAGTGAATTATGATGTACATGGATTGCATTTGAAAGGCTTTTGCTAGAAGTTCTTGCGTTGGGATGCTAAGTGAGGCTCACATTGATGTTTGTGAAAAATTCGCCCCTTCTTTCCATTTTGCCAGCTCAGTTTAGAACATGAGACGAAAAATGAGACTGATAAAAAACTCAAGTGGGCCACGCAAGAGGAAACAATGGGCATTGAACGACCACCGTTGAAACATTCGTATGGCCAATTTTTTTTGTATCAGGCTAATTTTTTTTGTGTTTTCAATTCATCCAAGTGGACATGACCTTATAAACGGTTTGGATGGCATATAAACATCAAGGTGGGCCCTAAAAAGGTTTTAACGATAGGCATTTCTTTCCACACTTTTTCCGTTCGTGTGGCCATCTTGAGTTCTAAATATCCCTTAGGTAGACCTGTTTATAAGTAGGTCTAAATATCTCTTAACTTGACACGTTAGACTCACCCTTAACCAAACACGTTAGGCCTGACCCATTTATAAATGGTTCTGGGTGGATCTCCCTCTAACAAACCCAAATCCATTTATAAATGGGTCTGGGCGGATCTCCCTCTACCAAACCTAACCCAGACCCATTTATAAATGGGGTCTGATGGGGTTGACACAGACTCGACCCAGACCCAGACCCGCCCATTTAGTAAAAGGATTTGGGTTTAAAATTTAGACTCAGACCCATTTAGTAAATGGGTGGGCTGGTTTTGGCTAAACCCATCCGTTTACAACCCTAACCTAAACACACTCACACCCGACCCATTTATGTTGTGAGTGTCCCTCTACCCAGCCTATTTATAGTGTGAGTGTCATTCCATCTTAGCCTTCCATATGGTCTAATTAGAACCATTGAGGCTGATCATCCTTGATGAGCCACCTTCCATAATTCAAAACCGATCCTACCCATTCAATGAACTTAACTCTGATACCACTTTGTTAGGGGCCTTGCACAAAACCTTAAGATCTAGCCTCTCGAAACAAATCAGAATTATGGAATAATAAAGCAATGAAATAAATCAAAGCATAAACCACACGACACCAGGGATTTTTACGTGGAAAACCCTTAAAGAGGTAAAAACCACGGGACCTCGTCCAGATCAACAATCCACTATAAAGCAGAACGTTACAACCGATCACAAGCACACACCGCTTGGATCAAACCTTATTCACTCACGCAGGAGTAGATAAACAATAAGAGAAACAAAGAAAACGGAGAGATCTCACCGATTACGAGGACGTGGAAGTACTGAGATATGGTAGATCTCATCTACGAGCATAGCCTCCCTTCCACAAGCTTTCTCTCTCTCTCTCTCTCTCTCTCTCTCTCTCACACACACACCTTTTATAACCCTAAGCCCTTTAGTAAACCCCTACAAAGCTTTAAGAAACCCTAGAATACCTTGGAATACACCTCAATCCCGCATACACCCCTTTATATAAGAATAGAAAGAGGTAGAATCAAAATAGAAAACAAAATTCGCAAAAACTACGTTTCCGCAATCGCATCTGCGAAACTCTTCGATGATATCGAAGATCTCTCAATGATATCGAAACATGACCAAAACTGTCCAGCGACCAGGGGTGAAAATTTTGTCAATTATCGATGTCATCGAACTGCTCTCGATGACAGCCTCGATATCATCTAAAGTCCATCGATGATATCGACAAAATCAAAAAACTGTTCAGCGACCAGTGGTGAAAAATCTAGCGATTATCGATGATATTGAAACTAGTTCGATTTCATCGAACTCAACAATGAGGAGAAAAATCCCCGTCACAAAGGTTTCGCAGGATCCGGCCTCGTTGCTTCCGACTACAAAAATGATTAAACAGTACATGGGCATGCATGGTCCCTATAATACTATCGCTCGTGTTACATCATTCCACGTGGAAAGAGTGATTTCCACGTGTGAAAGCAACGCTCGTGCAAGATCCAAAGATGATCATAAGGCGGACCCACAGTGCAGGTTCTCTGGGCCAAGAAGTAGTACGTTGTTCATCTAGTGGGGCCCAAATTTAAAATTGAATAAGCAATGGTCGAATTGTTTTAGCCCTCCATTTCTTTTGCACAATTTGGGCCACATAAATAACTACAGAAGCTAATTTTGGATCCATAAAATCTTCATGGAATGTGTTACATGATGAAAGGCTTGGATCTCACACGTAGACATAATGTCAACACGTGTGAGTGACGAATACAAGAAATGTGCACTCGCGCGAATGCAGTAGCAAGTATTTGTCAGCACATGGAAGGAGGAATTATCTGCACGCACGAGCCCAGGATGCATACTGCATAGTATACCAGGGTTTTCAAATTTGATATGTGGGCCTATATTTCGTTAATCCAGACCATTGGTGTGTGGCATCCCACCATGGATGGATCTTTCGCCAAATATTCAAATTGGAAGATCCCATGCAGCACTCTTCAGACCTTTCTCATCCGAACATTGCTCTACTTCTCTTCCTAACCATCTATTTGTAAGCCACTGCTCGAAAACCAACGGTTCTTCTATGGGCAGGCCATGATATATCAGATAGGAAGGCAACAGGCCAACGGTTTAGATCACCGCTACGTGGGCCCCACTTGCAAAAAAAACTAAAAAAACCCACGTACATAATGGGAGCCTCGAGAGTCGGGATGCGAAAAATATACTGAGCCAAGCACGTGCGGTGTCTCCGTTAGCGGTTAAAATAGCACGTGCTTAACTGCATATATTCGGGAAGAATGATCACGTACATTAAGACGTATGGTACCTACCATACATTTGATCTTTGATGAGAACATGTGGCGTTTGAGTAACATCCAATCCGTCCATTAGGTGATTCCCCACATTTTAGTTCTGGATCTTAAAATCCGGCCTGATCCATAGCTCATGTGGACCACGCCAAAGGGAGAATGGAGGACATTGGGAGGGAGACGTCCACATGGAAACTTCCAGATGGAATGTTGTGTCCCCCTTGATGTATCTATGCCATCCAACCCAGTAATCAGGTGCACCCCACCTGGATGAAAAGGACGTCCGAATACGGGCCATTCCAAAAATATGAATGTTGTCAGATAAGTCACAGGTGGACCACACATGGGCCGTTTGCTAGGTGGGTTGATTATGATCATCGAAACTCATGCACACAGACACGGTAAACTTGGCAAACGTATAAATCAATCCAAACCGTTCGAATTGTGAATGATCACTTATCTTCCCTTTATATGAACATCATAGCTTTTAAATTTTTTTCAACAGAAGAACGTTCGAAATGGAAGAAAATTAAAGTTCCAACTTAGAGCAACAAATATCCACTAATTGGATGTCATTATCAAATTAATCTGATTTTGGGATGTGGTCCATCTGCAGTGGAGCGACTTGGATGGTTTGGATTAAACATGGGACGGATGGATGGTGTTACCCTCAGCTTATGCTTGCTAACGTGGGACATGTTTGCCGGATCTAGACCGTTCATCCAGTGAGATCTACCAAGTAAATTATCTGACCCAAAACTCATGCATGTAGGCCGCAGTAATGCATTTAACGATCAGTACATCTTGACCGTCTTTTTCTACATACACCTAAAATGATAGACGGCCCAAATCTCATATATAGATGTAGTGCGAGTTAAAGAAGTACCTGGCGACGAGCTGATTGGTCCACCCACGTAAGCAAGGAACCCCGAGTGGGCCAGCGAGGTCGCACTGGGTCTGCGGTACTCTTTATTATTATTATTATTATTATTATCAACTTTCATAGTTGGGGCCCTTTTACTAATTTAGTATGGGATTGGTGGAGCAGCACATGGCTGCACGTGGGCAGTATCTGCAAGTCGGACAGGATGGCAGTCCTATCCACAGCGGACGGCCAGATCTGAACGTGGATTCGGTGGACGGGGGAACCACCAATGTTGGTGGATCCGTGACTGTGGGCCTGACCGAGATGTATTTGGTTTATATCCCCACCGTTCATCCGTTTTTCCAGCTCATTTTACGGCATGACCAAACCACAGGAAGCAGTGGTGATTGAACCTCTACCATCAAAAATTTGTTAAGGTGTATCTCAAGGTCTCGCCCATGAAGGGCGTAGTTCGATTTGGAGCAAAGGGCAAGCTTACCCAGATATTCATATGACCTTTTGAGATCATCGGGCGCGTAGGCGCTGTGGCCTATAGGCTTGCCTTACCTTCCGAGTTGTCTAGTATCCACAACATTTTCCATGTTTCGATGTTGCGGAAGTGTGGATCAGACATTATTCATGTGATTGATTGGCAGCCTCTTGAGGTCCGTGAGGATGCTTCCTATACTGAGCAGCTGATTTGCATTCTTGATCGGAAGGAGCAGGTTCTCCGGACCAAGGTCATTCCTCTAGTGAAGATTCGGTGGGGTCACCATTTTGAGGCAGATGCGTCTTGGGAGCGCGAAGCTGAGATTAGAGAGTGCTATCCCTATTTATTTATTGAGTGATTGATTATATTGTGCCATGTATTGCCTTGTATTGATTGCTATATATGTGATGATGTTTTGTCTTCTTCCTTTGTTTTGTCTTGGTAAATTTCGAGGACGAAATTTTTTGTTTGGAGTGGAGAGCTGTCAGACCCATAGCCTAGTATTCATTCCATTCCGTTAGGTCCCGCGGTCCTTCCGGTCGAATTTCGGCAACCCGTGACCTATAGGTAACATTTGCAATCATCCTTAAGTTTCGCCTTATAAACCCAAACCAATTTAACCCGAAACATATGCCTTTGTGACCGCATCGTCGTTGCGGTTCCAATGCCGCGTCTCGTGCGCCAATCCGAGGTGTAGATCAAAAGATGTACCCCGCGCAATATTTGGACCGTTTATCATGATGTGGGACCCACCTTGTGCATGCACACATTTTTCTAGGTGATGACATCACCCTAGTCCCATCATTACTCATAGCCCCTAGCCTATAGCCCTACCTAGCCTAGTAACCCATCATGGATTTTCTTCCCCAAAAAACATCATTGCTCTACATCTCCCATGTGTAGTGATGGATTTTTTTTCTTCCCAAGACCCATAATTACCTTACAAACTCGTGATGAGTTTTCTACAACTCCCCATCTCTCTCTCTTTCTCCCTCATTCCTCTCTCCCTCCATTTGCAAGAACTTGGGATGTCCACCCTTCTCCATTCCTCCAGCCCCTTCTTTCCTTAATCCCCATAAATCTAGCCCTCCCAAAACCTATCTCCACCATTAAAACAATTCCATTGGAGCTAAAGAACCTAAGGCTAGAAGAAGAAGGAAGATCTTAGAGGTGGGTGTACTTCTAAGACTAGTTTTCTGATTTTTATTTTTTTTTCCTTCATATAATCTTGTTTCTCATTCTTGGGAGCTTGTAGGACCCACTAATCAATGGTGGAGGCCCTCCTTGACTCCATAGGTGTGGCCCATGGCCCATCTTTGTGCATGCATCAGCCATAATGGGGCCATTCTCCATGGACCCCATCATGATGATTTTCCTTTAATCCATAGCTCGATGGGTCATCTAGACCCTAGATCCATGGTGGGGATGGTATCCTCACCTTAGATTTTGATTGTGGAGCCCATGCATGCATGGGGCCATGTCATATCTTGATGTATTATTATGATGTGTGGTTGTGATTGGTGGAGAAGGACTCATAGTGGCAGAGCCCTTCTTCTTATGGTCGTGACCTTCTCTCTCTTCCTCTCTTATTATTTTCCTGATGTGTGTGGCCCGCTTGGTGTGCCTAGAACGTTTAGACTGTCCAGCAAGGTGGAATGCCCTTGCTGTCCATTTCCTGGACGTTGGGTGTCCCACTTGCCGTCCATTTGTGACATGCAAGGAGATTTGATGTGGAGTCTTGGTCTAGGGGTTTGTGGTGCCCACTAAGGTAGGTAGGGGTGCACATTTAACCAGTAGAACCGTGGAACCGGACCGGAACCGACCGAACGGTCTGGTTTGGTCCGGTTCTAGAGTGCACCGGTTCTGGTTCCAAAAATCAAAGAACCGGTTACATCGTTTCGGTTCTCGGTTTGGGGGTATGTAGAACCGAATCAAACCGTAAACCGATCCGTATAACCAAACCGTGGATCCGATCCGTAGAACCGAACCTGGAACCGAACTTGGAACCGAATCAAGAACACTTTGTTGTTTCCATATTTGACTCATGATTTATGGTTTATAATGCACAATTTAATTATTTTCATAAATGTATTTTTGTACACCTTGTACAATATCTAAACCATTCATCAAATGGACTACAACATGGATGGACATGGGCTTGCAATTGGGTTGGATTATAAAAAGCCCAGAACCGTGGAACCGATCCGGAACCGAACCGGTTTTAATGGTTCGGTTCTAGGGTGCCAACGGTCCGGTTCCGGTTCTGGTTCCGGTTCCAAATATCCCAGAACCGTTGGGAACGGTTCGGTTCCAGTTTCACCCCAGAACCGGATCAAACTGACCCGTGTGCACCCCTAAAGGTAGGCCACATCATGATTTATTTGAGGTATTTCTCCTTGTCCAATAGCTTGTGGACTGATATGTCCAACAACATATTGCTGTCCAAATTTTTTCGGCCATTGTTGTTGATTTATGTATAGGGGTTTAGCCTTGATTTTAGCCTTATCTTCTTCCTAATGTGGGGTGTTTTTCTGAGATATGGACCCCACCTTGATGTATGATGAAACCCATACCATCCATCCCTGATGGGACACCAATAGGGCAGGCCCAAGAGAGCTAGACGGTCCAAGTTTCTGGACCGTCCAGCAGTCCTGCATGAAGGGAAAATGCATATATTAGCTTGATTTTGGGATGGTGGGCCACTTTTGTGGACCCCACCTTGTTGTACATTCATGGGTGCATGCTCACCACCCATTTTCCCTCCTTATAGGCAGGCCTGGGCCCACACCATTGGGTGTACAAGTCAGGGACAACAACATTCTAGCAGCAGATTTTATTTTAAAACCTTGCAGTCCAGATTTCTATTTCATGTTCATATGTGATTGTGGCTTCTCCCCTTACCTCCTTTGTAGTCTACCTTGCTGGGACCCACTCAGGTGCATGTGGGCCATCCAGATCATCCATTTTGGGGGTTACCATAGCTAGGGCCATCAGCCCACTCGCCGGACGTTCCAACTAAGCTGACGTCCAGCAGGGGCTGGCCGTTCCCCCCATGTGGCCCACCTTGATTGTGTGTGTTATCCACGCCTTTCCCCCTTTTGTGTGGCCCACTTGGACGTGGTCCACCCCTCGGTGGGACGTCCACAAGTGGGATCCACCTTGAGCTTTGTAGGGGCCAGCCGTCCAACCCATTGGGACGCCCACGACGGGCCAGACCATTTGGGCTGCACAAGTCCAGCAGCAGGCCCACCTTGATTCATGTGTTGTATACTCACCTTCCATCTAGTGGGGCCCACTGTGATAATTAAGGGCCACCATGAAGTCCATGTTCACTCAAAATTTCTATCTGTTGGACCCCGACAGGCCCAGGAAGTTGGGTGGGCTGGATGTCCAGCAAAGGCCTTAAGAAAAATCTGTATGTAGTTGGAAGATGTGAGGTTGTGAGGCCCACCAGATTGAGGGTGATGAGTACTTACTTTATGTAGGTAATTTCATGTGATTGTTGGACTTCATTAGTGCCTTGTGAGGCCTGCCTTCGAGCTGATTGTTTGAGGACCAAGACGGTCCAGATTTTTGGACGTTTAGTAGGCCCAGATAGATTGGATGTCTAGCCTTGAACCCAGTTTTGTGTATGGGCTGCTTACCTATTGTGTTGGACCTTGTGGGCTGATATGTTGCATGAAATCGGATCCTTGTTGCCCATCTATCTTGCTAGTCTGGGACTGAATTGTAAGGCCTATCTTGACAAATCTTGGATATGCCTTATCTATGTATTTAGGCATATGAGCTGCCCATGAGTCCCATCATAATGCATGTATTCGTTAGCCATAATACTTGAGCCATGGTTTGCCCCATTGAGCCCACGTTGATGTATGTAGGCTTTGGGCCGTTTCTTGAGACCCATCATGTGTTATGAGATGTTATGGATTGCTGCCCATTTTCTTTTCATAGTCGTATCCGGGCCATGGGCCTTATTTTAGCTAAATTCCTTGTTAGGCTGCCTTCTAGGGAGTAATGGTGGTTAAATATCCACATTGTGAACCTCCCTAGGTCCTTGATGGGCCCATTCTCATCTATTGGGCCTGTAGCATTGCTTACCTAGACTTTGTGGGCTACCCCAAACCGTTGGGCCCCACTATTAGTTATACTTCTTCCATACCATGTAGAATCATCTAAGTACCTAGACTCGACCTTGTTAAGTGGAAAGTACAACATCAATGCATGTTATACTTAGTTATCTTCATGATTCATTCCCATGTGCATCATATGTATGCTTGGTTAAGGAGTGATTGATCATGGTACGTGCCATTGGGCAGGTTGTTTATGGGACTCCCTGAGTGATGGAGTTGCCCCACTTAAGCGTGTTGTATGCGCAAGACTGATGCATGGTTGATTGGAATTATTCATGCATATCACATTTGCATGGCACGGTTATTATTCGCCCTAGCATCATCAGAGTCGTAACTTCCATAGGTACAACGTGAATGGTCAGATTTGGACACCGGAAATACTTGGTTCTAGCACTGTGAGCATGTAAGATGTCCTTGGGTGAAAGTCCCAGAACCTTTTTGGTACCAGGAGATGCTCCAACGTCGAGAATGAGTGGAAACATGAGCACCGGTGCCGAATACCATTAGGCCACGTCTCCCACTGTGTCGTGGTTGGTTGGAAGGGGGTGTGACCTTACTCGCCCGAGTGAGGGGGTTATAAGCTAGACTGAGTTTGACCAGCTCATAAATTGGTCCGCTATCGATGAGCTGAGTAGGTATTGGCAAACTACTGACGGATAGTGAGGTCTCTTCTGCTCACTAGGCTGCGCGGCTAGGGAGGCAGCAATCAGTGAGGAGCGTATTTGACCCCGATGATTTCCCAGAGAGGAACTGTATCGATACGTGGACTTGATATGAGGACAGACATGATCGCATTGTATATTGCATATGACATTTGGCTATATAGGCCCCGCATAACATAGCCTTGGTATGGCTGATAGCATTCATACTTAGTGCAGCATAGCATTGGGATGGCTGACGGCACTCCTACCTTGCATTACATAGCCTTGTTATGGCCGGTGGTATTCATGGTCTTGCCAGCATATTCCGCATATTATGATATTGCATACTTGACACATGTCCTGCACACAATTACACCACCCTCTAAGCTTTCTATAAGCTTATGCACGATTGATGCGTGCAGGTGACGTTAGACAGTAGATGAGCAGGAGCAAGAGCGTGCCGTGAAGCTTTTCTTTTAGGATTTTGTCATAGTCATTGTATCTTTCCCTTATGCGCCTTGTATTGTAAAAGTTTTTATTATTAGTGGATTTTGTGACGATGTTTCTGTGGTTATTATTTATGGGTTATGATCTTAGTTATGCTAATTATGAACAAACTTATGTTATAGAAATCCTCTTTGTAGGATCCCAGGATTGGAACTTGGTGTATGGGTGCCAGGAGCCGAGAATGGGGTATTATGGAGGCTGTCGCCGCCGGATTCAGTGATCGAGAATTTTGTGAGCTCAGTTTTCAAGTTTGGGGTGTGACATTAAGAGACTACATCTGTCTCAACGTTGAAGCTATCCAGGTCGATGGTTACTCCCACCAGATAGCTCTGGCCGCTATGATAATCGACCTTAAATAAGGAAAGTTCATCTTCTCTATTGGTAAGAACCTCCCGACTACCCTTACCGACTTACTTAACCGAGCTAAAAAATATTCCAACACCGAAGAATTCTTCAGTTCACGAAGTGCTACTCGAGGAGGAAACAACTCGTTTAAGGATAGGAAGCGAAAGGAAGAAGGGGAGCCCTTTGCTGCTAACGTCAAAAGAAAGGAGGACAACTAAAACCGGAGCCAGCGTACTAACGGGCGTTCATAAAGTCACTTCCATCGGTATACTCCCTTAAACACTAAGTCAGAGTAGGTACTTAGGGAAGTTGGGCTGAGTAAGGAAACCTAATGACCAAGTTGAACTAGTTAACCAACCTCGGTAATAAGGCTTATCGTCCAACCTCGACCTCGACCTCAGGTACTGAGGGACTTATCGACTAAAAGACATGTATGTGCTATGAGGGACGTATCGACTATAAGACATGGATGGCAAGCTCTTACCTCACCCATGGAACGTCGAACACTTGAAGATGTACTACCCATGAGGAAATCTGACAAGTTAAACAACTATGCTTGACTGGTTGCCTCAGTAAAGGCTACTTATATTCGACTATGAGGCACATCTCTTAATTGAGGAAAAAGGTCATCTCTTTTGCTTCTACTGTCTTGTCTACCATCTTTATCTACAAGCTTGACCATACATAAGAAAACCTTCCCCAGTTAGGGGAAAAGTATTTCTTTATTTCTACTATCTGGTCTGCTAGACCTGCATGCTCGACCGCAGGGAACTCCCCTTCGTTGAAGGGAAAAGGTCACTCATGCTATCTACTATGTGCTCGACTATGAGTGACCTCCCTCAGTTAAAGGGAAGAAGGTGCTCTTTCTTATTCTTAATATTTTGTCTACTAGCTACGTGACCTGGAAATCTACACGCTCAACTATTGACTATAAATCTACATGCTCGACTATCAACTAAAACCTTACATTCTTGACTATCGTATCTACTAAGTTATCATACATGACCACCAACACGTAAAGGCAAAACGGCGCTCGCCACGTTATGCACAACTCCTTGTATGGAGATACTGTCATAATATCCTCCTCGATCACCGCAACAAGCCCATCCCTTTCCAATTCCCACACTAGCTATTAGGCAATAAAATGGAGGAACATACATGGAACAAACTGACCTTCTCTAGCTAAAGAATCAAGACTCATCGCTCATACATTAGTTCAAAAGTTACTTCTCAAACTCATAAAGTATAGAGCTCGGAAGTATGAGACCTACTATTATAGGTTAAATAAAACTAAACAAATGTATGAGACAGATGAGCCGAGCAACGAGGCTCGGTAACTTTACATATTATTTGAGGGCAAAAAAATCATCCTGACCTTTGGTGTTGGCTACTTTTTACATCGGCCTCAGTTGTCACTTTAGCCCCCAACCTGACCTCAGGTACCGACTTCAACCTTGAAATAGTAAAAAGAATTCTTTCCGTATATGGGTGAGATTACCTCCCGAGATCTTTGCCGAAAATAATGCGTGATTGAAATAAAGTTGAATATATTCTTGAAATTAGAGTCTTAACTCCAATACGACCTATTCAACAAATCAACTCAAATACGCAAACTGTTTAGAAAGCATATAAATATATCCCCTACCATGAGTAAAAGGTACAGACAACTACCCTAATTCTACTACGCGAGCCATACGCTTGACTTAGACATCGAAGGGTCACTGGCACCCCCAGTGTCTTCTCATGTTCTCCATTAAATTGCATGTATTTAGCGGCTTGCAGGAGGTGAGGCATGACTTCTCTTGCTCTCCATTAAATTATAGGTGGAAGGCAGAGTAATAAGGATAATTTCAGCGCGCGCGTGCGCGCACACACACACACACACACACACATATATATATATATAATATGGTGATATCTCACTAATGTACAATCTCCAAGTCTCCTTAAAGTTGTTAGTACTATAATTGAACTAACAACAATTGGCATTCCCCCACAAGACTATGAATGTAATTTTGAAGAAGACGACGACATCACAAGATTTAAATCAGACCAATAGCTCCATTTTCCTCATCTATAAAATGTTCTTGTTAGGGTATGAATGAATGTTAGACTCAATTTTCCTGTTGCATGTTGCTTAATCGTGCCAATTACATTGAGAGCTAACCCTAATCACTAATTGTGACTTTGCATATTGTAACGCCCCGTGTTTTCAGGACCCGAGTACATGACCCGTTTCCCAAAAACTCGAGTGTTAACTTTAAAGGATGGTCAAATTCGAGTGTAGTTTTTTTTTTTTTGCCTTTATCAGAGTGAGCAGATGAGCGTAGAATGGACAAGTAAGCAAAAAGGGAAATTTCAAATTCCATTTAGAATATACAAGTGGTTGCCCATAATGACTTATACAAACCCATGTCTCCAAAATTTACAAATACAAGAATTACATGATATGATACATGAGAAATAGCAGAATGCATGTAAATTTGAGCTGCAAGACCCCTCAGCTTCTCAAGATAGATACAATCATGCAACTCTGGTACTTGAACCCGGCTCCTCATCAGCCCGAACCTAAAAATCACTTAAGTCACCTGTGCTACCTGTACGGTTATATTTATTTGATGGATGAGTGGCCAACTCAGTGTGAATTCCCCTCAAGATTACACACCGCCGCATTAGGTAAGCATAGTTATAAAATAAACAGAGCAATCAAAACAATACATGATGCAGTCTTTTTAAATGCATGGATGCGTGAATGCACATCGACCTGGGGATGCACATCCAGTCGGACTTGGGCTCGTCGCCCATGCAAATCATCGACCTGGGAAAATCATCCAGTCGGAACAGGGGTCGATAGTCGGTGGTCTGGGAGCTAGCAAAACGATACCCCGAATATCCTAAGGGCACGTGCTACAGCATCCAAATTAGCCACCTGTCATCACCAACATGCTATGGATGCATGATTAGCCAAACCGTTATTAGTCCAGTTACAATCAGCCAATTTAGGTAAGCTCAAGGTCACTACGGGGAGCTCAGAGCCCAGCGTAGGCCGACAACTCAGGCATAGTGTCCCATTCCACCATCCCTGGCTCATGAGGCTACCACCTTAGGATGTTTAATGGATCCCAATCGACTTGTGGCCAATCATATTCAGTATATGGGGTTTACCATCACATGGTTACACAGTATAAAACATCGAACCCATATAGGAAAAATACCAGAACAAAGCCACATAGGGCGATATCAAACAAGCCGCATAGGGCAATTATCAAAATAGGCCCCATAGGGCGAGTATCAAAATCATGCAATAAAAGACCATCCTTGAAAACCATTGGACACAGCAACCCTGGATGTTAGGCCCACATCAATGATCTATCTAGACCACCACTCAATAACCACCAAGTCGAAGGTCCATTACAATCACAATTAGTCAATTACATCCCAAGTATGGGTGTACATTCACATGTGAGAATTTTCCACTAATGTACCAGTTTAAGTTCCATAAGCAATCCACGAAAAGGAATCCACAAGTATGAGCAATTATACAGGATAATCATAAAGCATGTAATAAAACAATTCAATTTCTGCCAGCTAACATATGTGATTATAAAGGGAGATATCAATTATGAACTTAAATAAAACTATAACTTAAGCTAATGAGAAGATGGAAAGCTCAAGGGGAAGAATCATCACCTGAATGGTAGTGTTCACGAACTCGGTCTGAGCCTCCTGGTGGTCCGGGGTTTCTCAAAGAATTTCTTAAAATTACAGTGTGTATTTGTCAAGCTTTGTACAAAAGTTCAAGGAAGTGTATGAACAAGGTCCTTTGGGACAAATCCACCAGATGGGTGAATGGCTTGGATGAGACACCACCATGAAGGTGGAGTCCACAGAAGTTATAACGGTAAGAAAGTACTTGGGTATTTTGGTCATCCATGGTCAACATGGGGGCGTATTTAACAAATGGTTTGAATGGTGCTGACGCTACCCATGCCAGCACACACTCCACGTTAGCCACCTTGCTATGGCCGACACCAAGACCTTCAGCGTTGCAACAAGGTACCACCACATGTGCTTATTATATAATTATCATATTAATGCCACATGCACTGCATATATATGAATATCATGTACTACATGCATCTGGTGCCTGTCTAAACGTCATACCACATATGTATCTGATATAAATCTGAATATTATATTAACGTGGGTTCCACATGGGTGTGGGGCCTACATATAATACTTTATGAAATGGAGGAGACTCCATGCTATTACAACAGGTGGGGCTGAGAATGGACAGTTTGGATAAACTCCTCAGATCCGGCCCGAAGAAAACCCCTGACTGACGGCCTGGACGTAATCCTATTACATCGCATGGAAGGACACCTCCATCAGAGGTGCTTATGTATTAATACATATATATGTAAAGTCATGCTCCCCTGTGCACCAACGCACGTGCACACCTTTGTACATGTGCGATGGGTGTCTAATATGAACGGTCCATGTGATGCGGAATCCCATGAAACCTCATGTGACAAATTTTCATCCTGATCTAAAATCCTGGTGGGCCACAGCAAAGAGAAATACAAATCAAGGGATGAAACTTTTTTCATTTTTCATGGCCCATCAAAGACTTAGATCAACGTAAAACTTGGGCTGGGGGGGTTTCATGAGGTGCTGCATCACATGATCGGTTCAGATTTTGGATCCACATCACATATGATGGGCTTGCAAAATGGGTGTATATATTCTTTTTAAATTCACATGCACGTACAACTACATGAGAAGTGCTTATGTAATATATATATATATATATATATATATATATATATATATATATATATATATATATATATATATATATATATATATATATATCCTTTTTAAATTCACATGCACGTACAGATGCATGAGAGGTGCTTATGTAATATAATATATTATATTATATATATGTATTTTTTTTCCTTTAAAGCATGACGTCTAGAGCCTGGGAAAATGGATGGACGGTCTGGACGAGCTGCATCATCAAGGTGGAGCCACATGCATGGCCCACCAACTGTGATCGGGTGGAGGGTTCACGTCCCACCATTTGGACAGTACGGATACCATATATGTACAGCATGTGGGTCCCCTGTGGCGTGGCCCATCCACGATATATATACACACGCATGTATTATATATATATATATATGTATATGTATATATATTTCGTTTTTCTTGTTTCTGCAGGTTAGCAGCGCCCAGTGACGGATGCCTTGGAGTACATCGAGAGGCCCATGGATGCCACACGTGAACAGGGTCCACGTGTTGGGCGGCATGGATGGGATACCATCAACAATGGGGCCCACGTTGTGGCAGCCCACCAACTGGCGTGGTGTGGATCACTAGTGTGCATTATTCCGCCAGATTTTAGGTGAGGCCCACCTGTAGTTTGGTGAGGCCCGGTTGAAATTTGGTGAGGCCCACGGCCTGTTTTCACTTCCTGCCAACGTTCTCAACCCATATTTGCAAGCCGATTTCAACCGTTCCATGCAGATATTTTCAGCTATCTTTCTGCTGATGCCAAGTTTACAACCTCATCTGTTTTTAAGCTTAACATTTGGCTAATTTGCAGCCCTTTTTAACTGTACACCGCTGCTCACAGGTCACGTTTTCAGCCTGTCCTCCTGCTGGAGGACAACTGTTATCAGGTTGTGTTTTCAGCCACAAACGGAGCTTGTTTTAGAGGGCCGAACGCGGTGTGAGCAAGGTGTGGTGGAGCTTCATTTTGGGCTCTTTTTAGAGCTTCCAGAAGGGTGGAGGAAAGGCTTTTACCTGGTTTGAGTTGGGTCCAACCCGAGCTTGGGTTGTCACGCACATAGCCACCACCCCCACCTTCTTCTTCACTTCCCTCTCACTTTCTCTTTTTCTTCCACCTCTCAGATGGTGTGGCTATGGCTGCACACTGACTCGGCTCGATCCGGTTTTCACGAACAGAGTTGGGGCAGTGCGCTCCAAGCTCACCAGAAACGTCACTCTTCCTTTCTATTTTCTCCCTCTCTCAGTTTTCTCTCTCTGTTTCCTTCCTTACTCACCTCTCTTTTGTATGTGGTCTAACAGAGATGAGCTCCTCCTTATATAGGCAGAGAGAGGAGGGGCTGACGGTAGGCAAAAGCCTTCCACACCCAACGGTTAGGAGTGTAGGACGGTTGAGATGAGGACACATGATCTGATCGGATGGCTAGGGTGGTGCCAGACAAAACAATGATGACGAGGAGACCTTGGCAGCTTGCGTGCAAGCGACCAGGCGGCTGAAATCGGCATGCTAGCGTGCATCGCAAGTCTCGCATTGAATGTTAGCCATGCTTGGAGGGCTTGAACGGTTGGGACTAATCTTCATCGTTACAATGCATGGGTCTAGGATCTTAAACCATTTTGTTCAGTGGACTCACGTGATTAAAATAGACGGTTTGGATCGTCCAGAAAGTGGCTATGGTGGCCCACTTTAAAGCTCAAGGCCAACCTTTTCAAATAGGGTGTTGGCGGGAATAGTTTTAAGAATTTTGTAATTAAGTTCGGTTAAACCTTGTTTGACCACAGGTGGCCGTCCAGCGCTCATTGCGTACTAGTGTTGGGATGTACATGCACCTAGCTTTGGGGATTCATCACGACTCTGGTGCCTGATCCACCCCATTCAACTGTCTTGGAGACTGGTCATAAGGGTCTCGGCCCAATTTGGGGCGGGGCCGAGGCCCAGGTGGGGCCCACCACTCGATTTGAGTTACATTTGTGGATTCTCGCTAATCTCATGGTTGGATCGGCTCGAAACTGAACGTCAATGGTTCAAAACGTCCAATAATTTATTTATATGACTGGGACACCAGTTCTATAAATTTAAGACACTAAATGCTACTTTTAGAATTATTTTAACACCTATTATTATTATTATTATTATTATTATTATTATTATTATTATTGTTACTATTATTATTATAATATTTTTAATAGTCAATTATTCATATTAAATTCTCATGATTCTCTCTTTTGGAGATGTTTTGTATGTTTTTCAGGGAGAGATTATTTATTTGTATTTAGATATATATATATATATATATATATATATATATATATATATATATATATATATATATATATATATATATATATAATTATATGTATATTTCCAAATTATTCACGTGGGTCATAGTCCGATTAGAGTCGTTTATTCAGTCTCCTATAAGTATTCGGCTATAAGGATTAAATCATTTAGGCTTGCAAGTGGGCCAAAATACATGGGTTTCCTTTTAACGTTTAGTTATCAACGGTGGCATGTGAGATATTGGCATTCTGACTATTGACACTAACTAATGGGTTATGACTTATCAAAAGATGGTGAATAGTATATGTTACTTGTATCTTCATATAAATACGCTAATCTAGATTTTAATAATAACACCTGAGTACTGAAAAGTATGGGGTGTTACACATATACCTTGATCCATAGCTCTAAGTGGTAGATTGAGTGAAAGATACCTCGTTTCAACACTGAGGTATTGGTATCGATTCCAACAATGAAGTGTGAACTGACAGTCCTTGCACTAACAAGCTAACAAAAAAAAAACTGACAGTCCTTGCACTAACAAGCTAACAAAAAAAAATAAAAAATGTGACTTTGCATTATCTTGGTCTAATTATCTCCTGATAGATTATTTTTTTCCATCCTTGAATTTGCGATCCGACCCAACCATTTGGTAGATTATATCTTTGATGGGCCATGCACCAAAAATTATACTGATCTAACAATCCTAACCACACAATGGGAGGGCCCACCTGAGCACCATGTACATATCACCCAGGCACCCACACAGTTATAGTCGTAGAGGAACCGGCCTCATCTTTACATGTGAAAATGATCTTGAGCAGTGCAGGAGACCTTCCCTCTTACATGCGAGTAAACGTGGGGGCGTCATCCGTCGTTATATCCAGGGCCCAAAAATCAGGCTAACCTGTGATTTAGGTGGGCCACATGAAAGGAAACAGACTGTCCACTGTTTATATTTTTTGCTATTTTTACTGGTACTACCGTGATCACGTGAAATCCACTCCAATCATCAGCTACCTTGTCAAAAGTAATGCCTGCAACCCAAAAACTAGGCCCATCCGTGATTTCTCTGGGACACACCAAGTGAATTTGGGTGGTGCGGGGGGTATCCAGGGTGTTTTTGTGTGAGCTCCACCATGACGTGTTTCCAAATCCACCAACCATCAGGTGCATGATTCCATTTCAGGTGTAGGGCTCAAAATCCAGGTAGATTCGTGATTCAGGTGGGCCACAACAAGGAAACATCTGGGAGTAGGACGCCCACCCTTGATTTTTTTATGGTGTCCACCATGATGTGCATGTACAATCCACACCGACCATTAGTTCCATCACTCACCTCTTAATCTCAGGGACAAAAATCAGACTGACCCGTGATTAAAGAGGGCCACACCGAAGGAAAAAGTTGGAAGAGGGTTAAAACAAGACTGAAATTTGTTGACTATTGCTAGCTGCTAACATGCACCAGAGGCCAATCTCAGCCGTCAAAAGGCTTATAACTTCACACATCCAAGACTCACCGATCAAAAGAAAAAAAGAAAAAAAGAAAAAAGAAAAAGAAAAAGCAGGCGTTGATTAGTTGGACACAAGTATCTATTTAGATCGACGGTTGCGATCGTCGTCGGACGAACCAGATGCGACCTTTGCGACATCAAGAGCAGTGGCATCTGGCTTAGCCTTGGCGTAGAGGGTGAAGTAGCCAACGGCGCCGACTATTAAAAACCCAGCCACAGCCATTTGAAGAGGGGACAAGGGTAACTTGCGCCGTTGGTGAAGTACTTCACTCGACTGATGGCCAGAAGCCCTCTTCGACGCGTCAGCTCCTGCGCCCTTCATGTCCTCATTTCCTTTCTTCTCAGCCATACACTCTCTCTCTCTCTCTCTCTCTCTCTCTCTCTTTCTCTCTCTCTCCTTTCTTCCTTTCTTCTCTTCTTACAAGCGAGAGTACGTCGGTAGATAGAGAGATTTCTTGCTACGTGGGAGCCATGCATGCTTCCTCTTGTTGGACACGTGGTAGTTATCCTTGGACTACGTGTTTCTTAGCGGAGTACGGGGACGGGACCCCATTTCCAGCCAGCTACCTGATGTCAAAACTCTTTGGGCCCCAACATGATGACGCTGGCCATCTATTTTTACAGTTCATTGTAAGGGTATGATCCTAAAAATGAGGCAGATCCAAATATCAGGTGGACCATATCACAGGAAAAAGTGTTGATTGAACGTCCAGCTTTAAAAACTTCATGGGACCTGTAACGTTTATTTGTCATCCAACCAGTTGATAAGGTCACAAAGACCTGGATGAAGGGAAAACACAGATGTCAGTTTGATTCAAAACTTCTGTCGTCCCCAAAAATTTTCAACGGTAAGCGTTCAATTCTCACTACTTTCTATGGTGTGATCCACCTTAGATTTAGATCTGCCTCAATTTTTGGAAAAATCCCATGAAATGAGCTGAAAAAAATGTATGGACGGCGTGGATAAAAAAATAAATAAATTATACATTATGGTGGGGCCCACGGAGCTTTGACACCAAGCGTATTGTTTTAAGACTCCGATTTGTTTTCGAACTCGGTCAGACCGAATCCAGTTCGGTACCACGAGTCGCCAGCCGGGTTGGGCCGGTTCAGCACCCGACTCGGCCGTGGATCCAGCTGATTTTTTTCTTCAGGGCCTAACATCTACAACAAAACCTGATCAACCTGATGGACTGGATTTTACATTCACAGTATGATGGGACCCACAATCTTGGGGTGATTAGGGCTGTACATGTGCGGGTCTATTGAAAAATTTGATTTTGTCTGACCCGAGCCGGGCCCATTAGGGAATCCAGTCCGTGCATTAGCTGAATCCTGGAGTGTACCTATGCGTGTAGGAGATCAGGACCATTCACTAGCTCGAGAGGTTGTAAGCAGATGCATGCATGAATCACTTGCCGAACCCCCATCTCCCCCCTCATTTTAGGACAAGGGCCAAAACACGAGATATATCCAAAACTCAAGCGGACCCCACACACACAAAAAAAAAAAAGAAAAAAAAGTGGTGATGGATATACCCAACACTAGCCAGCTAGCTGGTGTCAAAGCTGTGGCCCCAGCATGATGTATGTACTTTATCTACATTTTTCCAGCTCATTTTAAAACATTAGCTAAAAAAATGAGGTAGATCCAAATCTCAAGTGGACCACACTACAAGAAGAACAGTGGGGATTCAACACTTCCAATTGAAAATTTTTTGAGGGCCACAGAAGTTTTGGATCAAGCTGATATTTGTGTTTTCCCTTTTTCCCAGGATGTGTCACCTTATCAACAGGTTGGATGGCAAATAAACATTGCACTGGGCCCTAAGAAGTTTTAATAGTAGACGTTAAATTAATACTGTTTTCCTGTGATGTGGTCTACCTGTGATTTGGATCTGCCTCATTTTTGGGCTCATGCATTAATATAAGATGCAAAAATGGATGGATGGCATGGATAAGTACATATACACCATGGTGTGGCCCAGAGAGCTTTGACACCAGCTAGTTGGCGCCCAGCTGGTGTTGGGGCCACTTGCCAAACAGCGTCCGCCCAGCTCGGAAACAAACTCTAGGGCCACCATTGTATTTATAAGCCATCCAACCAGTGATTTCATTTAAGATGAAGGGAAAACATAAATATCAACCTCATCCAAAACTCCCGCATAAACCAAGAAGGTAGAGCTGGGCAGGCGACTTGACTCGCTTGACTCACTAGTCGGACTTGTTCAAACCCGAACCGATTGGGTGAGTCAGTCCGAACTGAGTAGGCTTTGCCCAATCCAAATTCAAACCGAGTAACGTTCGAGTTATCCAGTAACTCAACCCGACTCGACTCAATCCGAAATTCGATCCGATCTCGACTCAGATTCCAGTATATATAAAAATTTTAAAAACCCTAATTTATAAGTATGTCTAACCCTATACGCCACACCCGACCCCGACCTGATCCCAAACCCTCTCTCTCCCTCCCTCATCCTCCTCTTCCAAGCCCGGCAACCACCCACCACCATCACCACCCTCCTCTCTCTCTCTCTCTCTCTCTCTCTCTCTCTCTCTCTCTCTCTCTCCCATCTCCCTTCCCTCCCTCCCTCCCTCCCTCCCTCCCTCTTTCCAAGCCCAAAGAACCACCCACCACCATCCTCGCTCTCTCTCTCTCCTCTCCATTCCCTCCCTCCCCCTTTCCTCCCTCCCAAGCACGGCAACCACCCACCACCAAACCCTCTCTCTCTCTCTCTCTCTCTCTCTCTCTCTCTCTCTCTCTCTCTCTTCCAAGCCCAGCAGCCACCCACCACCATCACCACCCTCCTCTCTCCACTTCCTCCCTCATTTCTTGACCCGAATCGGTGCCAACTTGAACCGACTCAGTACTTTTGACAAGGTCGGACTTGGTCTGGATTAGTCCAGGCCAGACTTGGATTCGGGTTAGTTCAGGCATGTTGGACTTGGTATCGAGTCGAGTCGAGTTCGGGTCAGGCCTATTTCAAAACCGGATCGAGTCAGGTCAGCCCTAACTCGGTCTGACTCGACTCGATGCCTAGCTCTACAAGAAGGTTACAATGGTGGGCGATCAATCTCAACTGTTTCTTGTGGTATGGCCCACTTGAGATTTAAATCTGGATGATTTTCTAGATAACTTCCTAAATTCATCATGTGCTAGGCAACCGGTGCATGATTTTTGAGTAATAGCTTCTAATTTCAACTCAGTCTTCACATAACCTTCACATTTAAAGGTGAGGAAAAAGGCAGGCAATACCATGAAGTTCACCTTGGAATAAAAAATTTGGAACAACCCACCATCAGGTGGGCCACACACATATACTAAGTCAAACCATTGGCCGTCCATGGCGTGTCCCAGCTGATGAATAGACCATCCTGGCTTTCAACCCATGTAGTCTTTCATGATGCGGCCCACGTTTCGCTTGCAGGGCGTGGATCTTACACTAAAGTGATTCCACCATTTTAAGTCCATGCATAAGGGTCTGTTTGGGTAGGGAATCCCACATAATCGAGATTAAATCTAATCCCGATTTGCACAGGCCCATGCCCTCTTTTCAAATTCACAGAGCTAAAGCGGCGCTTTCCTCTGCATAAATGTAATCAGCGGTATTTCAAGTTTCTTCTAAAAGGCCAATTTAGGTCGGTGAATCTGACTTGGAGGGTGTGGGGCCTACCAAGATCAAGGTTAGGATTAATCATCGATTTATTAGGATCGCCTCGCCTACCCAAACGAACCCAACATTTCTTTGCATTTTGTCAACTATAAGAGGAAACTGGCAAGAATTTAACTTTAAAAAATGACAGTTAAGCATCATATCATTCATATGGCCCAGAAAGAATGTCTAAGAGATCTATAAAACAGGAGATGAAATAAATGACTATGACTAAAACATGCATGTGGTCCACTAAAGAATATTGTTAAATAAGGAACAGTTCAAAACTAAATGAATTGACGGCTGGAATTGTTAACCATAATAATAATAATAATAATTTGAGATTGAAGGACGGGGGTTTTACCTTGAGGCGTACATCAGGACATCTCAAGATCTTGTGTCCCAAAATGAAGCTTGCAACCGGACAACATGAGTTTCGTGGTAAATGATCAAGTACGGAGGTTGAATCACGGCCTTTCATCAATGGGGATTGGTCAGTCAAGTCATCGGCGTTAGAGAAAGCAAGCAATCTACATCTTCAATGCAGATTAACTGAGTAACACAACCAGATGAAACCCGGACGTCTGTAAACCTCTGTGTGTCATGCTTTCTGGCAACGTGTTGTGAAGATATTAATCCATTCTCCAGCCTTTCAACAAACTGTCATAAGACAATGTCATTTTGGGTGTGTTTGGATGCTCAGTTAGCCTGAATAGCAAATGTAACTAAATATAGAGTAAATAGCCAAATCGAAGTGGGGCCATTTTAATTCAAAATGGTGAATAACTTGGTACTTTTCAAGTAGGAATTGGAACAATCTCAATTGCTTACAAGTAGAGCGGACCTAACCTTGTGTAGCTCATTCCCACCTTATTAAATTGAATTTCCGCAATTCAATTCCCATCCAAATGCGACCTTTTGTTTCAAACTCCAGCCTCTTTCACTCTTTGAAATGCTTTACCATGGTGTCTATGACTCCACGGTCATGACAGGTCCCCATGCTTTCATACCTGACACCATTCCTTTTCTATGATTTTATCATAGGATCATCATGAAATCCTCTAGATTACATTTCATTGTAGCATTCCCTATCTTTATCAAGCCATCCATGCAACTGGCACAATGTCATGTTTGGAGTCAGAAGCAATATCATGCTAACTCATTTCAGTCCACATTTCCAACACACTTTCTGGGAGGCCCCAAAACAATGATTTTTTATATATCAAGAATTGCAAGAAAAGCAGAGCTGTTGAGGCCACACCCAACTTCCCTCATCCTGTTAATGAACTTCAAAATTCTGCCCATATTTCCCACCTCACCAAACACATGGTAGATACATTTAGTTGGATTGAGCCACTTCTCCAAGATTTCATCCAACATAATCCGCGCCGGCTCCAGTTTTAAGCAGCCACAACGGGACATAAACCATCAACATCTAAAAGCCTCATCCCAAGTAATTCTGATCCGCTACATGAATTCCGTTCGGCCATTCCACTCTGTCAAAAACCATATCTTGACAATCTGACATTTCAAGCTAATGCTAGGGCATTTCCTCTAGGTAACCCAAGTACCTTTTTCTAAGGAATCGACAGAGTCAATGCCACCTCTTATAAATTCCTTCCACAAATCTATCTCCGCCTACATATCTTTTATAAATGTATGAACAAGATTAAGAATCGTCACCAGTAATCTCTACAAGAACATTGGTTATCCTTGAAATGATGAAACCTGTTATTGTCCCTCACAATGATCTCCCTGTGAACGATGCCTGAGATGAACTTGAAGGCACTATGGCAATCTCCGCACACCCTAAGGTTCTTGGTGATCCTTATTGGGACACCACAAGGGATGGATATCAGTCCAAAGGCCAACGCTAACTTCTCGCTATGGTAGAACACCTCCGTCTCTTTCTCTTCCTCCTCTAGATCATAGAGTGCGAAATTGGTGTCAGGGATGTACCCAGCCGCCTTCATCTCTCTCCTCAATCTTGCCAACATGGCCTGTATCTCAGCATTCCTCATGTGGGTAGTGTCCTTCGCCTGAAAAACGTGGACCACGTTTTTCACGGTGATCCAGCTGCATCCTGGACCTTTCTTGATCCCCACTTCATTCATCTCCTTCCTTACATCTGTGGCTTCTTCCCACCTAGTGTAATTTCTCAGCATGTAAGTTAACTAAAATATGATAATCAAATGTATGATTCTACCCAATGCCAATTATAAGGAAATAGTATCATAGCCTATATATAAGTTTCGAGTCGGCCCAATCTAAAAAACTAAGCCCTGTTTGGTAGACGCCTAAAAAATGGCTTCATCTCATTTTAGTTAGCAATGATTATATATTAGAAATCTTGTGTTTATGTTAACAGTAATTATGTATTGGAGCTCAAGATCTCTAATACATAATTACTTTTAACTAAAACTAGATCAATTCATTTTTAGGCGTTTACCAAACGGGGCCTAGGGACACAGACCCAAGCCCAATAAACACCCATAGTGTTTGTTTCTGCAGATCTGATCAGGCTTGATTGGCTAACCTTGTCAGGCCATCAGGCACATTTAGGCCCGATCCTGGTACAATGCTTAGACAACCTGCAGGTAATGAGATCCCATCACAAAGAAACGCTTGTACTCAACCCAGGTCTGGCCTAAAATAAGCCCATCCTGAAAATCCATCCAGCTGGTAGGGCCCACTTACACCCTTACCATCTTCATGCGCCACCTTCATACAGAAGAAGCCTTTTGATCCTAGGAGAATGACTAGATACATTCGAACACATGGTAATGGTAATTATCATAGATTCGATGTGTGTGGAGTCCACCATGATGTGAGAGTGTCATCCAACATGTCCATTGGATTCAGCCCTCAATTTTAGACCTAGATCCCAAGATCTAGCTTGATCAATCACTCAAGTGGGCCACACCAAAGGGAACAATGGGAGACAGGAGAGGGTAGACTACCATAGAAACTTCTCAGATGGCATGTGATTTCATGTATGTATTACCCAACCCGGTCATCTAGTGCATCCTGCTAGGATTAAGGGACACACCTAGACTCAAGACATTCCCAAAACTTAGGTGGGCCACCACAATTGACTACATAGGCCGTAGGAATGATTGTACTTGCTCCTTGTGGTGTGTCCCACCTGAATTTTTTGAGAGGGGTGATTCTTGAGATGTACAATTCCCATGAGAAGTCCCACCAGAGGCACAGTTTGGATTCTACATACATCACAGTAGTCCCCACACAGATCGAACGTATGGGTTCAAATGCATGTAATCATTCTCCTTGATCCTAAAACACTAGGTTAAATGAACCCAGTAACTGCATAATCCAACCGTAGTATCTTACCTGCCAGCAGCAGCAAACATGTTCGAAAGCAGGACATGGTTGCCGGAGTCATGTGGGTCGAGTTCGAATAACTTCTCAGCTGCAACCCGCCCCAACTCAGGTTTCCCATGTACCCTGCAAGCTCCTAGTAGCGCACCCCAGACCGATACTGTTGGCCGTATTGGCATATCCTTTATAAACTTGTATGCACGATCAACCATCCCGGCTCGCCCTAGCAAGTCTACCACACACGCATAATGCTCAGCCCGTGGCTCGATCCCATACTTCCTTTCCATTGAATAAAAAATCTCAATCCCTGCTTCGACTGATCCAGAGCGACTACATGCAGACAGCACACACACCAATGTCACATAATTAGGCAGCACGGCGCAAGTGCTGCCGCTGCCACCACATATCATCTCCTGGAATGTTGTAAGAGCCAAATCAGCATGACCGTGGTGTGCATACCCACCAATCATTGCATTCCAAGTGATCAAATTTCTCTCAGGCACTTCATCGAACGCTTTCTCAGAATCTTTGATGCAGCCACATTTACCATACATGTCAACAAGTGCACTCCCCACATATATGTTCCCATCAACACATGCCTTAACAGCGAGCCCATGCACGGACTTCCCAAGCTCCAGCCCGGCAAGCCCAGCACAGGCACTGAGAATGCTCGAAAGCATGAAATCCGTTGGTTCAAGACCCTCCTTTCGTGCTCGCAAGAATGTCAATAAAGCTTTCTCATCCTCATCATTCTGCACATACACAACAACCATTGAGCACCAAGAAACGTCATTGCGCTTCAGAATCCCATCAAACACTGCTGCCGCTGAGTCGACCTGGCGGCACTTCCCATAGAAATCAACAAGCCCATTTGCAACCGACACATCCGCTTCAGACCCATTACGGATTATGAACCCATGAAGCTGACATCCGAGCCGCAAATTCGATGTGTCCGAGCACGCATTCAGAAACGCACAGAACGTGATCGAATTCGGCTCACCACTGGAGAGCCGTCGGAAGCTGATAAAAGCGCCAACAGCCACAAAAGGGTGGCCATCGAGGACAGCATTCGTTATATAGGCGTTCCACGTCGCCACATTCCGTTCAGGCATTTCGTCGAACAGCTTCCGTGCGTCCTCCCTCAAGCCAGTTTTAGAGTACATGTCAAAGGCGCTGCAGGCAACAAAGACATCAGATATCTGCCCCGCCTTAACAGCGAGCGCGTGAAGCTGCTTCCCCATTACGGGGAAGCGAAGAGCAGCGGAGGCCTTGAAGACGCAAGGGAAGGTGAAGTCATTGGGTTGGATGGAGGAGAGGCGCATGTTAGAAAAGAGCAGGAGTGCCGAGTTGAACCGGCCGTTCTGGACCGAACCGGAGATGAGGGCGGTCCAGGAGACGACGGAGGGGTTGAGGTGGAGAGAGAGGAGGGAGAGGGCCGAGGACGGGAGGTCGAGTTTGGAGTAGAAGTTGATGAGGTGGTTGGAGAGGAAGGATGGGAGAGGAGCGTGGAGGGTCTTGACGATTCGGGCGTGGGTGGCTCGGCCGAGTCGGAGGGAGTGAGTTGAAACGGCTGACTCGATGATGGAGGCGAGGGCGTTGGGAGAGAGGGAGGTGGGCATGATGGGTGGTGGAGAATGTTCATGGCTGGAGATGATGATGGTGGTGGTGGTGGGGCATGGACGTGGGTTTGGTTATCGAGGCCCACTGCTCGAGTAACGCGGGACGTGAATTTCCTGTAAACGGTTGTAAGGAGTCCATGCAACGAAAAGCTCTGTGTGGCCCACCGTCATGTACGGGTCACATCCCCTTCGTCCATCGCCCTGCCAAACTCATGGCATGAGTAATTCATAAGAGAACGGATTGGCTACTCCCCCTGATCTGTGGGCCTCACCATGATGTATGTGTTTCATCCATTCCGTTCATCCATTTTTACAGATTATTTTAGAGATTGATCCCAAAAATGAGAGGGATATAAATCTCAGGTGGACCACACTACAGGAAAACAATAGAGATTGGATATCCACCATTAAAATCCTCCTAAGGCCCACTGTATTGTTTATTTGACATCCAATCTGTTGATTAGGTCATACAGACCCAGATTAAGGGAAAACAAGAAATATTAGCTTGATCCAAAACTTTTATGTCCCTCAAAAAGTTTTTAATGGTCGACGTGCATTCAACACTATTTACTGTAATGTGGTCCACTTGAGATTGGGATGTACCTTGTTTTTAGTCTCATGGTATAAAATGATCTAGAAAAATATATGGACAGCATGGATGAAACACATACAACATGGCGGGCCCACATAGCACCAACCATCAGCCATGGCAAGGGGGGTAGCCAGTTCGTTTACAATCATAGATGGGGATTTTGACCAAAATAGCCTCTTAGTATTGCCAGACGCACCAAAAGCATACATTCCAATATAATTTTCTATAGCACTCTAAAAATGGCCCTGCTTTGGATCCAGCAGCATTGGTATGGCCTTTTATGCCGGAGAGAAGCTACCTTTTATGTTGGAGAGAAGCTACGTTGTATCCATTGGAGAGAGGGATGTGGATGTGATTTGTCGTTGGGTCTACTGGAAAGTAGATCCAATCCGTTCATCCTTTGGGAAGGCAATAACCTCATGTTGATATGAGCTCCCTGTGGCCCACATGACCCGATAAATGATAATGATGGTCGTTCGTTACTAATTATTTTCATGTGATGTGGTCCATATAATTGGTGAATAGTCTATGGAGCATGGCCTTTCATCAAATTCTGACTTCAATAGGCATAATGGATTTGAGACATACTCCACAATGAGTCCCAAAGATGTAGTCTAAAGAACCTCTAGGTAGGGTCGGAGACCATTTGAGGATCCATTGTTGTTTTTTTAGGACGGTTTTTTTTCTTTTTCAAACATGTCTTCCGGAGACCTATCACCACCCCTTTCGATTGCATTTTTCGATGAACAGTCATAATAGTTTATTTCTTTGGTATATGGGCACGGACAATAACTTTTACAAACAAGTATTGCTTTTGTTCCGAGAACCACATTTCTTATAGATGGAAGCCACTGATACATGGAAGATATTTTGAATGAATTTTTTATTTTATTTTTTGTAGAATATCATTTTCTTAGAAATGGAACCCACTTTGGTTGTGGATAGAGAGGGATGGGTAAAGCTGGGCATCGAACCGAGTCAGATAGGATTAGGTCCAACTCGATTCGATCCGAAAGCTACGTGATCTGATCCGAACTGGATCCGATCCAGGACCGAGTCCAAGATACTTCACCTGAACCAATTCGACGCACGGTTGGCTTAACCCGAACTGAGTCCAACTCGGTCAGGGAAACCAAGTCGAATAAAGTTGGGTACGATTCGAATCGGGTAAGATGGAAAATAAATGTTACGGTGGGCCATACGAATTTTTTAACGGTGAAAATCATTATTCTCGCTGCTCTTTGTGGTGTGGTCCATTTGATCTTTGGATATGATTTTTATTTATTTATTTATAATGCTCCAAAATGATCTTAAAATATGGATGAACGTTGTGGATATAATAAATACATAACTATGGGGCCCATGTAACTTTTATCTCATTTGAGCCGTTCGTACAACTCAAAGCTTGAAGCCTATCACTGCTTGTCTTTGCACGACACGTATGCCTGTCATAGCCTAGTGACGTGCTGGGCATGATCGATATCAGTACAGGGCTACGTCTGGACTCGGATTAGATACCAAGAGATTTTGAGTTGGCGCCACCTAGTTCTGTGGGCCCCACTATGATGTATGTGTTATATCCACACCGTTCATCCATTTTTAGATATCGTTTTATGGTATGAACCAAAGAACAAGGTAAATAAAAGTCTATAGCGGACCAAACTAAAGAAAAAAGTGGGGAGAGTGATTTCCACCATTGAAACTATCCTAAGGTTCATCATAATGTTTATTTGAAATCCAACCTATTAAAAAGTTTTTTTTTTTTTAAATGTGAAATAAGGAAAACACAAATATTAGCTTGATCTAAAACTTTTGTGGCCCTTAGAAATTTTCAATGGTGGGCTTCACTATCCCACTGTTTTCTGTGTTGGGGTCCACTGGAGCTTTAGATTTAACTCATTCTTTGGATATTGCCTTAAAATGATCTCTCCAAATGAATGGAAGGTGTGGATACAAAACATACATCATGGTGGGGCCCATGGAACTTGTTGACGTAACTTCAGTAGCTAGTCCTGCAACTCAGCCTGCCCGTCACTGACATGCTGTGCACGCAAGTGGTTGACGTGCACAGCACGTCTCTTAGTAAACTATGTTGGGGCCCGGCGTGAATGCATGTGGTTTATCCATACCGTTCATTCATTTTCTCAAATCATTTTAGTGGTTGAACCCAAAATTAATGAATATCCAAAGCTCAAGTGGACCATACCACAAGAAGAAGTAGAAGTATTGATTTTCACCATTGAATCACTCAAGATCGAATTGGATCGGTCCGGATCGGATCCATTCGGTTCAGATTTCGGTTCAGATCGGTCCGAATTCACCATAATCCAACCTCGATCCGATGAACGGTCGGATCTGACTAATCCAAGCTGAACCGCACCGATCCAAGCCTTCGAATCGGGTCGGATCTACCGGATCGGACCAGAAATGCCCAGCTCTAGGGATGGGCGTGATTATTTTTGTGAAGAGAAGTGATTGTCAAAAGAGATTTGTGGTGGAGAGGGATGTTTATAGTTGTCATGTGGAAGACAATGACGAAGATAGAATCTAAAATTTGTAATGTAGTACCTTAATTGAATAGTTATGTTAACCTCGACCTTAAAACATATCAACTAGAGTTGAGGTTTTCATGTGTTAAGGGTCTAGGTAATCATGTACATGTGTTAAGAGTTTGGGTTATGGTCGTCACGTGTTAAGGGTCTAAGTTGTCATGTGTTCAAGGGTTTTAATCATGGTTGTCATGCGTTAAGAGTCTGATTCATAGTTATAATGTGTTAAGGGTTGAGGTTGACACACGATAACCTAAACCCTTAACACATGAGAACCACGAGAGGTTATCATGTGTTAAGGGTCTAAGTTATTATGTGTTAAGGATCTAGGTTGTCATGTGTTCGTGTGTTAAGGATCAAAGTTATCATGTATTCATGGTCTGGGTTGTGGTTGTCATGTGTTAAGGGTTTAGGTTGCCAGGGTTGAGATTGTTATGTATTAAGGGTTTAGGTTGTCAGGATCACAGTTGTCATGTGTTAAGGGTCGAGGTTGTCATGTGTTAAGGATTGTGGGGCTTTGAACACCATATGTAAGGCCCACCATGAAGTATGTTTTTTAAGCAATAGATGGAATTGAGAAGGGTTTAGGGCGAGAGTTTCTGTGTACCTTTTCATGTAGATGGTTCTCTTATTTAAAGTGTTTGTAGGATAAGGTTGTCCACAATTTTAGGCACGATCTTAACAGTTGGGCGAGATGTGCGCGAGTGGTAAATGTGGGCAGTTACCCTAGAATTACGCAGTGGATGGTTAAATAAGTAATGGGTATCAACGGTTATCCTGGAGCCTTGATAGCCTGGAGAAGGCCAACCTGAATTGAGTCGAGCTGAACTTGTTGATCAATTGTGATTAAGCCAAGCGCTGCGCTGAGCCGAGCTGAACTCAACAGTTAGTCGGCCAGAGATTGTTCTGAGGAGTTTGGAAGTTCTGTGTTGATCGAGCTGAGCCAAAAATTGGACTTATTTTCTCGTCGATCCTATCTACCCTTAGCGAGCTCTTCCTTAACTTCACCGAGCCGATAACCTCCTCGGCTGTCCTTGGGGAAGTGAGCTCTAATATTTTTGGTGAGAGGGCGCAAGGGTGTACGCCTGTCAGCCCGTTCTAACCCAGAGGGCGGTCGATCCATATTTCCCATGACAAGGAACATTAAGTGTTGGAATCCAACAAAGAAATGCTAATGTACGTATGGTGGACCACTTCAACAAAGTGTACGGTTAAATATAAATCAATGTGTACAGTTTCCAGGAGTCCAGTCTTAAAAACCAATCCGTACAATTGATCCAGGCAAAGTGAACTTGGGGATGACCAAAAATGTCCCGAGCTGAAGATCTTACCAATCAAATGTTAATCTTTTATTTTGAATCGTTGCTTTATTTTTCCAATGGCAAGGGTCAATCCTCACTATTTTATGTGGTGTGGTCTACTTTAGCTTTGGATCTCCTTATCTTTGGCTCATAACCTGAAATGAGGGGGCAAATGGATGAACGGCATCGATAAAACACGTACACCATGGTGGGCCCACAGAGCATTGGCGCAAGCGATCTGGGTGGTGTTGGGTCACCAGCCAAACCTCGTCCACTCTCCATGCACATTCAAAGTGGGCCCCATTCCATCCATGAATAGAGATTCCTGCACCCCACCAATGAACGGGCCGTTCTAATTACGTTCTCTGTTTCCGACCGTTACTGTCCCTCGAAAAAGAAAAAAAAGTTAAAAGAGTTATTATTTGATAATCCGGAGGTGTATCGATGCCATAGGCATTCACGCAAAAAGATAGACTTGGATATATGGACCTCAAATCAAACAGTTCAAATAACGTTAATCATTATAGATTGGTGATCTGTCCAAAATAAAATTGATTAGACGATCATGACCTCTGATCGATGGATATTTATTTTTCAGTTAAATATAGACCTTTGATTACTTACCACTTTTATATCCATTAGGTGTCCATAAATATAACCATTTATTTTATCCGTTAAATATAGACCATTGTTTGGAATCGATTTGTGGTGATTCCCAAGATTAGGATGGTTTAGGTCGACGAAAATGTGGTACAATTTCTGCGTGCGTGAGTATGGATGATTATACTCCCACAGAGTATCAAATCTATTCTGAAAAAAGAGAAGACAAGAAAGGAAAGAGCCCCTGCCATGTTTGCCAATAGTTAGCTTCGGCAATCCGAAGCAAAACCCGAACCTGACATCCGAACCTCCCTTGCAACGGCTACTTTCAGCTTTCGACAGATTTAAATACAACAGAGAAACCCCTGGAAGTTCACCACTTCGGATTCTCTCTCTCTCTCTCTCTCTCTCTCTCTCTCTCTCTCTCTCTCTCATAGAAGAAAAGAGAGGAAATTTCATTTCAAGCTCTTGGAATCCCATCCATCAATGGCTTCTTCAAGAACTATATGTTGTTATTCAGTCATCATCATTTCTGTTCTTTTCACCCTTTCGGAAGCTACAGATTTCTTAGTTGGAGGAAAGATCAATGCATGGGAAATCCCATCCTCTCCTTCAGACTCTCTGAATGGATGGGCTGAAGAGAATCGCTTCCAAATCGGCGATTCACTCGGTAAATTTCGACATCTGGGATTCTTCCAAAATCCATACTTCAATTTCAGCCATTTCCCCCATCTGACTCTCCTTTCAAACATCAATTTCAGTCTTTTTTTCCATTTGAGTCTTCTTCCAAACAGAAATTTCAGCATTTTCCCAACTGGGTTTTCCTCCAAACTTAATTATAATGCCTTTTTCCCATCTGGTTGTTCTTCCAAACATCATTTTTAGTCATTTTTCGATATCCAACTTGTTCCAAACTTACATTTCAGCCTTTTTCACAACTGGGTCTTCTTCCAAATTCCATTTTTAGTCCTTTTCCTCAACTCCATTTTCAGTCCTTTTTTCTCATCTCTATCTTCTTCAAACTTCATTTTATGTGGTCTTTCTTACATTTAGTTTCAATTGCAGATTGGAAATTCCAAAAGTTTCTTCTTCTTAATTCCATTTTTCCAAGTCCTTTTCCATTTTCGACTTCTTCTTGTTCTTCTTTTCTTCTTCTGACATAGCATTTTTGTGCATTCTGTTGCAGTTTGGAAATTCGACGGTACAAAAGATTCAGTCCTGCAAGTGAGCAGAGATGATTACCTGAGCTGCAACACATCCAATCCGATTGCTGCCCACAAGGGCGGGGACGTTACGGTGAAGCTCGAAAAGTCAGGTCCATTTTATTTCATCAGTGGAGCGAAAGGTCATTGCGGGAATGGGCAGAAGCTGATTGTCGTTGTGTTATCGAAAGGCAGGAGGCATTTCTATGGGATTTCTCCAGCTCCTTCTCCAATGGAATTCGAGGGTCCGGCAATCGCTCCGACAAGTGGCGCTTCTGGTTTGGTGGTTTTGAGGAGTGGGTTCTTGGGTGCTCTGATTGTTTTCTTGGTGGGGATGGTTTTGTGAGGGATGTAGAGATGGAATTTTTTGGTTTTCATGGTGGGGATGGTTTGTGAGGGATACAGAGATGGAATTTGTGGGATTCTATATTGATTAGTAACATTCTTTTCTATCAGCAGTATTATTTTTTGAAGTTGAAAATTCTAAAGATTTTTAATACCATTTATTATATATTTCAGACAAATGATACTCATTTCCTACTCACAGATTCTTCTTCTCTCTTTTTTTGATAAACAATCGATGGTTTTGGATCAACGACCCATTATTTGGATGGCTAGGCTTTTTCCACTGAAGGGATCCAATAATCAAGTTGGAATGTCAGACCAATCAATCATCACATGGGCCACACGAAAGCTCCGTCTATTGTATCGACTCCATAATCACATGGAGTAGCCCATTCTGGATTGGCATGAATTTTGGCCCAATGCACCGTTCGGATATCTAACATGCTCAAGTGAAAAACATGTTTGGGCCATCACAGCCACACGCTAGATGAGCCAATCGGTTTCCTCAAATCAGAGCCACACGGAAGCTCTAAAATGTTTGCGGGGCTGATCCAAGTTGCTGTGTTTCCTCAGGGTAGATGGGCCGGTTTCCTCATGGTAGATGGGACGGCCATAAGAAGCTCCAATTGTAAGCATAAAAAATGAGACGCCCTTAATTAGACAAATACAATACATACTACATTTCTATTGGGCGTTCAATAGTATCACGGAGGTCTTTTCTTCCCTTCAAACCTCTCTCAAGGGTTAAAAATCGGCATGACAGGGTATCAACACTTGATAAATAATAAATAAATAAATAAGTAAATAAATAAGAAAGCAAGAAAGAAAGAAAAAGAAATTGAGGCGTCCAATTAGAAAACCATGTAGGGGCACTAAATAAATACTCCTGGTACCACAAAAACCCTCACAAAACATGGCAATAAACATTGTTAAAATAGGACTTTGAAAGTAATAAAATTATTATGATCTAACATATATGTGTGTCCCCATTGGTATCAATCAATACTTAGTAGTATCATGCCCAATGCTACTTGAGAACCTTAGAGACATTTCTTGTGCCAATGCTGTCTTTCATGACTTTCCGGTGTCACAACATAAAAATGAGACACCCTAACACCTAGGCAAATATTAAGTAAGGCATGTAATTAGAGGTGTACATGAGTCGAGTTAGCTCATTAGCTCGCTCGAATCGACTAAGGAAAGCTTGACTTGACTCGGATCGAAACTGTGTTTGAACCGAGTCGAGCTAGTTTTATTGAGCTTGAAACATTTCGAGGCAAGTCTGAGCTGGACTGAGCTCGACTCGGTCTTGAGTTCAAACCCGACTCGATTAGACTCGGATCGGCTTGGCTCGAATTGATTTTTTTGACCGGGTATATATAATATACCCAGTTGCCCAAAACTTGTTTTTTTAAAAAAACCCTAACCTCACTCATCTCTCTCTCACCATTCTTCAGCACCCGAATGGAGACCGACTTGACTCGGATCGAAACTGTGTTTGAACCGAGTCGAGCTAGTTTTATTGAGCTCGAAACATTTCAAGGCAAGTCTGAGCTGGACTGAGCTCGACTCGGTCTTGAGCTCGAACCCGACTCGATTCAACTCGGATCGGCTTGGCTCGAATTGATTTTTTTGACCGGGTATATATAATATACCCAGTTGCCCAAAACTTGTTTTTAAAAAAAAACCTAACCCCAACGTCCACTCTCGACTATTCGCCCAACCCTAAAAACCCTAACCTCACTCATCTCTCTCTCACCATTCTTCAGCACCCGAATGGAGACCGACGGCCACTCTCCTCTCCTCTCTTTCTCGCCGTTCTCTAGCGCCCGACCGACGACTACTTTCCCTCTCCTCTCTCTCTATTTTGCAGCGTTTGTCTAGACAATCGACAACTGAAAGGTACTCTCCTCTACTCCTCTCCTCATCTCATCACATTGCCTTTGGTCGGGGTGTGGCGAGTGGCAAGCGGTGACCAGTGTCTGTTTGATTAGCAGACCCACCCGATCACTGGCCTGGTGGCTATGGCCCAATCAGATGGTAAGACCCCACCTGAGCACTGGCCATGTGGCTCTGGACCACTCGAACGATCGGACGCCACCCGTGACCGAACCACTGGTTAAACTTGGCTCGAAAACTCAAACTTGAACTCGGCTCGAACTCAGCTCTAACTGGACTGAGTTGCCGACCGAGCCGAGCCAAGCTACCAATCCAATCTCGATGACCAAGCCGAGCCAAGTTCGAGCCGAGGACTCTTGTTGGCCGAGTTGAGCTAAGCTGGGTAAAGATCGGCTCGGATCGACTCGTGTACACCTCTACCTGTAACTTGTTTCCTGCAATGGCATAATTCTTTGGTGTGGTCCACTTGAGTTTGGCCTAATTTTTTGGCATCCATAATCATGTCGAGAGGCTCACCTATTGCATGGTTTGAATAACAAAAACATGTCACTGGACCAAGCACTTTTCTTCATTTCAAACCTTACTCAGGATCTACGGTTTAAATGAGTATGTCAAGGTAATCCATGATCATTACATGATAGATACTACATATTGTGCAATTTGTTGGGCACAAATAAACAACGTGACAATTTAGGTCCATTAATATAATTGTGGATTAAACAATCCGATTACGTGACCAAAATTAAGGAGCTGAAACATGGAAGTTGACAACCCACTCAAATCAACTACACAAAGAGAAGACAAGCCAATTCACTTACCTGATCCAAAGACGATATTGGTATACTGACACACTCAACTTTGAACAATCACAGGAGTAGACCCTTCTCTATATCAGAACATGTGCACCACGTATTATACGTACCCACTGTGCACACTGCATGCCACATGTAAAACTCTCTCTCTCTCTCTCTCTCTCTCTCTCTCTCTCTCTCTGTCTCATCTAATATACATGTATGACACCTCCCACTCCTTTAAAACAACGACGTTGGTATACTGATGCACTCGACCTCGAACAATTACAGGAGTAGACCCTTCTCTATATCAGAACCGGTGCACCACGTAACATCCAACACCACATACTGACACTCATCAGGTAGGTGGTTGGTATGCATCTAACATTCTCCCACTCAACCCCATAGTGCGGAACACTAACTTCATAGGGTATGTTTCGATAAGATTGATCGAACTCACATACATGGAGTAAGAATCAAGTAAGTGGGACCAGCCGAGATTCTAGTGTCTCTATACTTGTAACGCCCTAAAAATCGGGGGTCGAGCATAAACTCAACTCCCGAGTTCCAACGCATCACTTATGCAACAAAATGAATAATGATTGAATGATGTCTGTATTAGAGTAGTGAACATGAGTGAGATTAAGCCAAAACAGTATATCATACTCCAGAGACGATTAAACTATGCAAGTGGAAGATTGTGATAGATATATAAAATATATAAATTATGGTGAGTCTCCAGAGTGTGATAATGTTACCAGGTTAAATAATTACAAGTTCAATTCTAAAATATACCAAATGTGTAAAGTCCTCTAGTCAATATCCCAGGAAGCCCCGTCGATCAGGACACGACTCACAGGAACCCGCCTGAAACTGCATAAAGGAGAAATCTTCTTCATCCTTATAAAAGTCCGGCTCCGCTTCACAGCATCGCCATCATCTGAAACTCAAACAAGTCTGGTTGGTGTGTACAACACCATCCCCTAACGTGGGAGTGAGTGATCAACTCAGTTGAACAATAAAGCATAGGTTAAAATGTTATCAAAACAGTCAAGCAGTAATGATAAAGCAATAAAGTCAAACACTTCTAAATACTCTTATTAATGCAAGTACGAATGCAGTCATGATGGATGCCCTCACCACACCCTCCCTCGTGCGACAACATCTTACGTTCACGGCATGCTTGCATTCCTCAGTGCTCCACATCTTTCAGGCACATGCAATGCATGATGAGCATGATTACCGAGTTGTTATTAGTCCATTTTAAACAGCAGGATTTGGAAACTAAGGTACCTCCGTTGTATCATTCCCAAACATGATCCATTTTAAAGTCGTCATTCCTAGTTAATCTCAGACGATGGTTTGTTTTCTAGGTCGACGCAGAGGCTGCCAAGGCTGTTACGCACAAAGGTTACACCACTCCCCCATCACCTCTTTAACGATTCATCACTATACAGATACAGGCCTAGTTCATACTCTATACACCGCGGCAAAACTCTAAGGCTTACCGCAATTTCAGAGTATGTTCAAGGTCACTACAAAGGGCTTCCAGGGCTGTTACGCATAATGGTTACACTACTCCCCCATCACATTATCAATGTAGGCCGACAACATGAATATAGTGTCCCATACCATCATAATTGGCTCACGAGTCTGGTTGCTCACTGGTCATTACGGGGAGACACGTGGCCCCAGCGTAGGCTGACAGCTCGACCACGGTGTCCCATACCACCATGCCTGGCTTATGAGTCTTAGCGGATCGAGGTACCATGGTTAACGGGATTTCACTAGTAAGTTTGGTACCCTAGGTTTAAGCAGTAGCGTCCAAACATGGTGAACATACATTAGACACATCGGGTTACTTGACGAGCCTGACTAGCTCGAGCGCACGATCAACTGAACGACATGAAGTGCATAAGCACCTCGTGTGGCCTAACCACTGTCGCCAACCGAAGTACGACTCGGGTTCGTCTGATACATCCTACGTGGCGAAATGAATCTCAACCACGATCTCAAGTCTAGTACCGAATGTCTGGACTATAAACATAGTCCCAAACTCAATCAATCCTTATTTAGAACATGTGGAGTAAAACATAATAAACCAAGTAATTCAAGCAAGTTAACAAGCATGTCATAAAGCATGTTATAAAGCATGTTACAAAGCATGTTATAAAGCACCATACAAACAGGAAATACAAACACATATAATTCATAAGTAAGCGGTTACGTTAAACAACCAACATGGAGGAAATCATACACATCTCTAAGGTAGTTTAGAATCTCATCTCAACACCTACCTAAGGCATCATCATCCCAATACTTACTCTCACAAGTATTTTCACAAACACTTAGCATACACTATTTCAACATACTTAGTGTATGTAAGCAAAACATGTATTACGGCGAGTCCTTTCGCCAAGCGAGTATTTTACGCATATATGATATATTCATACAGCAAATAATCATGCCAAACACACTTCCAAAATATATATGTATACGGTACTTTCTACAATACACTATTTCTACATACATAGTGCATATTAGCATAACATGTATTAGGGCGAATCCTTTCGCCAAATAAGTATTTTATCCATATCATATATTCATAGAATAAATAATCATGTCAAACACATTTCTAAAATATATACGTATACGGTATTTTCTACGAATACCTAGAATATGTAAAATTCCATATTCTACGTCTTTAATTGAAACAGAAAACAGAAAGCACTTTGTACATGTGCAATTGCATGCAGATCATGAATCTATCATTATCTGACATTGAAAGCATTGAAAACCATAACCTATACACCTAAAGTCCTCACCTTTTGTCGTAGAATCGTAACGAATCCGATAGTTTTGTTAAGCTTTCATCTACGACAGTTTGGCAACCTATAGAACGAAATAGGTTAGCTATTTCATAACCTACAACTATCAAAACCCCAAATCAGATTAGGGTTAGGGTTTCTTACCTAGAAATGACACTGAAATCACCGGGAAAGCGATTAGAATAGGGCGGTGCAGCTTGTGTAGCGGCAGGGGAGCATGGCAGGGAGATCCTCCCACAATTCCCACACTTTCTCTCTCTTTTCTCTCTTCTCAATCTAGGGTTTCTCTCAAATTCGTATGGCTGTGAGAGAGAGGGTTCTAAGGTCCTTATATAGCCTAAAAACTCACCAAAGTAGACTCCAGTTTTCTGTATACTAATAATCTTAAATGGTTAAGATTGTCTAAACTGGGTACATATACTAATAATCTTAAAAGTGAGTGCTGCCACTAAAAGGGCCATGGTACAGCTTGAGAAGGCCTGCATGTAAGCTACGGTGCTCTAACTTGAGAAGGCCTGTATGTAAGCTACGGTGCTCTAACTTGAGAAGGCCTGTATGCGATGCAACATGTAGGTCAAGCATGCATAGTTTACATACGGTGCTCTAACTTGAGAAGGCCTGTATGCGATGCAACATGTAGGTTAAGCATGCCAACCCTCATTGTAACATCCCGAAAATCGAGGGTCAAGTAGTAACTCAACTCTCGAGTTCCAGAACATCACTTATGCAACAAAATGGATGATGATTGAATGTTGACTGTATTAGAGTAGTGAACATGAGTGAGATTATGCCAAAACAGCATATCATACTCCAGAGACAGTTAAATTTGCAAGCAGAAGACGGTGATAGATAGATAAAATATATAAACTATGATGAGTTTCCAGAGTATGATAACATTACCAGGTTAAATAATTACAAGTACAATCCTAAAATATACCAAATGTGTAAGTGTAATGTCTTCTATCCCAAGTACCATAGCCCCGTCAATACAGTACCAAGTCTTCAGAGACCCGTCAGAGAGTTACATGTAGGAGAACTCCTCCTCGACCTCATAGTAATAGTCCGGCTCTGCTTCAGGAGTAGCGTCGCCATCTGAAACTCAACAATCTGGTTGGTGTGTACAACACCGTCCCGTAACGTGGGAGTGAGTACCTAACTCAGTGGAACAATAAAGCATAGGTTAACATGTTATCAATACAGTCAAGCAGTAAAATCAAACACTCCTAATTACTCTTATTAATGCAAGTATGAATGTTATTATGATGGATGCCCTCACTGACATACTCCCTCATGCGACACCCTCTTCGTTCGCGGCATGCTTTCATCCCTCAGTGCTCCACATCTTCCAGGCACATGCAATGCATGATGAGCATGATTACCGAGTTTTTAATTAGTCCATTTCAAACAGCAGGATTGGGAAACTAAGGTACCTCCCTTGTATCATTCCCAAACATGATCCATTCTAGGGTCATCAGTCCCTGATAATCTCATACGATGGTGTGTTTCTAGGTCGCTGCAAGGGCTGCCAGGGCTGTTACACGGAATCGTTGCACCACTCTCCCATCACCTTATCAATATAGGCCTAGTTTATACTCTGTTACTACAGGAAGGCCCGGCGCCTCACCGTAGGTTTAGAGTATGCTCGAGGTCACTCCACTAACGTCCTACCAACTGGCAGTCTATTTCGAAGCCCGACCAGTTCACTTATTGAGAATGGGACTCGGATGCAACCTGACTGAGGCCCACAGCCAGGCAACACCAGTGTAGGCCGACAACTCGAATATAGTGTCCCATACCACCATAATCGGCTCACGAGCCTGATTGCTCACTGGTCACTACGGGGAGGCATGTGCCCCAGCGTAGGCCGACAGCTCGACCACGGTGTCCCATACCACCATGCCCGGCTCATGAGTCTTAGTGGATCGAGGTACCATGGTTAAAGGGGATTTCGCTGGTAAGATTGGTACCCTAGGTTCAAGCAGTAGCGACCAAACATGGTGAACATACATTGGACACATCGGGTTACTTGACGAGCCTGACTAGCTCGAGCGCACAATCAATTGAACGACATGAAGTGCATAAGTACTTCGTGTGGCCTAACCACTGTCGCCAATTGACGTACGACTCGGGTTCGTCAAACGCATCTCACGTTGTGACATGAATCTCAACCACAAATCTCAAATCTGGTACCGATTGTCTGGACTATAGACATAGTCCCAAACTCTGTCAACTCTCATCCATAGCATGTGGAGTAAAGCATGATAAACAAAGTAATTCAAGCATGCTAGTAGGCATGTTATAAGACATGTTATAAAGCATGATATAAAGCATGTTGTAAAACACTACATCAATAGGAATACAACCACACATATTGCAAGTAAGCGGTTTAAGTAAGCAACCTCATGGAGGTAATCATACATGACCCTAGGGTAGTTGAGAATCCCATCTCAGCACCCTCCTAAGGCATCTACATCCAAACACTTACTCACTCTAGCATTTCCACAAACACTTAACATACACTATTTCAACATACATAGTGTTTGTTAACCAACATGTATTAAGGCGAGTCCCTTTGCCAAGCAAGTTTTTATGCACACATAATATATTTATACAACAATTAATCATGACAAACACATCGCCAAAATATACATGTATACTGTATTTCTTACAATACAGTATTTCTACATACATAGTGCATATTAGTGAAACATGTATTTAGGCGACTCCTTTCGTCAAATAAGTATTTTATCCTATATCGTATATTCATACTACAAATAAACATGTCAAACACATTTCCAAAAAAAATACGTATACGGTATTTTCTACGAATACCTAGAATATGTAAAATTCCATATTCTGCAATTTTAATCGAAACAGAAAACGGAAAACACTTTGTACATGTGCAATTGCATGCAGATCATGAATCTATCATTATCTAACATTAAAAGCGTTGAAAACCGTAACCTATACACCTAAAGTCGTCACCTTGTGTCGTAGAATCGTAACGGAGTTGATAGGTTTGCTAAGCTCCCATATTTGGCATTTTGGCAACCTATGGAACGAAATACGTTAGCTATTTCATAACCTACAACCACCCAAGCCCCAAATCAGGTTAAGGTTAGGGTTTCTTACCTAAAAATGGGGCTGGAATCGCCGAAAAAACGATGAGAATAGAGCGGTTGAACACGTATAGCAGCGGCAGGGAGATGCTCCCACATCTCCCACACTTTCTCTCTTTTCTCTCTCTCAATCTCAAATTCGTATGGCTGCCATGAGAGAGGGTTTAAGGTCCTTATATAGCCTAAAAATTTACCGAAACAGACTTATGTTCAAGGTATACTTACATTATAATCAAATCGGCATTGTTTCAGCTCAAAAAAGGGTTTCTGGCGGCCTTCTTTGAGCCAAAGGTCAGCCTTAAGCTTACTAACGCTAGATCTACGTTCTATTAAGTTTTCGTTTAGGTCGGGATTCCAGATCACGCGTGGCGGACCAGTTTCAGTTCAATGGTCAGCGGATCTCAATCGGAGATTCCGAGTACATGTAAATGTGTATGAAATTTCTCCTGATCCGAGAGTGTAATTTGGTCTGATTTTGACGGTCTGGTTGCTTAAAACTGATCCGCAAGTGAGAAGTGCCAGATTACTATTCAAGATATTTTATTTTGAAATTATTTCACATTTCTCACACTCTTCACTCCGAGCTTAAGCGAACAGCCGTGAAACACTATCTGGATTTGATTTCCGAGATGGTTGTCAAGCCCAGCGAGGCGGTCCTAAGTCCTTAACTTGGTATTATTCGGACTTCCAACGTGTAGTCTAGATCTGATACGGAGTTTCAAGATGCTCCCGTGAGCAGTCGGGTAATGAGATTGATCCTAGGTTTTAGGGTAACCTAGCGTCAATGATTCTAAAAGTTTTGGGTCTTACAGATCGTATTTAAAGCGATTCAAATAGATTTCATGGCTAATCTACTTTAGCACATAGTTAACTTTGTCAAATTTCTAAAGGATTTAATCCTAAGTGATTTCCGTCTGAGGTGGTACTTAGTCCTTCGTAGTTTGTATATACAGTGATCCAAGTTATAATACTTAACTAGTTTAAGATAGTGTCGAGGGTGAAAGTACTTAGGAAAATTGAAAGAACAAGGTGGTGAAGGGTTGGATTTGTGAAGGAAATGGGTTCAGAAGCGATTTTAGACTATGGGATTCAGTTCTAATAGGTTAATAAGGTGTTAGGAGCAACCCATTGCCTAAGGACGTCTAATTCCAGGTTGACAAAAATTCAGGGTGTTACACTCATACCAATGCAACTCCTCACTAGAGCATCAAATCAGTACGGTTCTCAGTATGGATAATCATCGGGGTTCAGCACACTCCAAATGGCACTGTCTCTCTCCAAGCAGCACAGTCCAAGTGAGCGTAAGAAACCTCACTATCCGCCTGGTCAATAGTCAGCCAATACCTATCCGGCACGTCGATAGCGAACCCATTTCCGAGCTGGTCAAACTCAGCCTAGTAATGTCCCCTGCTCTCGGGCGAGTAAGGCCACCACTCCTTTCCAACCGACCATAACACAGTGGGAGACGCAGCCTCATGGTATTCGGCCCTCGTGCGCTCATATATCCACTCGATCTCGATGTTGGAGTCATCCTCTGGTACCATCGGGTTCAGGGACTCTCACCCAGGGACATCTATGGCGCCCCAATTGCTTGGAACATGATTTTTCGGTATCCAACCAGCCACTCACGATATATCTGTGGAGGCTATGGCCCTGATGTCGCTAGGACATATCTCAATCATACAGATGCAAGTGCATGAATCATACTACCAGACATGCATCAATCATGTGCATACCGTGCGCTCATGTAGGGCAACTCCGCATATCGGGAAGCCCGTAATTAGTCTGCCCGAAAGCATATGCTATGATCAGATACTCCTCATCTCAAGCATACATATGATGCATATGATCATGAATCATGGGGCTGTGCTAAACATGTTATAAAGCAATAAACTATCCTCTTAATGAAGAAGGGCCTAGATGGCCTACATGAAACAGATACGGGCCTATCAGTGGCCTTAGGGAGAGTTATAATGTGGACATCTAACCAACATTACTCGTACAATGTGGACGTCAAACCAACATTGTCCCCAAGGCTCGACTCGCCTTAAATACCATTAAATAAACCCTGGTGGAATTACACATTGCAATGTGCCTTAGGTACATACCATGGGGCCCTAAATACATCAAATGGGCCGTATCTCATAGGCCTTATATTCATCAAGTGGGCCACCTCAACGAACCTCACCAATGGGCCTCAGGTACATTGCAATGGGCCATCATCCATGGGCCTGAGAATGTATTAAAATGAGCCCGATCGCATAAGCTTTATGTGAATTAAATGGGCTTAATCACATAGGCCATATACATATCAAAGTGGGCCTCAACAATAGGCCACAAATACCTCAAATGTGCCTCATAACGTGGGCTAATATATATCAAGGTAGGCCCTAACAATGGGCCCATAAACACATCAAGATGGCCTACATACATGAGCCCATATGTATCAAAGTGGGCCTTAATAATAGGCCTAAAAATACATCAAGATGGGCTTAAGTACATGAGCCCATATACACCCAAGTGGGCCTCATGTGAAGCCCACCATAATGTATATTTTTCTATCCAATCTGTTGATAAGGTCACATGAGTAGGGGGCCCACCATAATATTTATTTTCCATCCACCCGTTGATAAGGCCATGTGGCAAGGGGCCCACCAAAATATTTATTTTCCCATCCACCTGTTGATGAGGTCACACAGACCTAAGGGCCCATTGTAATGTTTATTTGAAATCCAACCTATTCACAAGGTCACGGGACCAGGGCCCACCGTGATATTTATTTTCCATCAAACCTGTTCATAAGGTCACACGTGACCTGGGCCCACGATCAGGGGTCCCACCGCGAGGTGGTTCACAAATCTAACCCATACATTATGTGTGTCCCACCTATAGGAGGGTCCAGACCAAGTTTCATCCACATCAAAAATTCAGGTAGGCCCACCAAGTGTTTTTATATGGTTTAGGCATGTCTTCACATGATTTAGATGGTATGGCCCACCTGAGTTCCGTTTGCTGCTGATTTTTGGCGTACCCCATAATTTAAAGGGGAACCATCAAATGCACGGTGCTGATGGTCGAAACGCACCACGTGGGACCCACGGCTAGGGCCGTGAGGCCCAGCCGGTCCGTCTGCCCGCCCGATGGCCGCGGCGCCGCGCCGCTGTGATGCGGCCAGAAGAAGATAGATCGCCTTTTTTTCGTGGGGCCCGCATTTGTAAGATCCAACCCGTCCATTGCATGAGCTCCACAAAATTAAGGGTCCATATCAAGTTTCAGGCAAGTCCAAGCTCTTGGTGGACCCCAGCGATCCCTTTTTCCCGAGTTTTAATAAAAACACTAATATTCTTAATGCCACGGCCCACCAAATGATTGGATCGGCCTCATTTTTTTGGCTCAACGCCTAAAGTGAGCTGGTAAACAGAATGAACTGTGTGAATCAGCTCCGTACCTCAAGGTGGGGCCTGTATGAGCAGCCCACTCCTTAAAGTAAATTTATTTATTTTTTTTGCTTTGGTTAGCATGCAAGTACACACCCATGCAGTACACGCACTCCATGCTACCCGGCTGCGTCCAGCGTCCAGAGACGCAGGATGGTTAGGATGAACACTGTATCATGGTGGGTCCCATATGTACGTGGCCCACCACCATGTAATATATATATATATATAGTATAAATACAAATAAATATAATAAATTATGTAACATGTGGGGCTTCCCACCATCCCAAAAATGGAAGATGGATGTCTCCTAAAAATGTCGTGGGCCACACCAATGACGAATGGAGTGGATTTAACATGATTTGGTAGGACCCACTTCATTCTAGGGGGAGAGAGAGAGAGAGAGAGAGAGAGAGAGAGAGAGAGAGAGAGAGAGAGAGAGAGAGAGAGAGACGATGATAGAGAGGAGGGATCCCGCCACTATGGGTCCTCCATTGATACAATACATAGATCAAAATGGGTCTCAGCAACAAGTGGACCCTTAAATGAAAATCAACGGTGGATCACCCACCTCTTGTACTCCTCCTTACTCCCTTAGCCTCCTTAGCTCCTAGCCTCCACTTTCAATGGTGGTTGATGATGATCCAATGGTTGAGATGGGAGATGTGAGAGTAGGGGAAAGTGGGCCACCTTGGTGTTTGGGAGGGAGAGGAGGTTGGATGTGTGGAATTTCTCATGGGAGAGTGTTTGAGAGAATGAAAGAAAGAGAATAATAAGAGGGATGGTTGGAGTGGTGGATGTAAGGAAGAGGGATGGGGAAGGTATGGTTGTGTTTGAAAATTGTAAAAAGGAGGAATGGTAAAGGGAGGGAGAGGTTTGACTTGTGGAAAAAGGGAGAGAGGCCACATGTACTTGTTGTTGGGTGAGGTGGCATAGAGGTATGGTGGTGTACTTGACTTGATTGATGGGACATCTCGTAGAGATTCCCTTAAAGTTCGCAACGTGCGGCGTTTCTTCGGAATGAACGCAGACTGACATCTTCCCACCTAGGTATTGGTTCGGTGCGCGAGTCACAACATTGGAACCGTGGCGACGGCGCGATCGCTAGGATACAAGTTTCGGTTTGATCCGACTTTGGTATGCAGGACTCGGCTTAGGATCGCGCGCGACGTTGGAAATGGGTCGAGAATTATCGAAATTCGACCGGTAGGATCGCGGAAGCCTACGAAACGGTATGGACTAGGGTACGGGTCTTACAACTCTTCCTTCTAAATAAAAATTTCATCCTCAAAATTTGCACAATCATCGCCACTAGTCATAACTCATAATAGAAGAGGAAATAAAGCATCGTCATATAAAATCGAAGACAACATACAAGATACAACACAAGATCAATCATCAAAGAGATGGGGATAGCGCTCCTGAATCTCATCCTTGCTCTCCCAAGATGCCTCATCAACAGAATGGTGACCCCACTGAACCTTCACTAAAGGTATATGACCTTGGTCCGGAGGACCTGCTCCTTCCGATCAAGGATACGAACTGGCTGCTCAATATAAGAAGCGTCCTCACGAACCTCTAACGGCTGCCAATCAATAACAGGAACGATGTCTGACCCACACTTCCTCAACATAGAGACGTGAAAAATGTTGTGGACACCAGACAACTGCGGTGGTAAGGCAAGCCGATAGGCCACAGCGCCAATGCGCTTAGTCATCTCGAAAGGTTCTATGAATCTCGGGGCAAGCTTGCCCTTAATTCCAAATCGAACTACGCCCTTCATGGGCGAGACCTTGAGATACACATGGTCCCCTACATCAAACTCCAAGGGACGACGTTGGCGATCAGCAAAACTCTTCTTTCTTCTCTGAGCTGTACGCATCCTCTGCCTGATGATATCAATAGCCTCAGAAGTCTCCTACACAAGCTAGGGACCTAGGAGACGCCGCTCTCTAACCTCGGTCCAACAACTCAGAGATCTACACGGCCTGTCATACAATGCCTCAAAAGGAGTCATGCCAATAGTCGCCTAATAGCTGTTGTTGTATGCGAACTCAGCCAATCGCAGATGCCCATCCCAGCTACCACCGAAGTCGATTGCGCAGGCCCGAAGCATACCCTCAAGGATCTGGTTGACCCTCTCGGTTTGGCCATCGGTCTGCGGATGATACGCGGTACTGAGCTGCAAATCAGTCCCCATCGCTCTCTAGAAGCTCCCCCAAAACTGAGACGTAAACCTCTAATCTCGGTCAGAAATGATCGAGACTGGAACGCCATGCAGTCTCACAACCTCCTCGAAAAATAACCTCGCAAGCCGGTCCATAGACCAACTCACACGCATCGCAAGAAAATGTGTCGACTTCGTCAGACGATCAACAACAACCCAAATGGCGTCATGACAGCACTGAGTCCTCGACAAGCCCATAATGAAATCTATCGACACATGCTCCCACTTCCACATTGGGACGCTCAACGGCTACAATAGACCAGGAGGTCTCTGATGATCAGCCTTGACACGCTAGCATGTGTCACACTCGGCCACAAAACTGGTAATCTGGCGCTTCATCCCGTCCAAAAATACTGTCTCCTCATATCACGATACATCTTCGTTGAGCCAGGGTGGATAGAAAACTGCGATCAATGTGCCTCGGTTATAAGATTTCTGCGCAACTGTGGAATATCCGGGACACATAATCGACCTCTAAAGCGAAGTCCACCATCAGCACTCATCTGCCAATCTATTTGACTCTCAAATGCTGCCTTTGCTCGGTAATCCTGTAATGACTCATCTGTCTGTTGAGCCTCGATCACCCTTGCGACAAGAGAGGGTTGAATCGACAGGCTCGATAGCTAAATGATAGACGACTGCAGACCAAAATCAAAGTTGTACTCTGCTATATCCTCAAGCATCCTACACTCCTGAATTATCAAGTGTGCCACTAGTCCTCGCGGCTGACAGCTGAGGGCATCTGCCACCACGTTTGCCTTGCCTGGGTGGTACTGGAGGTCAAAATTATAGTCTTTCAGAAGCTCCATTCAGCGTCTCTGTCTCATGTTCAGCTCAGACTGAGAGAATAGATACTTCAAGCTCTTGTGGTCAGAGAAGAGCTCGAACCTGACCCCATAGAGATAGTGTCTCCACACCTTCAGTGCGAAGACGATGCTGCCAGCTCCAGATCATACGTGGGGTAGTTTAGCTCGTGGACCTTGAGCTGACGAGACGCAAAGGCTACAGGTCTGTCGTGCTGCATCAGGACAGCTCCCAACCCAATACGTGAAGCATCAGTAAATACAACGAATCCATCACTTCCAGAGGGAAGAGTGAGGAAAGGAGTGGACGTTAGATGGTCCTTCCACTCCATAAATGCTTGCTCGCATGCATTAGTCCAAACAAAATCTGCGCCCTTCCGAGTCAACCTGGTCATCGGGGCAGTAATACGGGAGAAGCCCTCAATGAAACGCTGTAATAGCCCGCCAAACCAAGGAAACTACGGATTTCGGATGTAGTCGTGGGCTGGCCCCATAGACGCACTGCCTCAACCTTCGAGGGGTCCACTGCGACACCCTCCCTCGTCACCACGTGACCAAGGAACTTCACCTCCTTCTTCCAGAACTCGCATTTCTCCAGCTTCGCATACCGCTGGTGGGCACAGAGGAGCTGCAATGCGATCTCCAAATGCTGCATATGGTCCTCACGGGTCCTCGAATATATTAGGATGTCGTCGATGAAGACCACAACAAACTGATAGAGATATGGACGGAAGACCTCGTTCAACAACTGCATGAAGACCGCAGGTGCATTTGTCAGTCCGAAGGATATGACCTTAAACTCAAAATGACCATAACGCATCCTGAAAGCTGTCTTCGGGATGTCCTCCTCTCGGACACGAATCTGATGATAACCGAAATGCAGGTCAATCTTCGAAAAGAACTGTGCACCCTGCAGCTGATCAAATAAATCGTCTATCCTCAGGAGTGGGTACTTGTTCTTAATCATGACCTAGTTGAGCTCGCGGTAGTCGACACAGAGCCTCAACGAGCCATCCTTCTTCCTGACGAAGAGTACCGGCGCTCCCCAAGGTGAACTGCTCGGACGAATAAATCCTAACTCACGTAACTCGTCCAACTGTCGATGCAGCTCGTGTAACTCCATCGGTGCCATACGGTACGGGGCCTTCGAGATAGGAGCGGTACCAGGCATAAGATCAATCTGGAACTCAACATGACGGCGCGTCGGCAATCCTGGAATCTCGTGGAACACGTCGAGAAAGTCACAGACCACCGGCAATTGATCGATACATACAGTAATGGGCTCCTCGACTACGCAGGACATCAAACATGACAATGACTCTCCTCGGGGCTCTGCAACGAATTGAGACTGTGGCAAGCCGGGTATGCAGAACGTGACTGCCCTCGCGGAACAGTCCATGATGGCGTGGTACTTGGCAAGCCAATCCATGTCTAAGATAACGTCAAAATCTGTCATCGACAGCATAAATAAGTCAGTAGGTAAGAATATATCACGGACCAGAACAGGGCAAGATGGACAGAAACGGCCCAATACTGTAGTATTTCCTAAAGGCGTCGATACGGTCAATCCCTCGCTAGAAGACTCGGTCGGCAATCCAGTCGATCGACGAAAACCCTCAGACATAAATAAGTACGAAGCGCCGGAATCGAATAATACTTGTGTGATGTATGAGGAGACTGAAAGTATACCCTCTATGACTCCTCTGGAAGTCTACGGGTCCTGCTGAGCTGCATAGAACCTAGCCTGAGCTGGTTGGGGAGGTGTCTGTCCCCTCTGAGGTCCCTGGTGCTGCTGTTGCCTCTCCGGCGGCCTATCTTCTTGTCTCTCTCTTCCGTGGGGCCTCGGTGGCTGTGGTCGCTACTGATGGGGGCGCTGTTACTGTGCTGAAGGCTGCTACTGTGGTCACGGCTGTCCTGGAGACTGCTGTGGCCCTCTAAACTGCTGCAGATGAGGACGGGGACACTCAAATATGCGGTGTCCAGAACCGCCACATCCAAAACACGTCCTTGGAAACAGGTGCTGGGGTGGCGCAGAAGGTGCCGCTGATGCTGCTGGTGCTACTGGTATCACTGGTGCTGCTGGTACTCTAGCAGGTGGATGACCCCTATACCTCTGTGGTCGTCGATGCTGCTGAGAGCTACTGGACTGGACTGGCCTCTTCCGGCCTCTCCTCTGATCTCGATCGCTCTGAGAGCCAGCCCACTCAGTCTTGTAGATCTAGGCCCTTCGTACTACCGCCTGAAAGGTCGGGAGCTCGTGCCCAATAACACGGCCTTAAAGACCAAAATGTAAGCCACTCTCGAAACAGCGAGCCTTCCGCCCCTCATCATCAACCATATATGGTGCAAACCATGACAGCGCCACGAAGCGAGCCACGTACTGCGCCACGGACATGTCTCCCTGTACTAGAGTCTCGAACTCTTGTGCCCTCTGACGACGAATGTGGTCGGAGAAGTACTACTCCTCGAATCGGCTGATGAAATCCTCCCATGTCCAGACATGATTGGGTCCTGCAACGTGGGTAACAGAGGTCCACCAGTGCTCTGCCTCGCCCTGGAGAAGGAATGTGGCCAATCGGACTCGCTGCTCGGTCGTACATAACATAATATCAAAAATCTTCTCCACATCAGAGCGCCATCTCTCAGCTGCTGACGGATTTGATTCGCCCTAAAATCGTGGAAGATCCATCCGTCTGAACTCGTGAAGAAGGGCACTTGCGCGCTCCTGTTCTGCCTGAGCTGCAGAAACAATAGGGCGTCTGCCCTGCCCCTGAAGTGTAGCTGTCGCAGCCTGTAACATCTGCTGTAATTGAGAGGCGCTAACAGGTACGGTCGGATCCGCACTGGCATCAGGCGAAGGAACGTCATCCTCAGGCAGAGGAGCAGGGATCTCTGGGGGTGGAACAGGAGGCGCGGGTGGTAAGGATGGAGCCTCAGGTGGTGGATCGGGGTGCGCTCAGGTCGCTCTCCTGGGCGGCATGTCCTATGGAAAAGATAAGGCGCCAATCAATTTTGAGAATCGCATATTAGAGAAGTCAATCGGAAGGTTTCGCACTTGGAAACAAACCGCCTTGAACTCATAGCAAACATGTGATGCCGTTCTCGGTTATTCCCAAGTTATGCTCTGATACCAACTTCTGTCACGCCTCGAACTCGGAGACCGGGCTCACAAAATTTTCGATCGCTGAATCCGGCACCGATAGCCTCGGTAGTACCCCATTGTCGGCTCTCGGCACCCATATACCAGGTTCCGATCCCGGGATGTTATAAGGAGGATTTCTAATATCAATTTGATTCGTAATGAGCATAACCAAGCATAACCCATAAATAATAACCACAAGAACACCATCACAAAATCCACTATGAACAAAAACTTTGAGTACAATACGTATAAAGGGAAATACAAGATAGTGGTAATATCAAAACTCCAAAAGCTCGACGGCACGCTCCAACTGCGACGAGACTACAGCTGCGTTCTAGCGTCACCTGCACGTATCAATTGTGCATAAGCTTATAGAAAGCTTAGAGGGCGGTGTAAGTGTGTGCAAACATGCTCAGAATGTAAAGTCAAAGTAATGCGGAATCATGCTAATGAGTACGTAAATACAACCAGCCATACCAAGGTTATACAGTACAAGATATGAATGCAATCGGCCATAACAAGGCCATGCGATACAACATGTAGGTCAAGCATGTCAACCCTCATACCAATGCAACTCCTCACTAGAGCATCAAATCAGTACGGTTCTCAGTATGGACAATCACCGGGGTTCAGTACACTCCAAATGGCACTATCTCTCTCCAAACAGTACAGTCCAAGTGAGCGTAAGAAACCTCACTATCTGCCTGGCCAATAGTCAGCCAATACCTATTCGGCACGTCGATAGTGAACCCATTTCCGAGCTGGTCAAACTCAGCCTAGTAATGCCCCCTGCTCTCAGGCGAGTAAGGCCACCACTCCTTTCCAACCGACCACGACACAGTAGGAGACGCGGCCTCATGGTATTCGGCCCTCGTACGCTCATATATCCACTCGGTCTCGATGTTGAAGTTATCTTTTGGTACCATCGGGTTCAGGGACTCTCACCCAGGGACATCTATGGCGCCCCAATTGCTTGGAACAAGATTTTCTGGTATCCAACCAGCCACCCACGATATATCTGTGGAGGCTATGGCCCTGATGTCGCCAGGGCATATCTCAATCATACAGATGCAAGTGCATAAATCATACTGCCAGATATGCATCAATCCTGTGCATATCGTGCACTCATGTAGGGAAACTCCGCATATCAGGGAGCCCGTAATAAGTCTGCCCGAAGGCATATGCTATGATCAGACACTCCTCATCTCAAGCATACATATGATGCGTATGATCATGAATCATGGGGCTGTACTAAACATGTTATAAAGCAATAAACTATCCTCTCAATGAAGAAGGGCCTAGATGGCCTACATGAAACAGATACGGGCCTATCAGTGGCCTTAGGGAGAGTTATAATGTGGACATCTAACCAACATTACTCGTACAATGTGGACGTCAAACTAACATTGTCCCCAAGGCTCGGCTCGCCTTAAATACCATTAAATAAACCCTGGTAGAATTACACATTGCAATGTGCCTTAGGTACATTCCATGAGGCCCTAAATACATCAAATGGGTCGTATCTCATAGGCCTTATATTCATCAAGTGGGCCACCTCAATGAACCTCACCAATGGGCCTCAGGTACATTGCAATGGGCCATCATCCATGGGCCTGAGAATGTATTAAAATGAGCCCGATCGCATAAGCTTTATGTAAATCAAATGGGCCTAATCACATAGGCCATATACATATCAAAGTGGGCCTCAACAATAGGCCACAAATACCTCAAATGGGCCTCATAACGTGGGCCAATATATATCAAGGTAGGCCCCAACAACGGGCCCATAAACACATCAAGATGGCCTACATACATGAGCCCATATGTATCAAAGTGGGCCTTAATAATAGGCCTAAAAATACATCAAGATGGGCCTAAGTACATGAGCCCATATACACCCAAGTGGGCCTCATGTGAAGCCCACCATAATGTGTATTTTTCTATCCAATCTGTTGATAAGGTCACATGAGTAGGGGGCCCACCATAATATTTATTTTCCATCCACCTGTTGATAAGGCCATGTGGCAAGGGGCCCACCAAAATATTTATTTTCCCATCCACCTGTTGATGAGGTCACACAGACCTAAGGGCCCACTGTAATGTTTATTTGAAATCCAACCTATTCACAAGGTCACGGGACCAGGGCCCACCGTGATATTTATTTTCCATCAAACCTGTTCATAAGGTCACATGTGACCTGGGCCCACGATCAGGGGTCCCACTGCGAGGTGGTTCACAAATCCAACCCATACATTATGTGTGTCCCACCTGTAGGAGGGTCCAGACCAAGTTTCATCCACATCAAAAATTTAGATAGGCCCACCAAGTGTTTTTATATGGTTTAGGCATGTCTTCACATGATTTAGATGGTATGGCCCACCTGAGTTCCGTTTGCGGCTGATTTTTGGCATACCCCATAATTTAAAGGGGAACCATCAAATGCACGGTGCTGATGGTCGAAACGCACCACGTGGGACCCATGGCTGGGGCCGTGAGGCCCAGCCGGTCCGTCTGCCCGCCCAGTAGCCGCAGGCGCTGCCTGCAGTGCAGCAGCAGTAGCGCTGCATTTTTTTTTTCGTGGGGCCCGCATTAGCAAGATCCAACCCGTCCATTGCATGAGCTCCACAAAATTAAGGGTCCATATCAAGTTTCAGGCGGGTCCAAGCTCCTGGTGGACCCCAGCAATCCCTTATTTCTGAGTTTTAATGAAAACACTAATATTCTTAATGCCACGGCCCACCAAATGATTGGATCGGCCTCATTTTTTTGGCTCAACGCCTAAAGTGAGCTGGTGAACAGAATGAACGGTGTGGATCAGCTCCGTACCTCAAGGTGGGGCCTGTATGAGCAGCCCACTCCATAAAGTAATTTTATTTTTTTTTGCTTTGGTTAGCATGCAAGTACACACCCATGCAGTACACGCACTCCTTGCTAGCCGGCTGCATCCAGCGTCCAGAGACGCTAGATGGTTAGGATGAACACTACATCATGGTGGGTCCCACATGTACGTGGCCCACCACCATGTAATATATATATATATATAGTATAAATACAAATAAATATAATAAATTATGTAACATGTGGGGCTTCCCACCATCCCAAAAATGGACGATGGATGTCTCCTAAAAATGTAGTGGGCCACACTAATGACGAATGGAGTGGATTTAACATGATTTGGTAGGACCCACTTCATTCTAGGGAGAGAAAAGAGAGAGAGAGAGAGAGAGAGAGAGAGAGAGAGAGGGAGAGATGGTGATAGAGAGGAGGGACCCCGCCACTATGGGCCCTCCATTGATACAATACATAGATCATAATGGGTCCCAGCAACAAGTGGACCCTTAAATGGAAATCAACGGTGGATCACCCACCTCTTGTACTCCTCCTTGCTCCCTTAGCCTCCTTAGCTCCTAGCCTCCACTTTCAATGGTGGTTGATGATGATCCAACGGCTGAGATGGGAGATGTGAGAGTAGGGGAAAGTGGGCCACCTTGGTGTTTGGGAGGGAGAGGAGGTTGGACGTGTGGAATTTCTCATGGGAGAGCGTTTGAGAGAATGAAAGAAAGAGAATAATAAGAGGGATGGTTGGAGTGGTGGATGTAAGGAAGAGGGATGGGGAAGGTATGGTTGTGTTTAAAAATTGTAAAAAGGAGGAATGGTGAGGGGAGGGAGAGGTTTGAATTGTGGGAAAAGGGAGATAGGCCACATGTACTTGTTGTTGGGTGAGGTGGCATAGAGGTATGGTGGTATACTTGACTTGATTGATGGGACATCTCGTAGAGATTCCCTTAAAGTTCGCAACGTGCGGCGTTTCTTCGGAATGAACGCATACTGACATCTTCCCACCTAGGTATCGGTTCGGTGTGCGAGTCACGGCGTTGGAACCGCGGCGACGGCGCGATCGCTAGGATACAAGTTTTGGTTTGAGCCGACTTTGGTATGCAGGACTCGGCTTAGGATCGCGCGCGACGTTGGAAATGGGTCGAGAATTACCGAAATTCGACCGGTAAGATCGCGGAAGCCTACGAAACGGTACGGACTAGGGTATGGGTCTTACAATCAGTATTGGCTAAACTAATAAAAGATGAAGAACTACTTGGCATTGATGAAAATGTATTTACAACATCTAGTTTGAAGAGATCTCATAATTCTCTCCTGGTAAGTATTACATTATTCTTTCTCCATGAGATTTGTTGGGGACCTTGCACAAAACCTTAGAATCTAGCCTCCCGAAACAAACCAGAATTATGGAATAATAATGTAATGAACTAAGTCAAAACATAAACCATACCACACCAGGAATTTTTACATGGAAAACCCTTAAAGACGTAAAAATCACGGGACCTCATCCAGATCAACAATCCACTATAAAGCAGAACGTTACAACCGATCACAAGCACACACCGCTTGGATCAAACCTTCTTCACTCACGCAGGAGTGGATAAACAAAATAGAACAAGAGAAAACGGAGAGATCTCACCGATCACGAGGACATAGAAGCGCTGAGACGTGGACTGCGAAGTAGATCACCTCTACGAGCAGAATCTCCCTTCTACAAGCTTCCTCTCTCTCTTTCTCTCTCTCTCTCTCTCACCTTTTGATAGCCCTAAGCCCTCCTAGAAAACTTTTAAGAAACTTAGAATGCCCTGGAATGCACCCCAATCCCGCATACACCCCTTTATATAAGAATAAAAAGAGGTATAATCCAAATAGGAAACAAAATCCGTAACATCAGCGTTTTCGCAATCGCATCTACGGAACTTGTCGATGATATCGAAGGTCTCTCGATAACAGCTTCGATATCATCTGAAGGTCTCTCAATGATATCGAGACGGGACAAAAAACTATCCAGCGACCAGGGGTGGAAATTTCAACAATTATCGATGTCATCGAGCCACTCTTGATGACAGCCTTGATATCATTTGAAAGTCTCTCGATCATTTCGATAGGATAAAAAAACTGTCCAGCAACCAGTAGTGAAAAATTCTACAATTATCGATGATATCGAAACCTGTTCGATTGCATCGATACCAACAATGAGGAGAGAATCCCCATCAAATCTCCCCCTTTTCGACTCAGGAGGAATCCACCTTCTTCAAGCCAGCCCGGTTTCTATAAACCTCAAACTTGCCCTTGAGCAAAGACTTGGTCATCATGTCTGACCCATTATCGTCCGTGTGGACCTCAAGCTGTAACACCTTCTATTCCAAAGTATCCCTGATCAAGTGAAACCGAATCTCTATGTGCTTTGACTTGGAATGCTGACTTAGATTCTTGCTCAAGTGTATAGCACTCTGACTATCGCAATAGACCACGTGCTCCTCCTACTTCAGGATAAGTTTCTGTAGGAACTTCCTCATCCAAAGCATCTCTTTACATACCTCTGTGACTGCAATGTACTCGTCTTCTGTCGTCGACAATACTATGACCTTCTGTAGCATGCTCTGCCAAAAAACCGTTCCCCCTGTAAGCGTGAACATGAACCCCGATGTAGACTTCTTGGAGTCTATGTCACCTGCCATATTTGCATCTGTGTAGCCTTCTAACACAGGTTTTCCGTCACCATAGCATAGGCTCAACCTGGATGAGCCTCTTAATACCGCAGTATCCATTTCACCATATCATAGGTGTGGTTCTTATGCAAGGATTCCATCTCCTCTTGCATAGCTTTCAACCACTCCCCCTTATATTCGTCGGCTAGGGACTCAAAATAATCTTCTGGCTCTCCCCCATCGGTTAGCATAATGTACTCATGCGGCGAGTACCTCTTGGATGGTTGTCTGTCCTTAAATGACCTCCTCACCTGTGGCTCAACAAGTGGATCAAGTGGGGGTTGCTCCCCTTGTCCATCTTCTGAAGGAACTCCCTTGTCCTCTGCACCTTGCTGTACTCCCCCGTCATCAGGCACTACGAGAGGAGTAACTGGATCCATGTCCTCTAGCTCACCTGAAGTAGGTTGGTTCTTCTTTAACTTACCAATGTCTTCTATACACTGATCTTCAAAGAAAACCACATCTCTGCTCCTAACAAGCTTCCTCTCGGTCGAATCCCATAACCTGTAACCGAATTTTTTATTACCGTACCCCAAGAACACACATTGCCTGGTCTTTATATTGAGGTTAGACCTCTCGTCCTTTGGTATGTAAACGGATGCCCTGCATCCAAACACCCTAAGATGACTGTATGATGGATCCTGTCCAGTCCACACCTTCTCAGGTACTTCTCCATTCAATGGGGCTGATGGAGACCTGTTTATCAAATATACCACCATGTGCATTGCTTCTCCCCAGAACATCTTGGGCAAATTCGCATGGGATAACATGCATCTGATTCTCTCAACAATGGTGCGATTCATTCACTCAACTACACCATTATGCTGGGGGGTCTTGGGAACCGTCTGTTCATGCCGTATACCCAGGGACTTGCAGTACTCATGAAAGTTATCAATGTACCACCATTGTCAGTGCGGATGCACTTCAATGATCTACCTGTCTCTCTCTCGACCATAGCATGAAACAATTTAAACACACCAAAGACCTCGTCCTTGGATTTTAAAGCATAAACCCAAACCCTCCTAGATGCATCATCTATAAAAGTAACAAAATACAATGCCCCACCCAAGGTTTTTGTCCTCATAGGACCACAAACATCAGAATAAACCAAATCTAATGCATGCACTTTATTAACATGAGAAGCAGATTTAACAAATGAAACTCTATGATGTTTCCCTAATAAATAATCAAGACAGGTTTTGAGAGGTATACCTGTCACGCCTGGAAGGAGCTGCTTCCTTACTAGTAGCTGAAGCCCTTTTTCACTCATGTGGCCTAGACGCCTGTGCTACATGTCAATAGTTGAATCTTCCGCTGCGTTCAAATCACCCTTGCACATACTGACACTTGCCTTGTACAGGGTGCAACACTTCTTTCCTCTGGCCATGATCAACGAACCCTTGATGAGCTTTCATCGTCCACCAGCAAACCGGCTTTCATAGCCATCATCATTCAACCTTCCCGTCTACATCAAGTTGAGGCGAAGGTCTGGGATATGCCTCACACCCCTGAGAACCAATGTGCAACCCACATTGGTCTTCACACAAATATCACTAACTCCCATGATTTTTTATATGCCAGAATTTCCCATCTTCACAGTCCCATAGTCACCTGACTTGTAGCTTGTGAAGAAGTCCCTGCGTGGAGTCACATGAAAAGAAGCTCCCGAGTCTATCACTCAGTCGGTGTCCTGACTCGTAGCTGTGAGACATACATCATGATCTGTAGAAAAAATAATGACAACGTCGCTATCTGAAGTGACCGTAGTGGAATCTGATTCATCTTCCTTCCCTTTTCCTTTCTTGTCGTTCTTCTTACCATGACATTCATGCTTGTAGTGGCCCTTCTTGCCACAATTCCAGCACTCAATATCCATTCTATTACTCGACTTACCTCTTGATCTATCTCGGGCCTTCCCGCCCTTCCTGTTCTTTCCTCTCCCCCGTTCCTGTGTCACAAGGGCCTCTTGCTGAGTAGACCCCTGAGACTTCTTCCTCGTCTTCTCATTGAAGAGACAACTGGTTACCTGTTCCATAGATATCTTTCCGTCTGGCGCGGAGTTACTTAGAGACATCACCAATGTCTCCCAACTATCAGGCAATGAACTATGCAATAGTAAAGCTTGCAATTCATCGTCCAGAACCATCTTGATAGAGGAGAGTTGGTTCACTATATTACTGACCTCATTCATGTGCTCGGCCACAGAACTATCATCTTTGAACTTGAGATTCACAAGTCGCCTTATCAAAAAAAGCTTATTACCGGCTGTCTTCTTCTCATACAGCCCTTGTAATTTTAGCCATAGTCTAGTGGCTGAGGCTTCTGTAGACACATGGTGGAACACAGAATCATCCAACCATTATTTAATAAACCCCACCGTCTTTCGGTCCATCTTCTTCCAATCATCATCAGACATATCTTTGGATTTTGCTGATATGCCTAAAATTGGAGAATATAGGTTCTTGCAATAAAGTTAGTCTTCCATCTTAGCCTTCCATATGGTCCAGTTAGAACCATTGAGACTGATCATCTTTGATGAGCCACCTTCCATAATTTAAAACTGATCCTACCTGTTCAATGAACTTAGCTTTGATATCATTTTATTGGGGGCCTTGCACAAAACCTTAGGATCTAGCCTCCCGAAACAAACCAGAATTATAGAATAATAATGTAATGAACTAAATCAAAACATAAACCACACCACACCAGAGATTTTTACGTGGAAAACCCTCAAAGAGGTAAAAACCATGGGAACTCGTCCAGATCAACAATCCACTATAAAGCAGAACGTTACAACCGATCACAAGCACATACTGCTTGGATCAAACCTTCTTCACTCACGCAGGAGTGGATAAACAAAAAGTAATAAGAGAAAACGAAGAGATCGCATCGATCACGATGACGTAGAAGCGCTGAGACGTGGACTGCGAAGTAGATCACCTCTACGAGCAGAATCTCCCTTTTACAAGCTTCTTCTCTCTCTTTTTTTTCTCTCTCTCACCTTTTAATAGCCCTAAGCCCTCCTAGAAAACCTTTAGGAAACTTAGAATGCCCTGGAATGCACCCCAATCCCGCATACACCCCTTTATATAAGAATAGAAAGAGGTAGAATCCAAATAGGAAACAACATCCGCAAAATCTGCGTTTTCGCAATCGCATCTGTGGAACTCGCCGATGATATCGAAGGTCTGTCGATAACAGCTCGATTCATCTGAAGATCTCTCGATGATATCAAGATGGGATAAAAAATTGTCCAGCGACCAGGGGTGGAAATTCCAACAATTATTAATGTCATCGAGCCACTCTCGATGACAGCCTCGATATTATCTGAAAGTCTCTCGATCATATCGACAGGACAAAAAAAATGTCCAGCAATCAGCAGTGAAAAATGCTGCAATTATCGATGATATCGAAACCTGTTCGATTTCGTCGATACCAACAATGAGGAGAAAATCCCCATCAAGATACTCTTTAGAAAATCCTGCTCAAAATTTTCTTTTACTAAACTAATAACAGACACTAAATTTCTTCTCATTCCAAGAACAAAAACAATGTCTTTGAATAGAAGAGAGTATCGCATCTTTAACTCAAGGTGGTATGTACCAACTCTAACAACATTCTCTGATGCATTATTTTTCATATACAACTTGTGACTTCTGAGTAGGATAGTCTGAAAGTTCACAAAGTCATTTCTATATTTTGTTATATGCCTTGTTGCCCTTGAATCCATAGTCCATTTATTAACATTTAAATCAGCTATCAATACTTCCATACAAACATAACCAATGAATAAAAAGAAAATTACTATTTTTCGATCAGAGAAAGTAATAATCCAATGCTTTGCTTTTTACATACGAAACATGAGCCGTCACCTTATTCCTTTGCTCTCTTATTATTCTCTCTCTCTCTCTCTCTCTCTCTCTCTCTCTCTCTCTCGGCCTAGGTGGATATGGTCAATTTTGAGGTAGGTATGTGATGTTTTATTTAAATCAACATGATTTAAATGATTTTTAAACTCGCAAGTATACGAATCAAATGTAGATATGGTATGTATTACGAGATCGTTCCCACGAGGGCTGGTTGTCACAATTCAAATCTATGATTCTCCTTAACTAATCCAACAAATAATGGAGCGAACTACTAAGCACAATTCTATGAAAAATAATTGAGAATTGGGAAGAAAATTCAATCAGAGAGAGCACTAGGACTTTCGAATCCACCCCTAATTATCCTAACCCTTGTTTTGTCTGTTGATTCACCCTAATCTAGATTGATACAACTTATATAAAGAAAGCACAATCTATATCCTTAGTCGGGCATACAGAATGTCTAATCTCCTAAAGCAATGCAATGAATAACACATTTTATGTCCTTGATCGGGCACATAGAATGTATAATTCATTAAAGTACCCTGTTTTTTCCTCTATAGGAAACCTGTTCATGATCAGACACAAGCACCTAGAATAAGCATCCAGACAACATCCATATATAGACTCTGGTCAAGTTCATAGATGGAGAAGTACAGAATTTCGCAGTTAAGCACACTAGAGAGAGAAACAAATCAATCAGATTAAGATAATATCAACATAAACAAGAGTTATTCAAAATAGGGGCTTCATCTCAGCCCTAGACAAAAGATTTAGAAATCCATGTGATCAATTATAATGAAGGAAAAGTAAAACATAAACACTAGAAACATCCTCTCTCTTCTCTTTCTTCTCGTTCTTCTCGTTCTTCTCTTTGGCTCTGGATCTTCCCAAGCTCTGCCTCCAGCTCTGATCCGGCTCTCTCCTCTTTCTTCTCTTTTTATAGCTGCTGGAGTGGTAAAAATCGGATTTGGAAAGCTGTCGCATGCGCAGCGAAAGGCTTTTCGCAGCCAAGTTCGGGGCCTCGAAACACGGCACTTTTCTCGTTCAAATTCCAAACAAACATTGTCCCTTAGGACTTTCTTAGGTCCTCTACATGATGGACAGTTCAGATCTACCATATGATCAAATATGGTGGCCCACAACCGCCTGAAAAACCACTTTTCACGGACATGCGTAAGCCTATGCACGTGGCTTTGCTGAGGTGATCGGTGGGCCCCACAGAGGTATTTTAGGAGAAATCCACCCCGTCCATTAGATTCATAATGAAATTTCGGTCAAGAAACGATGCTTTTAGTTGTTCGTTGATACGGTCCAGAGAAGAAATCACGCAAAAATCAATTTTGACGTTGCAGAGCAATCTACTTATGGCCTCTGTATTTCGCACATGTGCTTGCATGGGTACAAACAGTCAGCATGGGTTTGAAGTTTACGAAGCCCTCTAACCGATGGACGGCTTGGATGGGCCGGATAGACCATGGACGGGGCCCACTGACGTCCGCAAAAACGGACAGAGTCCGTTCGTTACGCTGCCTGGAAACGGCAGTTGCCGTTTTAGGAAGAAGACGTGGTTAGTGCTGCTGACCGCGTTAAGCGTATTTGGTGCGGCGCTGGTACGTTTGTACATTGTGTACACACGCTGTACATACGGGTCTACTGTGATATGTTTCGAAAATCTGATCCATCCATTTGCTTTTTCTCCCCCTAAAATGGGTTGAGACCAACTTTCAAGCGTATCCAGATTGTAGGTGGGCCCCACTTAATGAATTAAGGAGTTGATTTATCTGTTGGCCCACTTCCTAAGATATCCAATGGTTGAAATTTTGCGTGTACGGTTAATTTATGGCCCTCATCCCATGTATGAAATTTCGAGTCAATCGGATGGCGGGAACCATGTGATCTTGTATTCTGAACCATTTTCGGGCCTTTTTAAACGTGACAACTTGATTTCCTCGGGTCCCTGGCGTGTAAATTCATTGATCTCAGTCCTCTGGAGTCCGTTCCTTACTCTAGTGTCTTCGGAGCATAAAATCCACGCTTTTAACATTATTTTTCAATCAACGCTCCTAATTACACTCTGCAATAAAAACACGATTAAAATACGATGTTAGGCATTATCATGTACGTAAAATAGGGCAATAATCAGGGTCTGATATGCAATATTCGACCCTCATCACAACCTCCAACCAGCATTTTGCTAGTCCCGAGCAAAACATGCGAAAAATAATTTCTGAAATAAAAGATAATTCCTGTAAACCTGAGCGACTTGTGACAAAAATAGTTGAGATGCGAGAATTCTAAGATTCATGAATGGTAAGTAGAATTTTCTCCTTGAATCAAGCTCATGATAAACTTCCTAATCAAGCTCAAACTATTAATCCCTTAATTAGAACATTCTAAACATCGAGTTCCATGAGTGTATAGTGTAATCTCGACTTACAATCATTAAGAGATCCAATTATCAATTTCATGATATCATTGGTATTTAACAACGAAATTCATGACAACTGAAACCAACACTTGCCTTTTTTCATTCTATCAGCCTTTGAATTTTTTATTTTATTTTTCATGAATAGTAACGCCAAGGAGGGGAATCAAATCCTCACCTATAGGGAGCAAACCTATGGTGAACACTTGTCGCCTAACTCTTTTCTCATGTCAACTATGGGGAATCGAATCTTCATCTATATAGGGAGCAAACCTATGATGACGATTATGCGACTTACCCTTTCAATTCTTCTTTATAAACTGATGCTAAAAATTTTATTTTTCAGGCTGGTTCCTTTCATGCTTAGTGATTACCAAGTAAATCATTCAATTATCGAACCGGAACCTTAATGTATAAGCGAGATGTGATATGTGAAATCATGACTCAATTAATGTGTACAATTTCTAATCACGGGTTAACAATTCAAACTTAACTGTAAAATCTAACAAATGGCTGACTCCAATGTGCATAAATTATCACATTCTGTATCTTGTAATATGAAAATCACAACTATCCTTCATTAGCACTTCAAATTCACAAGAAATTCCAGAAAAATTTAAAAAAATTTCACAATTTTGCTCAAGACCAAGAAAAAAAACTGATTAGGTAGCCTAATCTCCCACCCCCAACCTAAAATCTACATTGTCCTCAATATAAAAGAAATAAGCAGGCAATGCACATGGGACAATGGAAGTAAAAGAGGAGTGAGGGAAAGATAGTACCTGGACGGAGAATCAAGAGGCTTTCCAAAAAATATCAACGTAAAAGCCAGTTAGCACAAGAGAGAAATCAGCAAAATACAAAAAATAAAATCATAAAAGATCCTACCTATACCACTTTCGTAGGTGCTCTCGATTGCATTTAGCGTATGCGACAAGCCTTTAAACCCCTAGGTTACCCCTAGTGGACGAGTTGTAGTCTCGTGAGGGTTTGCAGTAATGTTACCCACAAACATTGAAGTAACTAACTAGGAAAAAGCAATACAATAAAACAAAAGGCTGGGTTGCCTCCCAGGAGCGCTAAGTTTAACGTCTTCAGCCAGATTAAAACGGACCATGAAGTAACTAATCTTTATAACCAGGGTCTGCCAAAGAAATTACCTCAACACCTTGATTAACCAATCCCAGACAAGTGATGTGAGTTCCCATGAACTGTGCTATCTGACATGAGGTAACTGATACTATCGTCAAATAATTTAAGGACTTCTGCTCGAACGACTTCTTCCATGTTAGGATCACGCTTCCTTTGCATTTCACGCGACATTCCCGCAGCATGATCCATACATACAGTGGGGCATACTCCCTGTATTTTCGCTATCTTTCGTTCAATTGCTGCCTTATATGCTCTAAGAACATTAAGCAACCTGCTCGCCTTTGCCTTTTCAGAGTTAGAAATTGTGCTGTCAGGCAGAGCCTCAGAGGGACCTAACAATGCATACTCGAGATCTGTAGGTAATTGTTTAAGGTCAAGTGCGGGTGACTTCTCAATAGGTGGGACCGGTTTAGACTCAGAGGGATGAAGAGGTTCCACTTTCGCTCTCCATTTTTCAGTCTCCAATATGGGAGTAGAGTCAAGCAGTGCATTGACTTCGTGGATGGGACTATCTATGTCAAAATCCATGTCATATTGTGCTAAGCAGGTCTCAAGTGGATCTTCAAAAGATTTACGGAAGGAGTCCTGCACTAGACTCTCGATCATGTCCGCTTCAAATATGTCTTTCAAATCTGCGGATTGTTGTCCAGCATTAAAGACATTGAGTTTAATATTCATGTTACCTAAGGACAACTTCATAACTCCATTCCTGCAATTTATAATAGCATTAGATGTGGCAAAAAATGGACAACCGAAGATGACCGGGATCTGACTAGTCGGATTCCGGACAGGCTGAGTATCTATAACGATGAAATCCACTGGAAAATAAAATTTCTCAACTTGGATTAGCACATCTTTAATAACACCCTGTGGCACCTTGACAGATCTATCAGCTAATTGTAATGTTACTTTAGTCGGTTTCAACTCACCAAGTCCTAACTACTCATAAACCGAACATGGTAACAAATTGACGCTCGCCCCTAAATCAAGCAATGCCTTCCCGATCTTATGATCTCCTATGACGCAAGAAATGGTGGGAGCTCCTGGATCCCTAAATTTAGGAGGGGTGTTATGTTGAATCATGGAGCTGAGTTGCTCTGTAAGGAAGACTTTCTTATGAACATTCTGCTTACGCTTTTGAGTGCATAAATCTTTAAGAAACTTAGCGTAAGCAGGGGCTTGCTTGATAGCATCAAGCAACGGAATGTTGACTTGTACTTTTTTAAACACATCCAAGATTTCATCAAAGTTGTTTCTTTTCTTTATTGGTGCCAGACGTTGAGGAAAAGGTGCTTTGGGCACATAAGGTGACACATTAGTGGTTCTTGGAGAGTCAGAGAACTTTTGGACTTTGGATGCATTAGTGTGTCTCTCTGCTTCATCTTGATCTTCTGCTTTGGAATTTGATTCATCCCTAGGCATCTTTATTCTGTTGTCAATCTGTTTTCCTGACCTAAGGGTAGTGATCGATTTGGCCTACTCATGATATTGCCCTTGGTTGGAATTAGAGCCAATCTCATACTGTCCCTTTGGATTAGCCACAGGTTGGCTAGGGAACTTGCCCTTCTCTCTCTCACTCAATGTGGCAGTTAGTTGACCCATTTGTACTTCCAGCTTGGCAATGGATTGCGCATTTGCATGTAAGCTTTGCTGGTTGGCTAGTAAGGTTTGTTAGATGTCTTTTTGGAATTGGAGAGAACTCTGCATAAAAAGATTGAGTGTATCCTCAAGAGATGGTTTCCTTGATTGTGAAGGGACTTGTTGATATTGCAGAAACTGTTGAAGTTGTTTATTGCCAGCTTAAGGGTAAGGTTGCATGGGAGGATTTTCAGATGGTCCTCCTTGTTGTGGTCCTTTTGCCCAAGAGAAATTTGGATGTCTAGCCCAACCTGGGTTGTAAGTTTCTGAGTAGGGATTATTCCCAGGTCTTTGAAAAGTGTTCATTGCATGTACTTGTTCAGAAAGAAGTTCTGGGGATGCTGCACCAGATGGACAAGACTGCATAGGATGGGCAAGACTAGAACATATGGCACATGCCTCAACTTAAACTGTTTGTAGAGGTCCATTATGTAACATCAGAGCATCAACCTTCTTTGTCAGGCCATCAATCTTGGCATAGAGATCTGGCGTGACTCCTATCTCATATATACCACCTCTCTTCTGTGGTTGGGGACTTCTGTCACCTCTATTTGAATAGTCTCATTGCTAGGAATTTTCACTCAAGGTTTCAAAGAAATTCCACGCTTCAACATTACTTTTGGTTATGAATGACCCTCCACTGGTGGCATCAACCATGCGACGGTTCTGGGGTGTCAAACCGTCATAGAAGTATTGAACCTGTTGCTACTTTTCAAAACCATGGTGTGGACATTTAAGAAGTAAGTCCTTCCATCTTTCCCAACATTCATGAAAGTGCTCACCCTCTTTTTGTGTGAAATTAGTGATTTCTCTACGGAGGGCATTAGTTTTGTGAACGGGGAAGAACTTGTTTAAGAACTTCTTAGACAGTTGGTCTCATGTAGCGATAGATCCAACTTTTAGAGAATTCAACCATGCTTTCGCCTTATCCTTCAAAGAAAAAGGAAACAGGCGTAGGCGGATTGAATCGTCTGAAAAGTTTTGGAACTTAAAGGTGGAGCAAATGTCTAGGAATTCTTTCACATGATGATATGGGTCCTCCTTGTCCAACCCATAAAAGGATGGCAACAATTGTATGACTCCAGGTTTAAGTTCAAAGTGTATTGCCTTAGTGGCTGACAACACTATGCATGAAGGCGCATTAAATTGGACAGGAGCTGAATAATCTCTGAGAGCTTTAACTTCATTCTCGTTTGCTATTTCAACTGGATTTTTTCTTAATCTTCCACGAAAAGTTCTTTCTATTTCAGGATCAAAAGGTGCTAGTTTTATGTTCAGAGATCTACGTCCTAGCATAAACTATGTTATTGCAATGTAAGAAAGAAAACTAAACTAAGAAGCAACCTAAGAGAAATAAAACTAGAACTAGAAACTATGAGATTCTAAAACAAGTTAAAACTATGTAAATAAGAATGGGAAGAAAGAACCCGGAAAAGGAGATGATTGATGTCAGAAGATTTAAGAAGCTCCTCCTTCACTTAGTAGCTTCCTTCCTCAATTCCTGTAAATAAAAACAAAAACAAATTAAGTTTCTTAAAATAATGATAGAAAAATCCTAAGCAACGGTTAATTTCTAAAAAAAAAGAAAGTTTCTAATCTTAGAAATAACAAGCTAAGTTAGTTTCTAAAAAGGGAAGAATTTTTAAAACTAGAAAATAGAAAGTTACTTGAAAGAAGAATCTAAATCTAAAATTAGAAACTAAAAAATTTCTAAAAAATAAAACCCTAATTCTAAAAATAGAAATTGGAAAAAGTAAAGAATTTAGAAAGGGATTACCAAATTAGAAGTTTATTGTATGACCCTACAAAACAGGAAATAGGTTAGTTTCTAAAATAAAGAAAAGAACTCTAAGTCAGTAAAATCCTAAGCTATGAATTATAATAAGAGAGAATCCTAAATTCAATTTGGAACGAAACAGTCCCCGGCAATGGCGCCAAAAACTCGATGTTTTATTTAAATCAACATGATTTAAATGATTTTTAAACTCGCAAGTATACGAATCAAATGTAGATATGGTATGTATTACGAGATCGTTCCCACGAGGACTGGTTGTCACAATTCAAATCTATGATTCTCCTTAACTAATCCAACAAATAATGGAGCGAACTACTAAGCACAATTCTATGAAAAATAATTGAGAACTGGGAAGAAAATTCAATCAGAGAGAGTACTAGGACTTTCGAATTCACCCCTAATTATCCTAACCCTTGTTTTGTCTGTTGATTCACCCTAATCTAAATTGATACAACTTATATAAAGAAAGCACAATCTGTGTCCTTAGTCGGGCATACAAAATGTCTAATCTCCTAAAGCAATGCAATGAATAACACATTCTATGTCCTTGATCTGGCACATAGAATGTATAATTCATTAAAGCACTCTGTTTCTTCCTCTATAAGAAACCTGTTCATGATCAGACACAAGCACCTAGAATAAGCATCCAGACAACATCCATATATAGACTCTAGTCAAGTTCATAGATGGAGAAGTACAGAATTTCGCAGTTAAGCACACTAGAGAGAGAAACAAATCAATCAGATTAAGATAATATCAACATAAACAAGAGTTATTCAAAATAGGGGCTTCATCTCAGCCCTAGACAAAAGATTTAGAAATCCATCTGATCAATTATAATGAAGGAAAAATAAAACATAAACACTAGAAACATCCTCTCTCTTCTCTTTCTTCTCGTTCTTATCGTTCTTCTCTTTGGCTCTGGATCTTCCCAAGCTCTACCTCCAGCTCTGATCCGGCTCTCTCCTCTTTCTTCTCTTTTTATAGCCGCTGGAGTGGTAAAAATCGGATTTGGAAAGCTGTCGCACGCGCAGCGAAAGGCTTTTCGCAGCCAAGTTCGGGGCCTCGAAACACAACACTTTTCTCGTTCAAATTCCAAACAAACACCGTCCCTTAGGACTTTCTTAGGTCCTCTACATGATGGACGGTTCAGATCTACCATATGATCAAAGATGGTGGCCCACAACCGCCTGAAAAACCACTTTTCACGGACGTGCGTAAGCCTACGCACGTGGCTTCGCTGAGGTGATCGGTGGGCCCCACAGAGGTATTTTAGAGAGGTATTTTAGGAGAAATCCACCCCGTCCATTAGATTCATAATGAAATTTCATCAAGAAACGATGCTTTTAGTTGTTCGTTGATACGGTCCAGAGAAGAAATCATGCAAAAATCAATTTTAACGTTGCAAAGCAATCTACTTGTGGCCTCTGTATCTCGCACATGTGCTTGCATGGGTACAAACAGTCAGCATGAGTTTGAAGTTTATGAAGCCCTCTAACCGATGGACGGCTTGGATCGGCCGGACAAACCATGGACGGGGCCCACTGACGTCCGCAAAAACGGACAGAGTCCATTTGTTACGCTGCCTGGAAACGACAGTTGCCGTTTTAAGAAGAAGACGCGGGCAGCGCTGCTGACCGCATTAAGCGTATTTGGTGCGGCGCTGGTACGTTTGTACATTGTGTACACACGCTGTACATACGGGTCCACTGTGATATGTTTCGAAAATCTGATCCATCCATTTGCTTTTTCTCCCCCTAAAATGGGTTGAGACCAACTTTCAAGCGTATCCAGATTGTAGGTGGGCCCTACTTAATGAATTAAGGGGCTGATCTATCCGTTGGCCCACTTCCTGAGATATCCAATGGTTGAAATTTGATGTGTATGGTTAATTTATGGCCCCCATCCCATGTATGAAGTTTCGAGTCAATCGGATGGCGGGAACCATGTGATCTTGTATTCTGAACCATTTTCGGGCCTTTTTAAACGTGATAGCTTGATTTCCTCGGGTCCCTGGCGTGTAAATTCATTAATCTCAGTCCTCTGGAGTCCGTTCCTTGCTTTGGTGTCTTTGGAGCGTAAAATCCATGCTTTTAACATCATTTTTCAATCAACGCTCCTAATTACACTCTGCAATAAAAACACGATTAAAATACGATGTTAGGCATTATTATGTACGTAAAATAGGGCAATAATCGGGGTCTGATATGCAATATTCGACCCTCATCAGTATGACTAAGGTCAAGGTGGTTCATTTTGACAATGAGTTGAGATTGGACAAAAATGAGGAAAAATGGGTGGACAATAAAATGGAGCATATTTTCTACCTAATTTCTTAAATCTTTTATTTGATCGATAAAATTTCTTTCGACTTTATACACTAAAAACAGCATTGCTGCTACACTAAATATTCAACCTCATGCTCTAAGTGATTTGCTAAATACTTAATAAGATGTAATGAATTTACATATAAAGTTAAAGTTGGGTCTAGCCAGGATGGGTTGGTACGAGTTAGGTTAAAATGACTTGAGCACAAGCCCGACTTAAAATTAAAGGACGAGAAATTTAGGACTATGGACCCCACCTTTTATCCAGTTGTTTTTATGAAAGAAGACAAACTTTGTTTTGTAACTTAGACCTGCTCGTACGGACAACGAATATGAGGACGAAAATACCCCTCCCTTTTGAAGACGAGCGCTGACGCTCCTGCAACCGAGAGTTGTATGAACGGCTCAAAAGAGATCAAAGTTACATGGCCCCACAGCTATGTATTTATTATATCCACAACGTTCATCCATATTTCGAGATCATTTCGGAGCATTATCCAAAAAAAAAAAAAAAAATCATATCCAAAGATCAACTGGACCACACCACAAAGAGCAGCGGGAAAACTGATTTTCACCTTTAAAATTTTTTTAGGGCCCACCATAACATTTATTTTCCATCCAATCTATTCATAAGGTCACAAAGGCCTGGATGAAGAGGATTTTTTTTTTTTTTTTTTCATAATGATCCAAAACTTCTGTAACCCCTAAAAGGGTTTTAATGGTAGACGTTCAATTCCCCATTGCCTTTTACAGTGTGGTCCACTTGATAGTTAGATCTGTCTTATTTTACGTCTCAAGCTTAATATGAGCTCGCCAAATAGATGGACGGTTTGGATATAACACAGACCTCATGATAGGACCCACAAAAGGCGGTAGGGATTACAACAAAAATAAAAATAAAAATAAAAATACCCGGAACCTATGGCTATGGATTATAACCGTAGCTCCTGCTTTGTCGATATCTATTGAAGGTCTTTCGATATATCGAAAAAGGTCCCGAACTGTCCAGCGAGTTTGCCTCAAATTTTTTGCAGTTTTCCCTATGGCTACGGATTATAACCATAGCCATAACTGTAGTCCTTTGCAATCTATGCATTTTTTTTGTTTATTATTTTTTTTAAAATTATTTTTTACATGAAGAACTTTATTCTACCTACATTTTTCTCTAATACATATATATATATATATATATATATATATATATATATATATATATATATATATATATATAAGCATATAAATTTTTTCTTCTCTATCTTTTAATTCATTTCTTTGTTTATTTATTCAACAAGCATATCTCCTAAACTAGAATGATTTACTTAACATACCACATATGATTTTGGGGTAGGAGAAGCTACTTTAACCAACAAACTTAGTTATTTTCCAAGATTCCATTGGGTCGATGGTCGAAAATCCATTTCATTCACTTCGTGGTCAATTTCAATCAATTCGCTGTCAAACTGGAAATTGAACAGGGCAAAAATGAAATTGAGCGGGGCAAACATGAAATTGAGCGGGGTAAACATTAAATTGAGCGGGGCAAACTAGAAATTCAGCGGGGCAAATATGAATTTCAGTGGAGCAAACATGAAATTGAGTGGGGCAAATACGAAATTGAGCAGGGCAAACTAAAAATTGAGCAGGGCAAACTAGAAATTCAGCAGGGTAAACATGAAATTGAGCGGGGCAAACATAAAATTGCGCGGGGTAAACTAGAAATTCAGTGGGGCAAACATGAATTTCAGTGGGGCAAACATAAAATTGAGCGGGGCAAACACGAAATTGAGTGGGGCAAATATGAAATTGAGCGGGGCAAACTAGAAATTGAGCTGGGCAAACATGAAATTAAGGGGGCAAACATGAAATTGAGCGGGGCAAACGGTGGGAAACAAAATATATTTGTGTTTTCCCTTCATTAATGTTTAAGAGACTTTATGAACCAGTTAGATGGAAAATAAACATGTTAGGCCTATGAGCACTAGTCTGTCTGGAGCTCAGAACTGGCAGGGTAGTACCTCATCCACCGTTAGACGTTCTTAACATGTCAGCGCCTCAAATGATCACGTCTTGTGCCGGAGAGGGAAGCTGATTGGTTGGTGTACAACTGTTGTAGGTATGTGTTGTTGGAAGAGGAGCACTGACGCTCCTCGATCTCCAAGTTGTACGAACGGTTCAAAGGAGATCAAAGTTACATAGCCACATAGTAATGTATTTATTATATCTAGATTATTTTAGAGCATTATCCAAAAAACTGAATCATATCTAAAGATCATATGGACCACACCATAAATAGTAGCAACAATAATGATTTTCACTGTTAAACAATTTGTAGGGCCCACCATAATGTTTATTTTACATCCAATCTTTTCATAAGGTCACAAACACTTGGATGAAAAGTAAAAAAAAAATTTCATATTGATCCAAAACTTCTGTGAGCCCAAAGAGGGTTTCAATGGTAGACGTTCAATCATCTACTGGTTTTTGCAGTGTGGTCCACTTGATAGTTAGAACTGTCTTATTTTTCATCTCAAGCCTTAAGACAAGCTCCCCAAATGGATGTACGATCTGAATATAACATATAGCCCCTGATAAGACTCACAGAACTCTCTCCCATAGCCACTCCCCTATATAAAATGCATTTGGTCCCTAACATAGACCTCATGTTTACCCCGCTAAATTTTATGTTTGCCCCGCTCAATTTCTAGTTTGCCCCACTCAATTTCATATTTGCCTCGCAGAATTTCGTGTTTGCCCCGCTTAATTTCATGTTTGCCCCACTAAAATTCATGTTTGCCCCGTTGAATTTCTAGTTTACCCTACTCAATTTCATGTTTGCCCCGCTGAATTTCTAGTTTGCCCCGCTGAATTTCTCGTTAGCCATGTTGAATTTCATGTTTGCCCTGCTCAATTTCATGTTTGCCTCGCTGAATTTCTAGTTTGCCCAGCTCAATTTCATGTTTGCCTCGCCCAATTTCTAGTTTGCCCCGCTCTATTTCATGTTTGCCCTGTTGAATTTCTAGTTTGCCCCGCTCTATTTCATGTTTGCCCCGTTGAATTTCTAGTTTACCCCGCTGAATTTCTCATTGGCCCCGTGAATTTCATGTTTGCCCCACTCAATTTCATGTTTGCCCTGCTGAATTTCTAGTTTGCCCCGCTCAATTTCTAGTTTGCCTCGCACAATTTTTGGTTTGCCCCACTCAATTTCATATTTGCCCCGCTCAATTTTCAATTTGCCTCGCTCAATTTCATGTTTGCCCCGCTCAATTTTCAGTTTGCCCCGCTCAATTTCTAGTTTGCCTTGCTCAATTTTCAGTTTGCCCCACTTAAATTCTAGTTTGCCCCTCTCAATTTTATATTTGCCCCGGTCAATTTATAGTTTGCCCCGCTCAATTTCTAGTTTGGCCTGCTCAATTTTTGTTTGACCGTGAAATGAAGGGAATTGACTGTGAAATGCATGGAATTGACCGTGAAGTGAAGGGAATTGATCGTAAAATGCATAGAATTGACCATGAAGTGAAGGGGAATCGCCGGGATTGATTGTGAAATGCATGTAATTGATCGTTAAGTAAATGAAATGAATGAAATTGACCATGAAGTGAATGAAATGGATTTTCAACCATCGACCTGATGAAATCTTGAAAAATAACCAGGTTGGTTGGCTAAAGTAGTTTCTCCTACCCTAAAATTATATAGGGTATGTCAAGTAACTAATTTTGGTTTTGAAGATATTCTTGTTAAATTAATAAAAAAATAAATGAAACAAAGAGAGAAAACAAATTATATGTTTATATATACATATTTATATAAATATTTATTAGAGAATATTGTAGGTAGAATAAAGTTCTCCATGTAAAAAAAAATAAAAATAATAAATAATAAAATTTTTTAAAAAAATTGTGTAGATTGGCACAAAGCACAGCTATGGCTACGGTTATAATCCGTATCTATAGGTATCAAAGCTCTTCAAAAGTCTTTTAATAATACCGAAGAAGTTCAAAACTGTCCTGCGAGTTTGAATAAGAATTCTGAAATTTTTGATACACTATATCTACGGATTATAACCATTGCGATAATCGTAGCGGTCTGTATTGTCCTTTTTAAAAAAAATATGTTGTGCTACTTTTATGAGTCCCATCATGAGGTCTGTGTTGTATCCAAACCGTCCATCTATTTGACGAGCTCATATTAAGGCTTGAGACGGTAAATAAGATAGATCTAACTTTCAAGTGGACCACACGGTAAAAGGCAGTGGGGAATTGAACGTCTACCATTGAAAGCCTTTTAGGGGTTACAGAAGTTTTAGATCATTATGAGATTTGTTTTTCCTCTTCATCCAGGTCTTTTTGACCCTATGAATGAACTTAGACGGGGAGGATTTCTCACAAACATCACAGTGGGCCCCCTAAAGGTTTTTAATGGTTGACGCTCATTCAACACTGTTTCCTGTGATGTGGTAGATTTGGATACACCTCATTTTTGGTCTCATACCGTAGAATGATCTGGAAAAATATGTGGACGGCATGGATGAAAATCACACATCATGGTGGGGCCCACATACCACCGACCATCCGCCATTGGCTGGTGGCAGGCGGAGTACCCAGTCCGTTTCCATGAAAGAAGGGGTACTTTCGTCATGAAATTCGGTTTCCGTACGTGCAGGTCTAAGTTTCAATCAAGTTTCAAAACAAAGTTTGTATTGTTTCGTAAAAAGGTGGGTCCTCAGTCCCAAATTTCTCTGGAAGAACCATGCATGCATGGCCTGTGCCCGGCCCACAGCCCGGCCCTTTGCCATCCTTCATATAATCCCTTGTACGAGTTACCTTCAAAACCCATAACAAAAGAAAATGAGATCAATCGCCTTCTCCTCCTTTCTTCGCTCCAAAAGCCTCTCTCCGCTCGGCCTCTTCTCTTCTCCCACCCGTCTCTTCACCTCCCAAAACCCTAACCCTAACCCTAACCCTCGCACCCGAACCCCTCTCGAGAAGCAATTCGACTCTTGGACCTCCCGCCTCAGGCCCGGCTTCACCCCATCCGACGTAATCTCGGCCCTCCGTTCCCAGACCGACCCCGATCTGGCCGTCGATATCTTCAGATGGACCGCCCTCCAGCGCGGCTACCGCCACAGCCCCGCCGTGTACCACACCGTCTTCGACATCACTGCCTCGGCCCACCGATCGTCCCACGCCGAAGCCCTCATTGACGAGGTCCTAGCCGGCGCATGCTCGCCAGACCCCGATCTCTACAATTCTATGATCCGCTTCTGCTGCCGCCACCGCCACCTCTTCAACCGGTCCTTTGATGTGTTCAAGAAGATGCAGCGATCTGATGGATGTAAGCCCTCACTCGAAACGTATTCAATGCTCTTGAATTCGCTCCTCCGCAGGTTTAATCGGTTGAATGTCTCTTATGTCTATTTGCATGCTGTTCGATCCTTGCTCAAACAGATGAAAGCGTCGGGTGTGATTCCCGACACTTTCACTCTAAATCTGATTGTGAAAGCTTACTCTAAGTGTTTGGAAATGGATGAGGCGATTCGGGTTTTCCGTGAGATGGGTCTCTATGGATGCACGCCGGATGGGTATACTTACAGTTACTTAACGAAAGGATTGTGTGAGAAGGAGCGGGTTGCGCATGGTTTTGGGTTCTACCAGGAGATGAGAGGGAAGGGTTTTGTGCCAACCAGTAGTACCTACATGATTTTGATATGTAGCCTTTCGATGGAGCGGAGATTCGAAGATGGGATTGATGTTCTGTTTGATATGTTGGATAATTCGATGGTTCCGGATGTTTTGACGTATCGGACACTGTTGGAAGGGTTGTGTAGAGAAGGGAGGGAAAGTGATGCATTCGGACTCCTCGAAGAATTAAGGAAGAAGGAAGGTTCAATGGGGGAAAGGGTTTACAGTAGTTTGTTGGATGGATTGCATTTGCTTCGTTGAGGATAGACACACTGAATTGGGTTGCATTGTCATGCTTAAATTCCAAGCCTTTTCTGCACCTTCAGCGGGGAAAGCAGGTTTTACAGTCATTTATACTTCTTCTTGAAGTTCTCCATTACAAAGAGCACCTGTCGACATCCAACTGATGGAGCTTCCAGTTCATTGTTTGCAGGCACTGAAAGAATCACTCTCATTGAGTTGAACTTGGCTACAAGAGCAAATGTTTCCAGGTAGTTGATCCTAGAAATTTTAATGAATTTGAAAGAAATTGTATCGAGTAGTCATCTATATGGAACTTGTGACGCATCCACGTCAGGGGTCCTGGATACACAACTGCCCTAGATATCATCCTGCCACCTTTTGTGGAGATAGTTGATACTCCACAGCATATAGCTAGCCCGACAGGACCGATTGATTTGTGTATTGAATTACAAATTGAAAGGGATTGTGGTTATTGTATGAAAATCCCAAATAACTATCAAGATGGAGGTTATCCCATAGATCCATTTCCTTCATAGGAATTTGATGCTTTTTGCAGTTGTTGTCTCAGGGAAGGGAGGGAAATGGGGCATTTGTTCTCCTTGAAGAATTGAGGAAGGAGGAATGTTCAATGGGGGAAAGACTTACACTAGTTTGTTGGATGGAGTGCATTTGCTTGGTCAATGGTAGACATGTTGAATTGACTTGCATTTTTGTGCTTAAATTTAAATGTTACATCCTTCGCAGGAATTCAACTCTTGTTGCAGTTGTCTTGGGGAAGGGAGGGAAAATGATGCATTTTTTGTTGCTCGAAGAATTGATGAAGGTTCAATGGGGAAAAGATTCCACTAGTTTGTTGGATGGATTGCTTAGTTGGGGGGTAGGCAAACCTAAGTCGGATGTATTTTTATGTTTAAATTCAAACTTTATTGGAATTCAACTATCATTATTGGATGTTATGACGCTATCCATGTTGAATGTGGAGAGATAAATGTGCAAATCTAGTCATTTATTTTTAAATTTATTGCCCTTACATATTCTTGAAGAATTACAGTTTGAATGCTTGATTTGAATTGGACTGCGATAAGTCTATTCAACGAAGTGGAAATGACTCACATGGGGCCAGCTGCACTCCATTTGTAATGAAGGACTAACACACCCAATTAGCAATTCAAGTTGTTTTTGGTCTAACTTGAAACACTTGACTTGGTCATGATGCCACAGTAGTGGCTTTAAAGAAGCCTGTCTTGTGTGGTTGTGTTAATCAGTTGATCTGATTAGAAGGTTTTCGCACATACGCATTGTCTGCTTTCTCTGATGCAGATGAATTGACTAGCCAATCAGCTTCTATGGACATCCTCATTTCAGCCTACTTAATTGTAATTTGCCATGAAGCTCATTTCATCTGGTTTGCAAGCCAATCAGAGAGACAATATCTTGAAATGTCTTTGTATTCACCCAGGTAAAATCCGGGCACTTCATATTTGAATTACTCTTGTATATGGTTACAGCTCCCACAATTGATTCATTTAAGGCAATAACATTCTCTTATGAGCCATATGAATGTTGTGGCCATAAGAATTTTTTATTATTTTTTTTTTTTCCATTTGGTGTTTTATGCATATCTTATATATTCTCTAATGGGTCCATATGAATAACGTGATGCTTAGAGAGAGGGGTTTCTGCTTGGCTGTTAAATCTTTAGTAGTGCTTTTGTCTTCTTCTTCTTCTTCTTCTTCTTCTTCTTCTTTTTACTAATCATTCTTTTTCTGCTCATAACTTGTTGGATTGTAATCAACTTATGTAATAGACTATTCGATGGCGCTTGATTGTTATCAACCTATGTAATAGTCTATTGCATTGTGCCTGTGGGAGTTTTGTTCTCTCATTGCCAGTCCCAAGCCCGGAGAATGGAGGGTTGGTCAGGTTGTCAGCCGGATCAAACTTATGCCATAACTTACATCATGAATCCAGACAATATGACATGACTTCAATAGAGTGGAATGGCAGAACATGATTCATCTAGCCAACCCCAACTAATTAGGATGAGGCTTAGATGATGATGATGTTCTTTTTCTGCTCATGTTTCATGCATCTCTTACATTTTTCTACTTGCTCTAAGCAGTTTCTCCTTTCAGTGGGAGTGGGACCTGATAGACCGCATATGTTTTTACAAAGGTTCTTCAGTGGGGCCATTGCATTCGGATTGTCCACTATTGTTCATCTGAGGAACCAAAAGATTACTACATGTGTGCATTTTGTCCCTTCTGAATGCGTGGTCAGTGAATCAGTTATGCATTGTTACTCCATGCTCATTGTCTGGGAGATGTTCTTTGAGCTATTTAATTGTTTTGGGTTATGCAGCCTCAACCGATCAAGGTTTTTTCTAACTTGGTAGAATGGATGTTGAGGATCTAAAATTGTATAGACTTCCTTTTTTGGTGGGTTTGTGGTGAATTTGGTTTGAGCAAAATAATAAAGCCTTTCAACAATCTTGCTAGCGATACTTGGGCGAAAGTTCTTAACCTATTTTTAGTGTTTGAACGCCTGTTTGGCTTTTTGTATTCTTCATTTCTTTGTGATGTGTTTGGATTGAGGGTAAACTAGGAGAATCATTTAGTTAATTGACAAAACATTTGCACGTAGGAAGCAGAGGACATTGTGCTAAACCTTTTCCTTTGCCTTTTGCACCTCAACAAGGGAGTAGACCTTTTCTTTTATATATATATATATATATATATATATATATATATATATATAAATGGTGAGAAAAGAGTTTACCTTTTGACGTTTTAAATGAGAGTAGCAGGGAAAGAGATTTTCCCTTGTGGATTGCAGCCCAAATACTTTCAAATGCAAAGAAAAAGCATTTTTCAAGATTTTTTTTTTTTTTTTCAAGGGCCTATTTGGATTCATGAAAAGGAAATGAAAGAAAACATTGTTTTCCATGAAACTCGCTTTCTGTTGTTTCCCAAGCCATTATGGGGATTTGTGAGAAATACCATTTCCCCACTTTCTATCTTTATTACAAAAAAATAAATAAATTCAAAAAAGGCATTCTCTTATTGTGGAAGGAAAATGGATTTCTCAAGAGTTAAGCCTAAACAAGCCATCATCCATCTTCAATCACCTTAAATGGCCCACATGTGTCAATGTGCCAAATAAGTCATTGTCTATCATCCGTTATGCCTCACACATGTTACTATGCCACGTGCGAATGTGCCACATGTCACCTTCCATCTTCTCTTGCATATGAAATGTGTAAACATCCCACATGTGGTAATATGCCACATGACGCCATTCATTTTCTCTTGAACCCCATGTGGAAAACACTTGCACTAATGTGCCACATTTGCTATCATCCTTATGAGATGTGCCAATGGTGCCAATGTGCATGAGTACTTCCATCTAGCTTCAAGTGTCACATGTCGAATGTGCCAATGCATGTCTTCTACCACATATGCCGATATATATCTTAAAGCACCTCACATGTACCATGGCTACCACAACTCTGCTTCAAGCGTCCACATATGCTACCATCCATCTTCAAGCATTCCACTTGCTAATTTGGCACGTGCTAATGACTACCAATAAATTTTTCGTAGGAATTTTATTTTTTATTTTTCCAAACAACACATTTGAAAATAAGTCCTCATTTTTTAAAAAGAAAAACCTTGTTAAAAATAAACTAGAAAAACCTTATTTTCTTTCTCATAATTTCCTAGAAATAAGGTTTTCCTAGAACCATAATTTCCTTTCCCATGCTTTCCATGAATCCAATAAAGCCTTAACAAAACTAATGAGTATACGAATTTTCCTTCCTCTAATGCTTATGCTTATTTGACATTTTGCATGTCATTTCACCATCCACTTATGTCACAATTTTGCTTTCCATTGCTTTCTAGTTTGTAGCCAATCTAAACATGCCCCCTGTAGATTTGAGAGTTCCACTTGCTTTCCATATAGGAACTCTCTAAAATTGAAATTCAATTTTCAATAGCGCTCATGTAAATAATGATTGGCTAATTATCCGAACACGACACAAGATAAGAGTCACCTAGTTTCTTGTGCAAAGGATCCTATTTATGGAAAGTCTAATAATTGCTTTATAGAATCCAACCTTTTTTTTCCTTATTATTCAAACATCCCAAACTGTCACATTAAAGGAAATCTTTTCCCTTTCCATTGATTTCCATGGAATGCCTGATATTGAGCCCTGTTGAGATAGTTGGAAAAAGAAAAAAGGAGAAACTGAAACTGTAATGAAACTCAAGATTTGCACGAGACATGGATTCCCATAAATTTCATTCTGTGGTTTTGTTCGGATGGAAATCGTCATCCCTAATTTGTACAAGTGGGGCCCATGTTCCGGTGTTCCAGACTGCTGATCTGATGTCTCTCACCATGGATGGGCCACGGCTTGAAGGCATATATTTTTGAAAGACCATAACCATTCTGTCAGTGTCCTACAGATAGATGGTTATGAGAAACAACGCAGGAACAGCCAGGGGTTGTTTGGATGCCTGTAAGTTGGATTTAATGATCTCACATTGGTTGCCTTATATCTTGTGCATGTGAATTTTTAACTGTAATGATTGTGTAATGACCCAAACCTTATTAACATGACCATTGATCTTCAGAGCAATGCCATGGATTGACCATGACCCACAAATGGCCCAGATCAGATTATCTGATACTGCAGTCCCATGTTTTTTTTTTTTTGGGTGGACAGCTTGTGGGTGATTGCCAGTAAAAATATTTCCAAACTAGAAATTCCTGATCTGTCTACTGAAAAAGGGGGGAAAATAAAATGGTTGGCTAATGTTTTGGTCGTCCAAAAAATGAACAAGTGGGCCAATGCAATGCTTCTACAAATTTTGGCCATCAAACAGCTGGTCCTCACTGTTCTGTAAATCGGGCACAAGATCAATACATGGGCACCGTATCTGCATACACATGTCATTGACCTGTTTAATGCACAGACTGATGTTCGAACCATGGCACATTCATGTTGGGCCCACCACCTGATGAGCAAGCTGGATCTTGCATAAGGTCCACACTAGCATGTTTGCAGGGCTCAATGACCTTCAGCTCCATAACTCAGGCCTTTCCTTCTTTTCAAAATTTGTCCAGTGGGTGATGGAATGGACGGCAGAACTTGGACTTTTATGCAGAGAGCAGATCTCACTCCTTCAGTCACACAGCTGGTGAGGAATGTTGGGCCTTCCTTCGGCCGAAGTCAGGGTGCGTGTTGCACAAGTCATTCCGGGGAGATACTGTATGCATGATTTTTTAAAATCCCTTTTACAACATGAATCAAGGAAAATAAGTACACCGTGCATTTAAAATCTCTGTTAGTCCGAAGAAAGCTTATCCTTAGTACAGTGCATGTAAAAACCATAATGTTGTACGCATGCATCACGTGTAATGATCCACATGTACCACTATTCATGTTCACGAGCCTGCATGTACTACTGTGCCGCCGTCAATCTTCAAGCACCTCACATATGCCATGTGTTCGGTGTATATATGCACTATAAATGCTACATGTGTCACCATCCATCTTTAGCTCTCCACATGTTACTCTATTTCCCGTTCTTAAGTGCTTGACAAATGAGTAATTAAACAGCTAGCCCAAGATGACATGACCTGCATAGCTTATTCCAAGCAACTAGTGCAGAATATAATGAACACCCTTGATATCTTACACATGGGGTGCTTTGTGCTTGGCGCATGTAGATGCATGGCTGCAATGCAAACGACACCTCTCCGGAGAGAAGCATAACAAATGCAAAGGGGCCAGCAATTGATCAACCATACATCGTCCAGTCCTGCTGTCAATACATCTCTAGTCTCGCTAGGGAAAATTGTAAGATAGGGAAAAGAAGACAATACTGCATTTTTTTTCTTCTCATTATGGGCCCTGATGCCAATATTCAGATAGAAGTAGAAGGACATCACTGATGAGAAGAACAATTACACATTCATTAAGGATAGAAAAAAGTTCATAATGAAACCCATGCTAGAGGAGATCAGGAAAGCCTTCAGAAAATGGACTTCAAGAACCAATGAACGCACAGGATTTGCTAATGGATCAAAAGGAGGAACATACCAGTGAATTGAATGATGATGTGGGTGGCCAATTAATGGGTTGATCAATGGTAGGTATTAAATATTTTGAAGAACGGCACTTTCCATTTCCGGTTCCGGAGATTTTTCAGAGATTTCTTTTCCCCTCATTTCTAATTTCAAATTCTTTCCTTTTACAGATGGATTTCATAGAAGTGGAAGAAAAAGAGGGGTTTTTTCTTTTGACGAACGGAGGCCTTCTTTCCCCAATCTCTCACAATCCCTCTCGCCCATTTTCCATCGGGCAGCCGATAGTCGATTTCTACCATTTCATCTATTCATCCATCGAAGATCCACCCCACCTCATAGGTATTTTAATTTTTAAAATTTTTTTTTTATAGATTATTTATGATCTGCATCCAATGCCTGCGGTATATCTTTTTTATTTTCTCCTAATGCAGATTATTAAATGTGGAACATTGGATGCTGTTTTTGAATTGCCTGTATGCATGTAGACTAATAGGAGATTTTCAGGATTCTTCCTATGACGAATCCGAATTTTTTATGTTTTAAGTTGTTTCCACTCGTGCATTGTTTAATGTGATATAAAGATTGGTAACGTGATTGGTGATAGATTTCTTCGGTTTTTATTTTATATGGTTTTATATTAATGATGATAGATTGATTTCTATGGCACATGTACGTTCTAAGTATTTCTTGTTTGTTTACCCTCATCTGAAATGAGTTGAGCACTCCTCTCGTTTGGTAGACAGCTTGAAAATGAGTTGAGCACTCCTCTCCCTCCAATATTAGTGGACATGAATCTAAAAGATCCATATCGAAATGGGTATTTGAAATTTGTATATTGAATGGTCAGGATCTTCCAAGCCCATTTTGAGGAGCATTAGACAAATAATCTGGATCACCAAACAAGGGGATCCACAAGTATCTAAAAAAAAGCATTAGGACCACCAGTCCCATTTATTTTTTTTATACATGCAGCCCAGCAGATTCTTGAAACAGTGTTTTTGACCCATCTACAAAGGAAGCTTACTTGATGACAATACATGTTTATGTTCAAGCACAATGCTAAATTCCCATGTAATAAACATCCCTAACTGCATATCTTCCTTAGCTAAAAGTAAGAATCTAGAAGTTCTTGGGCGGAGCCTATGGATTTTGAATTCTTCCAGCGGGCCTGTTAAAAATTTTGATTTTGCCTATATTAAACTTAGCCCATTGACATCCCTATGAGTAACAAACTTGCATGGCTATGTATCTATTTAGAAATTTGAAAATATTTTAGATCTTGAATTAAATCAAAGAGAAACATTAATACTTTATATTAGTGATATAAAAGTAATTAACCTTAAGCTGAGTTATGAGTCCTTGATGGACATATTCACGATTGTTTGATTATATGAATATGGGGACATTAGTCAGACTGTTAGTTTTGACATTTCCACCACTGTTAGTTTTAGCTTTGGCCTTAGCTTTAGCTACAAGATATTGACATTTCCACCACTATTAGTTGTGATGTTATTTTGCCACTATATAATAATTTGCAGTTAGAACTAAAAATTAATATGCCATGTGTATGCATAAATTGATTAGATTATTGTTGTAAAGTAGGTCATTTATTTTCAAACACTATTTTTGCCTTTCAGGTTAATGGAAAGTACAAATTTCTTCAAATCATGCACACCACGTGAGGTGGAGGACACGTCTCAATCACAACCTCATATAGACATTGAATCAGAAAATGATATAAATGAATTAGGAAGCTCTAATGTATATACGAGTGATTCAGACAGATGAAAATGCATCTAATTTGAAAATTGGTAATGAATTTGAAATAGAGAAAGATACATATAAGTTTTACAATAGTTATCGACGGAAAGTCGGTTTTAGTGTTCGGATTGATACTAGAACTATAGACCGTAAGACGAGTGTAGTGAAAATGAGAAAATTTGTCTGCTCTAGAGAAGGTAAACGACCATCTGATAAACGTGACGTAAATGTGAAGCAACACCGTGATGAAACAAGAACAGGTTATAAGGCATACACGACTATTAGGTTAGGAGTTAATGGTAAATATCAAATTACCAATTTTAATAGTGATCATAATCATATACTTGCATCTCTAGAAGAATCACATTTACTGAGATCACAACGAAAACTTTCTGTAGCTAAAGTAATGGTAGCTGATGACTGCGACAACTCCAGTATAAAGCCAAAAGCAATATTCGATTTAATGAGCAGACAAGCTGGTGGTCGACAATATGTTGGACATGGTAGATTCAAGAATTACTTACAGACAAAAAGGATGAATGCAATGAAACAATTCGATGTTGAGGGTCTATTGCAATTTTTCAAAACAAAGCAAGTTGAAGATCCAAAGTTCTTTTACTCTATTCAAATTGATTCTGAAGATCGTATTACCAATATTTTTTGGGCAGATGGAAGAATGATTTTAGATTACGATCGTTTTGGAGCTGTGATTTGTTTTGACACGACGTATAGAACAAATGAGTATGGATGACCATTTGCACCATTTCTTGGTATTAATCATCATAGACAAACAATTTTTTTTGGGGCTGCACTTCTATATGATGAAACCATTGATTTTTTCAGATGGTTGTTTAAAGCTTTTTGTGATGCAATGTCTGGAAAAATGCCTCAAACCATTCTCACAGATCAGGATAAGGCGATGTCAAGTGTGATTAAAACGGAATTAACAAGAACAGTTCACCGTATTTGTGTTTGGCATATGTTTCAAAATGCGTGCAATCGCCCAAGTCATTTATTTAATTCTTCTGAATCTCTTGGCAAAGATTTTAGTAGATGTGTTTATGATTTTGATGATGAGGATGAATTTCACCATGCATGGGAAACAGTGATTCATAAATATGATCTTATAAATAATACATGGTTGTAACAATTATTCAATGAAAAAGAAAAGTGGGCATTAGTGTATGGAAAAAAAGTATTTTGTGCTGATATGAAAAACACACAACGTTGCGAAAGTTTGAACAAGGATTTGAAGAGATACTTACATCCAGGGCAAAATATTCTCAGATTTTTTGAACACTTCGAATGATTGGTGGATGATAGAAGGAACGCCGAATTAGAAGCAAATTTCAAAATGACTCAAAGTTCACCAACTGTGTTATTTCCCATTAATATCTTGGAGCATGTAGCTAGTGTCTACACGACAACCATTTTAAAATTATTCCAGTCTGAGTATACCAACAGTCTTGGTCAAACTGTTGAAAAATTAGAAGAGTCTGGGATGGTGATTAAATACCAAGTACGTGAAAGTAAAAAGCATAGACTCCACATCGTTACCGTGAACTCAACGGATGAGTTTTTTGAATGCAGATGCAGAAAGTTTGAATTTATGGGTATTTTATCTTCCCATATATTAAAAGCAACAAATCATACCCTTACAAGACTGCCATCGAAATACATCCTAAAGAGGTGGACCATAGAAGTTGGTTCATATTCCTTTCCATCGGTTAATAGAGATTGTGGCTTGGATGGAGACTCTAAGAAACTACATTCCTATCGTTATAACATCTTGATTTCCAACTTTGTTAAGTTGTCATCAATGGGTTGTGAAAGTGAAGAGTCATTTCAATGTGCTACTAAATATTCTGAGTTGATGCATCAAGAAATGCAAAAAATATTTAAAGAAAAAGCAAAATTAAAAGGAATATCTTCCATTGAAGATTGTTGCAATAATAATGAGAGTTATAGACAAGATGATTGTGTAATTGTAAATGTTAACAATGTATTGTTGAAAGACAAAATCGTTGAAATAAAAAAAGAAGCTCATGAAACAAGAATGGGGAATCTCAATTACTTTAACAAAGAAGATCGTGAAATTAAAAGAAAAGGAGCTGAAATTGATGAAGGTAAAGAAGCTTATAAAATCAAGAGAAAAGAGCAATGTCGTGGTAGATGTAGATTTAAGAATTGTTTGGAAAAGGGAAAAAAAAAAAAAATAGAAACGCCAAAAGAAATTGTAGAAAAGTGAACCAATGCTATACCCTACTAATGAAGATCCTAGAGATGCGTCAAATCCAATCCATCATCATACATGTCTCACAAAGGTACGTTGTAACTATCTTGATTTAATGTATAAATTTAAATATTTTAAAATCAATTAAAAAAAATAAACGATAAATTTATATTTATTTGTGAACTTGATTTTCATGTCGTTACTTGTATCAGGGATACAATGGTGTTTGTTTGGAGCCCATGACTACGTACTTTCAATCAAGGTTATCTCATTCCGTCATTCAACCACATCAATCCGTGCAGGACCATTGATGTTTTATTTAAACCAACACGATTTAAATGATTTATAAACTCGCAAGTATACGAATCAGATGCAGATACGGTACGTATTACGAGATCGTTCCCACGAGGACTGGTTTTTTTTTTTTTTGAAAAACACCACTCAAAACCAACATCTATTATAACACATGCCCCACGAGGACTGGTTGTCACAATTCAAATCTATGATTCTTCTTAACTAATCCAATGAATAATGAACTAAACTATTAAGCACAATTTTAGGAAAAACAATTAAGAATAGGGAAGGAAATTTAATCAGAGAGAAAGCACTAGGACTTTCGAATCCATCCCTAATTATCCTAACCCTTGTTTTGTCTGTTGATTCACCTTGATCTAGATTGATACCACTTAAATAGAGAAAGCACAATCTGTGTCCTAAATCGGGCATACAGACTGTCTAATTCCTTTAAGCAATGCCATGAATAACAAATTCCATGTCCTTGGTCGGGCACATGGAATGTACATTCATTAAAGCATCCTGTTTCTTCCTCTATAGAAAACCTGTTCTTGATCAGACACAAGTACCTGTAATAAGCATCCAAACAACATCCATCTATATACTTTGATCAAGTTCATAGATGGAGAAGTATGGAATTTAAACCCATAAAGCCCACTTAGAGAAAAAAAAACAAATTAATTAAAATTCAAAGTAAATCAACCAATACAAGAGTGATCAAATTAGGGGCTTCATCTCAAATTTCTAGCCGAGAGATTAGTTACCCATAAAATCCATAAAAAATATTAAATAAAATTCATAAACTAAAACTCCAAACCGAACAATCTCTCTCTTTCTTTCTCCTTCTCTTTCTCTCTCCCCGGCTCTTCCTGGATCTCCAATTCTCGGATCTGAATGCCTTTCCCACGTCCAAAACTTCCCTTTTATAGGCTGGATGGCTGGAATCGGTGGCAGAGTTGTAGACGAACTCGGAGTACAAACTTTCGCAACCGTGATCGGTGGGCCCCACAGAGGTGTTTTCTGGAAAATCCACCCCGTCCATTAGATTCAGGACGAAATTTCAGTCAAGAATGGGTGGTTTTGAAGGTCCATTAGCGTGGCCCACAGAAGAAATCTCAAAAAGATCAGATTTGAACGGCGCCGGGTAGCCCTTTTGTGGCCTCTGTACTGCACACGTGTGTACGCATGGGAGTGAACTATCAATATGGGTTTGTAGTATTCGCGGCCGTCTACAAGATGAACGAATTGGATCAGCCGTATAGGCGACGTGTGGGGCCCACAACGCTTCGCAAAAACGGCCAGCGGCCGGTCCTCGCTGCCGCGTAACAGGGACGCGGGCGGCTTCCGCTGCGTAAATGGTGGGGTCCACCGTGATGTTTTGTTGAGAAATCCACTCCGTTCATTGGATCCCTCTCGAAAAACCAGTCGAACCTGCTGAGATTGGAGTGATTTCGGTGTGGTCCATCTGATTTCTTCGATTCACCGTCCGACTGCATTCGAACGGCTAGATTTTACTCCGGATGACCGTTCGCAATTCTGCCACCTAGGCAATGTTAATATGCTTCACCTGGACCTGATGGACGGCCCGGATTGATGTTTTGATGGACGTGTGGGGCCCACAACCGAAACCCATCGGTCGGCCAGTGCTCGCTGTAACGCTGGCGCGTTTTTGAAATCGCGAAAGGGTCGGTCAGCACTCGCACTGACCGACTCAGCCGTCCGATGCACACCGAGTGCACCTGTGTATGGTGTACACTCACCATCATGTGGGGTCCATCTTGATAATTATGGCCAATCTGCTCCGATCATCTGTTTTCTCACCTCATAAAACGGGATGAGACCGAATTTGAAGCATATCCAGATTATAGGTGGGCCCAGAATCGATGGTTTGTGGGCTGATTTGTCTGTTGGGGCACTTCCATAGTGATCTGAGGGCTGAAATTTGAAATGTACTGTTAATTTATGTCCCTAATCTCATGTATAAAGTTTTGAGCTGATCAGATAGAGGGAACCATGTGATCTTGCATTCTGGACCCCTTTCGGGCCCCTTTGGCTCGCTTTCCTCAGATCCCAGGCGTGTAAACTCTTCATTATTGGTTCTCTGGAGTCCATCCCGTGTTCTGGAGACTTTGGATCATGAAATCCATGCTTTTAATCCTCTTTTCAGTCCAACGCTCATTATTACATCCTGCAATGAAAACACGATTAAATTATTCCATTAAGCCTTATCAGGTATGTAAATTTAGGCAATTACTGGGGTCTGATATGTAATATTCGACCCTGATCAACCATCTCCAATCTTTGATTCACTTTCCTAATAATTTAAGTTTCACTCAATTACTTAAGGTAAGGAATTGCATTTATGATAAATTTAAATAATGTATATTAATTCTCTTATATTTTTATGATACTAACTTGGATTCATGGAATGATTAATCTTCAGAATGCTACAAATTTCGCAGCATTCCAACATCCTGTGGCAGGTTGTAGTAGTAGTTCAATAATTGGAAGAGAAGGACAACGACCATAAAGGCTTTGTACTATTACGTAATGATGATGGTTGTTAGAGAGGAATAAAAACCATAAAGCTTTTGTGGGTTTTGCCTCTTGTTGGGCTGGTGATGATGAGATGGGCTTATGGTTTTTGAAGAGTTGAATGTGACTGAGATTTCATGTGGAAGCTTATGGTGTTTCCATCAAGCTTTTGATGATGGGCCCCACTCTTCTTCAAGGAGCTACTGCAAAAGGGGCTGTTATAGCGCATTTTGATATTTAGATTTTATTAGCAATAGTATTTTGGTGAACTCTTTTTTTTTTCTTTATCCATCCCATGGATTGTTGATACTGTTTTTTTTTTTTTTGTGTGTGTGTGTGTGTGTGTGTGTGATATTTGCTAATGGCATTGATTTTAGATAGTCATGAAGTGATTGTTTTAATCCATTTTTTAAGACCATTTGATTTAAAAAGTTCTCCCTTATCCATCTTTGCTTGTCTAGGTAAAGTTGAAGTTAGTACATTAGAATTTAGTCTGCATGCATGTAGATTTAGTCTCTTTTTCAACACAAAATGGTTTTCATATTGAAGATCCAACCATAATGGGCACTCTGAAGGTCAGCATATCCAACCATAATGTTGAAGATCCACCTTTTTTTTTTTTTTTTTGCTATTGAATTTGTGCATTTTTCTGAATTGTGTGAGAACACCCATATCAAATACTTGTTGTAAGTGAATATTCTCCATTTTTTTCTTTTGATTTTATATATCAAAGAAGAGAAAAGACTTAGAAGTGAAGGATGAAGAGGGTTCCCACCCTTCCTTTGGATTGATGCATTACCATATCCGATTATTTGCCTTCCCATTGTCTTCAAAAGCCAAATGGAGCCTAAGCCCCCTTTTAAACATATTAGACTCCATCTGGTCATCACAAACCAAATGGAGCCTAAGCCCCTTTTTAACTCCGCCAATGCAAATCCTTGCATTGCCGGTCCCAAGCCCGGGTAAAGGAGAAGGGAGAATGGGCATCAAGGTGAGTTGTGTACTATTGATTCATTTGTATGATTGCAGCAGGTATTTTGAAGATATTGTTTTGATTGATTCAGTTCTGTTTTGCATCAAGGTGAGTTTTGGGTCAGCCTGATTTTTGTCCTCCAAAAGGAAAATGAGGGGGGCACACATGATGGACATTGGAACCTTGCACAGATCATGATGGGCTCCACACATATTGTAGGATAAGCTTATTCTACAAATGTCACTTATGAATCTGCCTATTTGCAGAATAAGCTTATTCTGCTAATGTTGCATACAAACCTGCCTAGTTGTAGAATTAGCTTATTCTGCTAATGTTGCAGAGAAACCATAAGAAAATATATGGTTTTAGTATTTCTTCCGTTAATATAAATCTTATTGCAATGTTGCAACCTGGGTGATTGACTAAATGGCCATATTTAGGGATGCATCTCCTTCATGAGAACTAGTTTATCTGATAAAATGTTCCTTGATGGATTGCAATGGCAGAACAAGATTCGTGTAGCTGATTCCAGTTAGTTGGTCTTTAGAAGATGCTGATTTTCTTGGTGAGAACTGCGTAGTGTATTTTTTTTTATTAGTCGTTATTGCATTCGTTTTTGAAAATGGCATTAAATCACGCCAATATTTATTTCTTTTAGATTGAATGGCAAAATCATTTTAGTTGTTGAAGTTCTGTGATATTTGGTGGAGGTATCCAGAAATGGCCTCTTATGATATTTATGTCACTCAACATTAATTTGTTATAGGCTATGATGAGTTTACTGGAAAAGAAGATTGAAGAAATGCAATTGGAAGAGATGCAGCTTCAATTGGAAGAAACTGAAAAGATGATAGTGAAGGAACAAGAGGCTATGAAAGAAACAACAAACCTAATTCCTGTCATACAGGAGGTCCCAGTCATTGAAAGTGTGCTGCTGGATAAACTGACCTTTGAAAATGAACAACTGAAGGTGGGATTGCCATCTCAAGGAATTTTGCATTTCTACTTGTGATATTTATGTCACTCACCATTAATTTATCGTAGGCCATGCTGAGCTCACTGGAAAAGAAGATAGATGAAACTGAAAGAAAGTGAATTTTATTAACAAGTGCAATTGCAATATTCTTTACAGTCCATACATGTGCTCTAACTAGGGCTAGTGTTTTGATGCAACCAGAAGCAGATAGAACATACCCCAAAAATCTCCTTGATCGAAAGATTCTAGCCACCCAACTTGGGATTTTCTCCATTGAATGTGGAGCATTGCCGTGTTTCTCATGTTAACCATCTATTTGCAGGCCGAGAATTGAAAGGATAGGACTGATCTATCACACAGATTTTATTTATTTATTTTTTTTAATAGAGTTGCCCAGTTGAAACTTTTTAGTATTGTCCATGTCATCAAAATTATGGAACAACATCTTTCTGCATAGGAGAGTGGAGTAGATTCATCTGGTGGTTGTTTGCACTTTCTTGTCATGGATACATTGGTACTAGACTACTAGTAAGATGATGAATAGCTGCTAAGCCCATTTTCTTTGCTATAAAGTAGAATGATTATATGACTCAACAACTCTCTTGAAATTATTTCCTTTATCTGGCCTTGGGACTAGCAATTAAAGCACAAAACTCTCACAAACACTGTAATAGTCTATAACATGATTGATTAAAATCAAGGAGTTTTATTTCCCTATGAATGTAAGTACATGTGTAGCTGTAATCTTGGGCCTTGGATTAAATGTTGTGTTTTATCTTCTGAACAAGTTTCATTTGATTTGACAGAGTATTTGGAACAGCATCCAGAAGCATCTAACTGGGGGATTGGGATCTCTAGTTTTAGGAAAAATGCGTTGTTTCAAGATTACCATGGACTCAAAACTTTCTGACAGGTGTTTTTTTTTTTCTTTTTCAGATGGCTTTTTCATTGTTGAAATTCAATGTCTCTGAGTAGTTTAGTCTAGGAGCTTATTTGCATTGATTACAACGTAATGTACCTTAAATTGTTGTATTTTCATGTTAGCAGGTGTTATGTACTTGTTGGGAATGTCTAACTTGAAAGTAATATAACTGCAGTATAGATCCATATCCTCAGTACGAATGTTGAGCAAGGGAATCACAATTTTGTTATTTCTGTTTTCTTAATTTGCTGATTGCAATCTTTTTGGGCAAATGTTCTGCAACAGAAGATGGTGGAAAACTGAGTACATAGTGTCTAGGCTCCAGTTACCAAAAAGATCTGGCCTAAAGTTGTTACTTCATCTGGTTTTTTTCGTGTCTCCTTTTTCCTTGCACCTGACTAAACTATCTGGAACTTATTTTCAGCAAATGGCACCTGCAAAGCAAATGAAGGTGATTCAAGAATTTCAGAAGCAATCAGCACAAATGGATATGACAGTAAGATATTATCTTTTATTTCAATTGTGAAATACTGTGGTGTTGTTACTGACAAATGACAATGTCAAAGTCCCATGGAAGTTTATTCTACTGTTCTGAAGCTGTTACCATTCATTTGGTTACATTCATGTGTGAGTGGAGTCTCTAAAAAGCATCCGTGTCTTCCTAGGCCTAGGCTTTGGTGGCAATTGATGATGAAGGCCTGCAAGACAAATCAGAATCTCATACATTGGATGGCAATTTAGAACCTGCCATCTCTTCTTTTGCTTCTTTTAGTCTTCTGTGATCAGGGCGCCGACTTCCACTTTAGCATAAGTGGATTTCCAGATCTGGATGGCTGGAGCATCAATTGTGATGCCAGATTGATTTTCTTAGTGCTTGTCAAAGACAATGTGCTTTTCTTTGTTGATGTCTTATTTTGGGCTGGCATCTTGTTTTTTGAACTGTAAACTAAATGATGGAAAATTGTTTTGGTGTATTTTGTTTCCAGAAATTAGTGTTGGTTAATTGTAAATTAGTCAATAAAATTGTTTTGGAGTATTCTGATCACTAAGGCTGCTAAGATTTAAAACTTCTTGTTGGTGTAATGTTAGGAAGAGATCTCCCAAATATCTGAAATCAACCCATCAGTGAAAGTTGCTCCTGGCCAGTCTTTTCCACTTGGAGCCTCGGAATTGGAGAATGGGATCAACTTTGCTATTTTCTCACAACATGCTTCATTGGTTACGCTCTGCTTGTCAGTTCCAGAGAGGTGACTATGTTCTTCAGTTTGTGTGGTTGTAGGCACAACATACATTTTGGGGAGTCATATGGTTTGAGCTAGGATCCCTTTATTTTTGTACATAGACATCTTCCATTCCATTATCCATATAATTTAGTTCTTCAGTTTTGGGGCATAGCTTTTTCATATGACTACGTTGTTTGTATGATAAAATTGATTTTCAGCCATGTGCAGTAAGCTTTCGGATCAAAGCGAAGCTAAGAATAGGGTGTTAGTTGATGGCAAATTGGTAACTAGTAGAAGCACATCCATGGAGTTCTTGCTTGTGATTGTTGAGAAGCTATTTGGCTACGAGAAGGCATTGGGTCTTATGTCTTATTGTCAATGAGAACTTTAAATAGACATATAACTATTATGTTGGCCTTGTACTTTTGTGAATGGATTAAGATGAATGATTGTATTTGATTGAATGATTGTGTTTGATTGAATGAATGATTTAGCTATGAAGTATTTATCTGTATTAGCTTATATGAGTTGATCTACTAGGGCACGTACTGTAATGGTAAGAGATGCCATTATTATATTTTAATTAATAATTAAAAAAAATCTGACAACAGCTACGGCTATGAACCATTGCTCTTTATCTGGAAACCGTAGCTTTTTCTAATTTTAGCCTAAGACTACGGTTTTTGATCTACTTTTCGCTACGGATATAACAGCTACGGAAATATTGCTACGGATTTAATTCGTACGTATTGCTCATATAGCTACGGATTATATCCGTAGATAGCTTTAAGCCTACGGCTACGATACCAATGGCTACGCTCATGCTACGAACTCCAACTATAGCCATAGGTGTTTAGCTTGCCGGAGGTTCTTTTTGATGCATCTTTGAAAAAAGCCCATGTTTTTGAACGCCCCTGACTTTCCGGAAATCGATTTAGAAGTGAGCATTATTGTGTTTTTTTCGCCCATATCCAAATAATAACTAGCTAGCATGCAAAGACATGTAATTTTGGGGTTCACACCCTTTGGAATAAATAAAAGTATTTTCAATTTACTTCGCAATCCCATTACTTTATGTACAAGAACCTTGTCACTTTGTCTAGCATCCGTTTTACTTTATCAAGTGAAAATCTCATCATCTGGTCCTGCTCTTACTTCGGTGGTAGACTCTCAGGAGTTTCAACATCTGGTTGAGGGTTCGAGTACTCATAGGTGGTGAAATCCCACTATGGCGTGAGTGTGTGGTGGTGTGTGTGCATGTGTGGAAAAAAAGAAGAGTGAAATCTCATCACTTTGTCCAACAACCCCGTCACCCTGTCTAGTAAGATACAACATCTTCTCTTTATCTAATATAACGTCATCACTTTATCCAGCAACCCAATTACTCTGTGGAGTGAACCCCGTCACTTAATCCAGCAACCTCGTCACTTTGCCCAACAACCACGTCATTTTGTCTACTGAATGCCGTCACTTTGTCCAACAACCCCGTCATTCCGTTTGTTAAAATCTTGTTATTTTGTCTACTGTATACCGTCACTTTTTTCAATAATCTAATGGTTGGGTTGGATTGCAACCTCGTCACTATGCATTGCAACCTCGTCACAATGTCTAGTAAACCTCGTCACTGTGTCTAGTGAACCTCGTCACTTTGCACTGCAACCTCGTCACTTTATCTAGTGAACCCCGTCACTTTGCACTGCAACTTTGTCACTTTGCCTAGTGAACCCCGTCACTTTTTTCAACAATTAATGGTTGGATTGGATTGCAACCCCGTCACTTTGCACTGCAACTTCGTCACTTTGTCCAGTGAACCCTGTCGCTTTGTACTGCAACCTCATCAATTCATCTGGTGGAACCAGGTCACTTTGTCCGGCAACTCGTCACTTTTTTCAACAATCTAATGGTTGGGTTAGAATGCAACCTTGTCACTATGTCTAGTGAACCTCGTCATTATGGACTGCAACCTCGTCACTGTGTCTAGTGAACCGCGTTACTTTGTGTAAGTGAACCCATCAATTCATACTACAAACTCGTCAATTCATTTAGTGGAACCAGGTCACTTCGTCCGGCAACCCATCACTTTTTTCAACAATTTAATGGCTGGGTTGCAACATCGTCACTGTTTTTAGTGAACCCCGTCACTTTGTATAAGTGAACCCTGTCAATTTGCACTGCAACCTTGTCACTTTATCTAGTGAACCCCGTCACTTTGTCTAGTGAACCTCGTTACTTTGCACTGCAACTTCATCACTTTGTCTAGTGAACCCCGTCAATTTGCACTGCAACCCCCTCACTTTGTCTCGTGAACCCCGTCACTTTGCACTGCAACTTCGTCACTTTGTCTAGTGAACCCCGTCACTTTGTCTAGTGAATCCCGTCACTTTGTACTGCAGCCTCATCAGTTCATCTAGTGGAAACAAGTCACTTTGTCTGACAACCAGTCACTTTTTTCAACAATCTAATGGTTGGGTTGCACTGCAACCTCGTCACAGTGTCTAGTGAACTTTGTCACTTTGCACTGCAACCTCGTCACTATGTCTAGTGAACACAGTCACTTTGTATAAGTGAACCCCGTCACTTTGTACTGCAGCCTCATCAATTCATCCAGTGGAACAAGTCTCTTTGTCTAGCAACCCGTTACCTTTTTCAACAATCTAATGGTTGGGTTGCATTGCAACCTTGCCATTTTGCACTGCAACCTCATCACTGTGTCTAGTTTCTAAGGGCGACTGTGATTTTTTTTTACCATCCAACCTATTCATAAGGTCATGTAGACGTGGATGAAGTGGAAAAAAAAAAATATATCAGCTTGATCCGAAACTTCTTCAGCTCCCAAGATGTTTGTAATGGTGGATGTTAAATCCCCACTTTGTGTTCCACTTAAGCCCTTTGCCGGTCTCATTTTTTGGTTTGTACTTTAAAATGATATGAGTTAAGCGATGGACGGCGTGGATAAAACACTTACATCACGGTGGGCCCCACAGAGCCCTGCCTAGATGGATTACCGTCCGGGCAGGGGGTAGGACTTAATCCGCGTCCCTCCCGTACCTGCCGTCGAGTCCCCGTACCCTCTCTAATGCCCTGAAAATTTCTATAAATAACGAAATGGCCTTGACATTCATATGCTGTTTATACTCTGGCAGAGTTGCAAGCTTGATACACGGGCACTTGGGAAATTTACTGGGGTAATATGTTCAAAATCAAAACGTTTTAACGGTGGAAGTCATGTTTCTCAGTCACGATCTCAAAGATCAGATTTGTTAAGAAATCCTAACAGCGGATTGATGGAAACTTGTTAGTTTAAATCGGACCATAACCGTCCAATCAAGAAAGCTTAATTTTTGTTTCCTGCTGCATCTAAACCGGGTCCCGACGGTTTAATTTGAATTAATTTTAAGCCATGTGTGCATTTTTTAATAATTTCTAGGCGCGTGCGTATCACCCATCACACACGGTCAGAGTATCTATTCTCTTCTATATACAACTTTAGATGTTTGCTACAATACATGCGGACGCACTGAAATTTTTTATGTTGGGACTCTGGCAGCTGGATCCGAAGCCATGTTGTGATGATCCAAGCCGTTCATGTGGAAAGCCTCGTATTGGATGGGTGAAACCAAAAAATCTTCAAGATCGAAAATGTTATTATGAGAAGGGTTTTATAGCAAAAGGATGACGAGATTTTTCAACAATCTAATGGATTGGATTGGATTGCAACAACCCCGTCACTCCGTCTGTTAAATATTATGCGAAGGGTTTTATAGCAAAAGGATGGGCATTTATGTTATTAGGTGAGTCATTGGGCCGCTGGACGCATTCCAGCGCGGCCGCATTCCTGCTTTTCAATATGAGGAGACTTTGATACTCTAATAGAGTGTGGTGCTTGACACACAAGTACTGAGAAATTGTTCATATGCCATATAACAAACTCAAATTAAACCATACAAGTCGTAGGCCCTGATTCAGATGACTTTTAAACCATACAAGCCTTAGCTAGGATAATCACTGCCATCGCAGATGTATGAATCCTGTGCACAGTTCTGCAGTTATAATATGGGCCTGAAGTATCCAAAGTTGACATTTCAAGCCTGCCTGGTAGATAACTAATTAATATAAGTGGGTCTGACCTTACAAACCAAATTTATTGATTTTAATCCCACAGGGCTTCCTGCTATGAAACTTGATAGTTCAATTCATACAATTCAATTCAAAACTTGTAGACTCCAATTGAACAATCTGAATTGTCCATTAAATCCAAAACACATTTAACAGGCCACCACACAAAAAAGAAAAAAGAAAAAAACAGAAGCCTTTATCAATCCTTGATTTGGCCCTATTGCACCTGTTGCCTGATTTGGTTTTATTGTATTGATAGGATGATCCAATCCATAACTTGGATACTCCAATTGAACAATCTAAACTGTTATTTTTAACAGGCTACCATGCAACAATTGCATTCATTGGACCTTAAAGAAGAAGAAAAAAAAACTCCTGAGAAGATCATCCCCGATCACATTTGAGCAGAAAGAGCTCCATATAGCCGTTATACTCCTTGCGAATTGTCATAACCAACAAGCCTGTCAAAAGAAAAAAAAAATGAAAGAAATGAAAGAACTTAGAAACCTGCTTATGAAATGATTTATTTTGCACATGATTCTCTTCCTGCTTATGAAATGAGTTATATTGCACATGATTTTCTTCCTGCTTAAAAATGATCATCAACCATAATTCAAGATACAAAATTGAAGATTAAGATGATCTAATCCTAATGCACCCAATCAATGAAAGCAATAGTTTTCAAACATCCACCTAGCAGACCTACCATGGGAAAAATAAAAAATCTTAAGGGGCCATATGTATGCCTATAACTTTTCTAAAATATAAGTTACAAGTAACTTCGTGCAGCAGATGGTGCCTAGGAGAGGAAAATTACCTAGGACTTTCTCTCAAGCTAATCATAATTCTCCTCTCTCTCTCTCTCTCTCTCTCTCTCTCTCTCTCTCTCTCTCTCTTGTTTAATTCTCCTCTCTCGAAAAATGGTTTTTTTTTTTTTGGACTTCCACAAGGGGTGAGCTGTTTGGAAATATCATCGATACCAACAATGTATCAATAGTGTCATCGATACATTGTAATAAAAACAAAGGGCCAGCTGCGATAAATTGGCATATTGCAATCTTGGTGATATTATATATAGCGAGATCATATGATATTCACTGCAATATCAGAAATTTCAGACACTAACTGGGCATATCGTATAACTGGAGTGCAAGGACGATAATATCGGCCGATATCATTGATATTGCAAACACTGCCAATAAGAGACACAAAGGGATTATTTATGATAACAAGGGATGAGCTAATTTCAGTATTGTTTGAATAAAAACTATGGCCCACATAACTTTATCAGGTCCACTATATAAGAACACTAATTCAGTTCCATACATAACAATAACCTGAAAGATCTTAGTGTGAAAATGATTGAAAAATCCCCAAAAGTACAGTACATTGTCCAAATATTAAGCCAAGAGAAAATAATGTCCAACATGCTAACATCTTTACTACACTCGGTAAATATACAAGTATGTCAAAGGATGCCACTCCCCCCTTTCCCCACACACAAAAAAAGGGAGAATTAAGTGTCATGTCTATCAACATAATTAAGTGAATCAAATGAAATCAGCATGCGATTGAAAATCTTATCAGTGCATGACCAGTAATTTGGAAAATTGTAACATGAAAATCAACTAAACATGATATAAACAGGGCATCTGGGATTCCATGGCAGATAACCTCATTAACCGACCTGCATACAGATATAAGAAGCAGATAACACGTCATTCAACAATAAAATCACTCCCTTCTTCCTACAAAAGCCAATTTAAAGATGATACAATGAAAAAGTACCTACGTGCAGCAAGACTTTGGGAAAAATTTACAATTTAGTGGAGATGGATATGCTCCGGTAAAGTGATGAGGAGACCCAAAGAATTAGCAAGCAATGTTGTGATAACTGAACACAACTTATGTTCAACAATAACCATAATAACAGAAGAGCAAGAAAAGAATTGGGATTTTGAGATAGAAAATATTAAGATGACAGAAGAAGAAAAAGAGTGGTTAAGGTTTACTAAGGTGCCAAACTTGTAAATCAGAAACATGTCCAGTGGCATGTCTGATTTTGCGCTAAAGTTTATCTGGAATTCTCATCTCTCTCATAGTTTCTTTTTTCTTTTTTCTTTTCTAAATCAGTAACGACTACTTTATTGAGAGAAAAGAATAAGAACCATCCACCAACACAACAATACCAGGGGATAGTGTCAATCCGTGACTATAAACACCTTAAGGTAAACCATTATCAAGAGTCAGGCAGTCAGCCTCTTTAGGGATGGTTAATGGTAACTTTCCTCGTAGCATTTGTCAATCAAAGTAATCAACATCCTCAATCAGAGCTCCAGTAACCTCTGGGTGGAAGGATTTGCTTTATCTTTCTACCCTTTCAAACCTCCCAGCATTAATGTGGCGACAAACTCGCCACATTTTATTTTCATTTGATTACATTTTCTTTTATTTATTCATTTAGTACGGCCATTTATCTAGCTGAAATTCCATTTGGAAAATTTGATCCTGAACCAAATACAGACCATGTATTAACATGGGCAGGGAAGGGTACCTAACACCATCACTTCCCCATCACTGAGGCCCTTGCCCAGATTTTTAGATTCAAGACCATGCAATTGGAGTCAAAATATCCAACTTGAGTTCTTTCATATGGAAAATAGACTCCATGGAATTCCAACCACCCTTGGGATCCAAAGAATGGCAGCTTTGGAATTCTACGCCTCTAATTTTCCAGAGAGTTGGCCATTTTGTTTCATAACATGCTATGACCTAGTGAGGATGATTCCCTGTCTGCCACCACTCCATTCATTTTCCTTCTTCCTTTTTTCTTCCAAATAATCATGAAGATGAACCCAGCCTCTCTACAGATCAATCTGACACTCAAAGCTTTAGGAGACAAATAAGAAGGTAAAATAAAGGAAAATGCAATCTACTTCTGCTTCTGCAGAAAGGTAGGAGTCATTCTGAAGTCTCGTAAATCAACATATGCAATTTGGAAGAGTGACACAAGTTGAGGTACGTATTTACACCGCTAGCCTTGTAGTCTGTCTGAATTTTGACAAAAGAAATAAAATAAAAAGGACTAACAAATGCCAACTCAACCAAACTACAATCTGACCAGGAGTTTCATTATAGTTCACAGTTCACTTATGAGGGAAGGATGAATAATAATGGGATTCTAGCCACTGTTTCAAGCTTCAGCAGAGCAACATTAAGGCCTCTATCTAACACACCCCATCACCCATTACATACAAGTTTTAGAAACCAGCAAGGCGGGACAGGTTTAAAAATCACACTATGATGACATGGCCAAAGAAGACAACTAACCAGCAGCAATTGCTGCCTCATGGACCACCTCATCAATTTCATCAGTTGTCACTCCAGGTTGAATTGCACGAGCAGCTGCATCCAGAACCTCCCTTGCAATCTGAAGATAATTTTAGTAGGGAATGGAGTTCGCATGCAACTCTCAAATGAATTCAAGTAAATATCACCAGCTTATGAAATGATTTATATTGCACATGATTTTCTTCTTGCTTATGAAATGATTTATATTGCACATGATTTTCTTCCTGGTTAAAAATGATCATCAACCATAATTCAAGATACAAAATTGAAGATTAAGATGATCTAATCCTAATGCACCCAATCAATGAAAGCAATAGTTTTCAAACATCCACCTAGCAGACCTACCATGGGAAAAATAAAAAATCTTAAGGGGCCCTATGTATGCCTTTAACTTTTCTAAAATACAAGTTACAAGTAACTTTGTGCAGCAGATGGTGCTTATGAGAGGAAAATTACCAAGGACTAACTTCACTAACTTCACACCTGCCATTGCTTATGAGATGGCGCTTATGAGCTGATGATAATGGTGCAATCTTGGTCCCTTTTCTAACACACATAATTCACTAACTTCACACCTGCCATTGCTTTTTTACCCTTCTAACATAGAAGGCCATGCTGCTGATACCCCATTAATCAATCCATGACAATGAGTTCTTGGCTCCCTCCTCTACATGTGCAAGAGGCTAAAATTCAAGTCCTTTTGGTTCTTCCCCCTTATTTTCAGGCATGCAGTCCCCACCATTTAGAACTTTTCACATGCACTAGTCGAAAATAAGATTTCCACAATGAGGGTAAACAAACAAGACATACTTAGAATGTACATGTGCCATAGAAACCAATCTATCATCATCAATATAAAACCATATAAAATAAAAACCAAAGAAATCTATCACCAACCATGTTACCTATCTTTATATCACATTAAACAATGCATGAGTGGAAACAACTTAAAACATAAAAAATTCGGATTTGCCATAGGAAGAATCCTGAAAATCTCCTATTAGTCTACATGCATATAGGCAATTCAAAAACAGCATCCAATGTTCCTCATTTAATAATCTGCATTAGGGAAAAAAAAAAAAAAAAAAGATATACCGCAGGCATTGGAGGCAGATCATAAATAATTTGTAAAAATTTTTTTTTTTAAAAATAAAATACCAGTGAGGTGGGGTGGATCTTCGATGGATGAATAGATGAAATAGTAGAAATCGACTATCGACTGGCTGGTGGAAAATGCGAGAGAGGGATTGTGAGAGATCGGGGAAAGAGGGCCTCCATTCGTCAAAAGAAAAAACCCCTCTTTTTCTTCCACTTCGATGAAATCCATTTGTAAAAGGAAAGAATTTGAAATTAGAAACGAGGGGAGAAGAAATCTCTGAAAAATCTCCGGAACCGGAAATGGAAAGTGTCGTTCGTTTTGCCGTTGCCGTTAGGCAAGACGGTAAAGAGATTTTCGTTTTTTTTTTTCTTTTTTCTTTTTTAAAATATGAAACGGAAACGAATGGGCTAGTCCTACGTGGCAGGCGGGGTGAGGTGGACCAATGAGATTGCGGGAGGCAGAGGATCCGAACTCTATTGTCTACCTAATTTCTTAAATCTTTTATTTGATCGATAAAATTTCTTTCGACTTTATACACTAAAAACAGCATTGCTGCTACACTAAATATCCCTATATTCAACCTCATGCTCTAAGTGATTTGCTAAATACTTAATAAGATGTAATGAATTTACATATAAAGTTAAAGTTGGGTCTAGCTGGGTTGGGTTGGTACGAGTTAGGTTAAAATGACTTGAGCACAAGCCCGACTCAAAATTGAAGGACCATGCATGCCCGGCCCGTGCCCGGCCCACAGCTCGGCCCATTGCCATCCTTCATATAATCCCTTGTACGAGTTGCCTTCAAAACCCATAACAAAAGAAAATGAGATCAATTGCCTTCTCCTCCTTTCTTCGCTCCAAAACCCATAACAAAAGAAAATGAGATCAATCGCCTTCTCCTCCTTTCTTCGCTCCAAAACCCTCTCTCCTCTTTGCTTCTTCTCTTCTCCCACCCGTCTCTTCACCTCCCAAAACCCTAACCCTAACCCTCACACCCGAACCCCTCTCGAGAAGCAATTCGACTCTTGGACCGCCGCCTCAGGCCCAGCTTCACCCCATCCGACGTAATCTTCGCCCTCCATTTCCAGACCGACCCCGATCTGGCCGTCGATATCTTCCGATGGATCACCCTCTAGTGCGGCTATCGCCACAGCCCCGCTGTGTACCACACCATCTTCGACATCACTGCCTCGGCCCACCGATTGTCCCACGCCGAAGCCCTGATTGACGAGGTCCTAGCCGGTGCATGCTCACCGGACCCCGATCTCTACAATTCTATGATCCGCTTCTGCTGCCGCCACCTCCACCTCTTCAACCGGTCCTTTGATGTGTTCAAGAAGATGCAGCGATCTGATGGATGTAAGCCCTCACTCGAAACATATACAATGCTCTTGAATTCGCTCCTCCGTAGGTTTAATCAGTTGAATGTCTCTTATGTCTATTTGCATGCTGTTCGATCCCTGCTCAAACAGATGAGAGCGTCGGGTGTGATTCCCGACACTTTCACTCTGAATCTGATTGTGAAACCTTACTCTAAGTGTTTGGAAGTGGATGAGGCGATTTAGGTTTTCCGTGAGATGGGTCTCTATGGATGCACGCCGGATGGGTATACTTACAGTTACTTAACGAAAGGATTGTGCGAGAAGGAGCGGGTTGCTCATGGTTTTTGGTTCTACCAGGAGATGAGAGGGAAGGGTTTTGTGCCAACCAATAGTACCTACATGATTTTGATATGTAGCCTTTCAATGGAGCAGAGATTCGAAGATGGGATTGATGTTCTGTTTGATATGTTGGATAATTCAATGGTTCCGGATGTTTTGACGTATCGGACACTGTTGGAAGGGTTGTGTAGAGAAGGGAGGGAAAATGATGCATTCAGACTCCTCGAAGAATTGAGGAAGAAGGAAGGTTCGATGGGGGAAAGGGTTCATAGTAGTTTGTTGGATGGATTGCATTTGCTTCGTTGAGGATAGACACACTGAATTGGGTTGCATTGTCATGCTTAAATTCCAAGCCTTTTCTGCACCTTCAGCGGGGAAAGTAGGTTTTACAGTCATTTATACTTCTTCCTGAAGTTCTCCATTACAAAGAGCACTTGTCAACATCCAACTGATGGAGCTTCCAGTTCATTGTTTGTAGGCACTGAAAGAATCACTCTCATTAAGTTGAACTTGGCTACCGGAGCAAATGTTTCCAGGTAGTTTATCCCAGAACTTTTAATGAATTTGAAAGAAATTGTATCGAGTAGTCACCTATATGGAACTTGGTCCTAGATACACAACTGCTCTAGATATCATCCCGCCACCTTTTGTGGAGATAGTTGATACTCCACAGCATATAGCTAGCCCGACAGGACCGATTGATTTGTGTATTGAATTACAAATTGAGAGGGATTGTGGTTATTGTACGAAAATCCCAAATAACTATCAAGATGGAGGTTGTCCTATAGATCCATTTCCTTCATAGGAATCTGATGCTTTTTGCAGTTGTTGTCTCATGGAAGGGAGGGAAATGGGGCATTTGTTCTCCTTGAAGAATTGAGGAAGGAGGAATGTTCAATGGGGGAAAGACTTACACTAGTTTGTTGGATGGAGTGCATTTGCTTGGTCAATGGTAGACATGCTGAATTGGCTTGCATTTTTGTGCTTAAATTTAAATGTTACTCCCTTCGCAGGAATTCAACTCTTGTTGCAGTTGTCTTGGGGAAGGGAGGGAAAATGATGCATTTTTTGCTGCTCGAAGAATTGATGAAGGTTCAATGGGGGAAAGATTCCACTAGTTTGTTGGATGGATTGCTTAGTTGGGGGGTAGGCAAACCTAAGTCGGATGTATTTTTATGTTTAAATTCAAACTTTATTCCCTTTGCGGTTGTCTCGGGAAAAGGAAAGAAAATTATATTTTTGGAGTGCTTGGGGAGTTGAGGAAGGATTTTTTTGACGGGGAAAAGACATGCATGACTGTGGTGGATGGAGTGCGATTTGTTTAGTCATGGAAGATGCTTACTCGGGTTATGTTCTCATGCTTTGATTTCTTTGTGGGATTGTGATGCTGTTGGAACTTTGAAGGGGATAGGGAGACAAACAGAAAATGAGGTCTTCGTTATGCTTGAAGAATTGTAGGACTGGATGAAGGAGAACATTTACACAATTGTGTCAGGTGGATTGTACTTGCCATGTGGGAGATTACGGATGAATTGATTGATTATTCTGCAACAAGAATAACATTTCAATGGAAATCATGAATAATCAATTCATCCCAAATTCCATCAACTTGAATTCCTGCAACAAGAATAACATTTCAATGGAAAGCATGAATTACCAAATCATCCCTAATATCCCACACAGCAAGTACAATCCCTAATTTCCATTTATTTTATCAAGAAGCATAGAAATGGATGGTATTGTGCAATGGCCATTTCAGTAGCTTTACGGAGGAAGAACCATAAGCCTGAGGCGAATCTTGCTTTGCTCTGTTGTGCCTATTCAAGGTAATGTGTAATTGATTGGAAAATATGACCGTATTGGTGTTTGCATACAATTAAAACTAAATACGAAATATATTTTATCAAGAATTCTGAAACAATAGTATGCCCACATTATTGATGCAGGACAGGACCCTTGGATAGTCATGATTAGCCTGAAATCTCAATATCAATTCTTCAAGAATATAAATATTTTTTTCAAACTGTAATTCTTCAAGAATATGTAAGGGCAATAAATTTAAAAATAAATGACTAGATTTGCACATTTATCTCTCCACATTCAACATGGATAGCGTCATAACATCCAATAATGATACGGGAAGTGAGACACCATGTATGACCACAACATCACACTGTGCTTATATTGAGAATCACACCCTAACCCAATTGGTTTTGAGGAATAAAGTAAGATAATCTCTTTATGCATGCAATTCCAGAAAAAAGTCCCTCGATGCATAAAAACTTCAATATACTTCTTTTTCTTCTTCTTCTTCCATTCAACTATTTATAGAAGAGTCTTCACAAGTTCATGTTTTTTCTTAAAAAAGAAAAAGGAAAAAAAAAAAAACCCTAAAATAAGATTGACCATTCTTACAAATATTTAAAATACTTTTCAATTCCATCAATGCGATGCAAGTTGAGAGATCAAGAGAGGAGGGCTCAACCCCGGTCAAGGGTTCGACTATCCACAGGTGGTGAAAGCCCACTACGGCGTGAGTGTGTGGGGGTGTGTGTGTGTGTGTGAAAAAAAAAAAACCTCTAGTGGCTTCTGTTCTTCAGAATATTTAATTCCTGCCATCGATCAACCCATTAATTGGCCACCCACATCATCATTCAATTCACTGGTATGTTCCTCCTTTTGATCCATTAGCAAATCCTGTGCGTTCATTGGTTCTTGAAGTGCATTTTCTGAAGGCTTTCCTGATCTCCTCCAGCATGGTTTTCGTTATGAACTTTTTTCTATCCTTAATGAATGTGTAATTGTTCTTCTCATCAGTGATGTCCTTCTACTTCTATATGAATATTGGTATCAGGGCCCATAATGAGAAGAAAAAAAAATGCAGTATTGTCTTCTTTTCCCTATCTTACAATTTTCCCTAGCGAGACTAGAGATGTATTGACAGCAGGACTGGACGATGTATGGTTGATCAATTGCTGGCCCCTTTGCCTTTGTTATGCTTCTCTCCGGAGAGGTGTCGTTTGCATTGCAGCCATGCATCTACATGCGCCAAGCACAAAGCACCCCATGTGTAAGATATCAAGGATGTTCATTATATCAAGGAGCTGTTTGTCAAGTCCGCACTTGTTGCTTGGAATAAGCTATGCAGGTCATGTCATCTTGGGCTAGCTGTTCAATTACTCATTTGTCAAGCACTTAAGAACGGGAAATAGAGTAACACGTGGAGAGCTAAAGATGGATGGTGACACATGTAGCATTTATAGTGCATATATACACCGAACACATGGCATATGTGAGGTGCTTGAAGATTGACGGTGGCACAGTAGTACATGCAGGCTCGTGAACATGAATAGTGGTACATGCGGATCATTACACATGTGATGCATGCGTACAACATTATGTTTTTACATGCGCTGTACTAAGGATAAGCTTTCTTCGGACTAACAGAGAAATTTTAAATGCATGGTGTACTTATTTTCCTTGATTCATGTTGTAAAAGGGATTTTAAAAAATCATGCATACAGTATCTCCCCAGAATGACTTGTGCAACACGCACACTGACTTCGGCCGAAGGAAGGCCCAACATTCCTCACCAGCTGTGTGACTGAAGGAGTGAGATCTGCTCTCTGCATAATAGTCCAAGTTCTGCCGTCCATTCCATCACCCACTGGACAAATTTTGAAAAGAAGGAAAGGCCTGAGTTATGGAGCTGAAGGTCATTGAGCCCTGCAAACATGCTAGTGTGGACCTTATGCAAGATCCAGCTTGCTCATCAGGTGGTGGGCCCAACATGAATGTGCCATAGTTCGAACATCAGTCTGTGCGTTAAACAGGTCAACGACATGTGTATGCAGATACGGCGCCCATGTATTGATCTTGTGCCCGATTTACAGAACAGTGAGGACCAGCTGTTTGATGGCCAAAATTTGTAGAAGCATTGCATTGGCCCACTTGTACATTTTTTGGACGACCAAAACATTAGCCAACCATTTTATTTTCCCCCCTTTTTCAGTAGACAGATCAGGAATTTCTAGTTTGGAAATATTTTTACTGGCAATCACCCACAAGCTGTCCACCCAAAAAAAAAAAACATGGGACTGCAGTATCAGATAATCTGATCTGGGCCATTTGTGTGTCATGGTCAATCCATGGCATTGCTCTGAAGATCAATGGTCTTGTTAATAAGGTTTGGGTCATTACACAATCATTACAGTTAAAAATTCACATGCACAAGATATAAGGCAACCAATGTGAGATCATTAGTTGATTTCCATCCGAACAAAACCACAGAATGAAATTTATGGGAATCCATGTCTCATGCAAATCTTGAGTTTCATTACAGTTTCAGTTTCTCCTTTTTTCTTTTTCCAACTATCTCAACAGGGCTCAATATCAGGCATTCCATGGAAATCAATGGAAAAGGAAAAGATTTCCTTTAATGTGACAGTTTGGGATGTTTGAATAATAAGGAAAAAAAGGTTGGATTCAATAAAGCAATTATTAGACTTTCCATAAATAGGATCCTTTGCACAAGAAACTAGGTGACTCTTATCTTGTGTTGTGTTTGGATAATTAGCCAATCATTATTTACATGAGCGCTATTGAAAATTGAATTTCAATTTTAGAGAGTTCCTATATGGAAAGCAAGTGGAACTCTCAAATCTACAAGGGGCATGTTTAGATTGGCTATAAACTAGAAGGCAATGGAAAGAAAAATTGTGACATAAGTGGATGGTGAAATGACATGCAAAATGTCAAATAAGCATAAGCATTAGAGGAAGGAAAATCTGTATACTCATTTGTTTTGTTAAGGCTTTATTGGATTCATGGAAAGCATGGGAAAGAAAATTATGGTTCTAGGAAAACCTTATTTTTAGGAAATTATGAGAAAGAAAATAAGGTCTTACTAGTTTATTTTTAACAAGGTATTTCTTTTTAAAAAATGAGGACTTATTTTCAAATGTGTTGTTTGGAAAAATAAAAAATAAAATTCCTACGAAAAATTTATTGGTAGTCATTAGCACGTGCCAAATTAGCACATGTGGAATGCTTGAACATGGATGGTAGCATATGTGGACGCTTGAAGCAGAGTTGTGGTAGCCATGGTACATGTGAGGTGCTTTAAGATATATATCGGCATATGTGGTAGAAGACATGCATTGGCACATTCGACATGTGACACTTGAAGCTAGATGGAAGTACTCATGCACATTGGCACCATTGGCACATCTCATAAGGATGATAGCAAATGTGGCACATTAGTGCAATTGTTTTCCACATGGGGTTCAAGAGAAAATGAATGGTGTTACATGTGGCATATTACCACATGTGGGATGCTTTACACATTTCATATGCAAGAGAAGATGGAAGGTGACATGTGGCACATTCGCACGTGGCATAGTAACATGTGTGAGGCATAACGGATGATAGACAATGACTTATTTGGCACATTGACACATGTGGGCCATTTGAGGTGATTGAAGATGGATGATGGCTTATTTAGGCTTAACTCTTGAGAAATCCATTTTCCTTCCACAATAAGAGAATGCCTTTTTTTGAATTTATTTATTTATTTGTAATAAAGATAGAAAGTGGGGAAATGGTATTTCTCACAAATCCCCACAATGGCTTGGGAAACAACAGAAAGTGAGTTTCATGGAAAACAATGTTTTCTTTCATTTCCTTTTCATGAATTCAAATAGGCCCTTGAAAAAAAAAAAAAAGATCTTGAAAAATGCTTTTTCTTTGCATTTGAAAGTATTTGGGGGCTGCAATCCACAAGGGAAAATCTCTTTCCCTGCTACTCTCATTTAAAATGTCAAAAGGTAAACTCTTTTCTCTCTCTCACACACACACACAAACACACACACACACACACACACACACACACACACACACACACACACATATATATATAAAAGAAAAAGTCTACTCCCTTGTTGAGGTGCAAAAGGCAAAGGAAAAGGTTTAGCACAATGTCCTCTGCTTCCTACGTGCAAATGTTTTGTCAATTAACTAAATGATTCTCCTAGTTTACCCTCAATCCAAACACATCACAAAGAAATGAAGAATACAAAGAGCCAAACAGGCGTTCAAACACTAAAAATAGGTTAAGAACTTTCGCCCAAGTATCGCTAGCAAGATTGTTGAAAGGCTTTATTATTTTGCTCAAACCAAATTCACCACAAACCCACCAAAAAAGGAGTCTATACAATTTTAGATCCTCAACATCCATTCTACCAAGTTCGAAAAATCCTTGATCGGTTGAGGCTGCATAACCCAAAACAATTAAATAGCTCAAAGAACATCTCCCAGACAATGAGCATGGAGTAACAATGCATAACTGATTCACTGACCACGAATTCAGAAGGGACAAAATGCACACATGTAGTAATCTTTTGGTTCCTCAGATGAACAATAGTGGACAATCCGAATGCGATGGCCACTGAGGAACCTTTGTAAAAACATATGCAGTCTATCAGGTCCCACTCCCACTGAAAGGAGAAACTGCTTAGAGCAAGTAGAAAAATGTAAGAGATGCATGAAACATGAGCAGAAAAAGAACATCATCATCATCTAAGCCTCATCCTAATTAGTTGGGGTTGGCTAGATGAATCATGTTCTGCCATTCCACTCTATTGAAGTCATGTCATATTGTCTGGATTCATGATGTAAGTTATGGCATAAGTTTGATCCGGCTGACAACCTGACCAACCCTCCATTCTCCGGGCTTGGGACTGGCAATGAGAGAACAAAACTCCCACAGGCACAATGCAATAGACTATTACATAGGTTGATTACAATCAAGCACCATCGAATAGTCTATTACATAAGTTGATTACAATCCAAAAAGTTATGAGCAGAAAAAGAATGATTAGTAAAAAGAAGAAGAAGAAGAAGAAGACAAAAGCACTACTAAAGATTTAACAGCCAAGCAGAAACCCCTCTCGCTAAGCATCACATTATTCATATGGACCCCATTAGAGATTATATAAGATATGCATATGGAAAAAAAAAAAAAAATCCTATGGCCACAACATTCATATGGCTCATAAGAGAATGCTATTGCTTTAAATGAATCAATTGTGGGAGCTGTAACCATATACAAGAGTAATTCAAATATGAAGGGCCCGGATTTTACCTGGGTGAATACAAAGACATTTCAAGATATTGTCTCTCTGATCGGCTTGCAAACCAGATGACATGAGCTTCATGGCAAATTACGATTAAGTAGGCTGAAATGAGGATGTCCATAGAAGCTGATTGGCTAGTCAATTCATCTGCATCAGAGAAAGCTGACAATGTGCATGTGCGAAAACCTTCTAATCAGATCAACTGATTAACACAACCACACAAGACAGGCTTCTTTAAAGCCACTACCGTGGCATCATGACCAAGTCAAGTGTTTCAAGTTAGACCAAAAACAACTTGAATTGCTAAATGGGTGTGTTAGTCCTTCATTACAAATGGACTGCAGCTGGCCCCATGTGAGTCATTTCCACTTCGTTGAATAGACTTATCACAGTCCAATTCAAATCAAGCATCCAAATGCAGCCATCTGTTTCAACCCTCTCCTTCACTGTTTCAAATGCTTTGCTATGTTCTCTACTTTCCTGATAGGTTTCCATGCTTTCATCCCTAACGTCTTTCCTCTTCTACGTGCTGCATGGATGTCTCCTTCATCGTTTATCTCCTTCCTCTCTCTACAATTTTTTTCTCTTGCTTCCAGCTCCTTCAAAAGCTTCTCAATCTTAGGATCATCACGAAATCCCCTAGATTTCATTTCATCATAAAATTCCCTAGCTTTATAAAGCCATCCACATGTTGCCAGTCCTTGTACCAGCACAATGTAATGTTCGGAGTCAGGGACTACATCATGCTTCCTCATTTCAGTCCAAATTACTAACATGTTTTCTGGTAGGCCCCACCTGAAGAACTTATTAAGAACAATGAGATAAGTGGAGCTATCTGGGTCACACCCAACTTCCCTCATCCTGTTAATAAGATTCAATGTCCCATCCATATCTTCCACATTGGCTAACGCATGGTAGGTCCCAACAGTTGGATCAAGTCCCTTCTTCACCATTTCATCCAATACAATCCGTGCTTCCTCCAGCTTTTGTGCTTCACATAGAGGATAAATGATAGAATTGAAAGTGTCCACATCCGGCTCAAGACCCACTTCTATAATTTTATGAAGGAGATTACGTGCTTCCTTCATGCAATTTTCTTTCGTTAGCACGTATATAAGCGAGTTGTAGACCACAAGGCCCGGAACCCAACCCCTCTTCTTCATTTCGTCATAGAGTCTCAATGATTCAAAGAGATTCCCAACCTTCGAGAAACAACAAATCATGTGGGTATATGAAGTACCGTCCGGAGTGATGCAACAATTCGACATTTCTCTCCACACTCTCTTTGCCTCAACCTCATCGACAATGATGTTACACCACCCATTTAGGATTATGTTGAAGCTTTCTGTTTCCAATGGGAAAAGCTTCTTATTTAGAAACATAAACTCCTCAGCCTCCTCGATATTATTGTGTTTGCATAAAGCGCGAAGAAGGGTATAGAATGCTGTTGAATCTGCAATTATTCTGAACTTATCCATGGCTTGGAATGTTCTAATAGCTTTGCTTGCATCATTGGCAGCTGCGTACCTTTAAACCCCACAAAGAAACAACAAAAAAAACTCAAATGATTTATATTTCCAAATGTAAGATGCTGACTTCTTGTAAGCCAGCATCGATCCAAAACTACAAATATAAAACTAAGAATGCTATGAGATTCTTGTATGCAGATTACGAGAAAAAAAAAAAAAAACAAGTTATGGAACATGCCAACAAGTTTAGAGAACCTCATGTTACCCAGTGATGATTGAGAAAAGGGATCTTTCTTTGACATAAGATATACCAAATAATGCAATGGATCAGACAACAATGAAGGAAAGAAAATTCAAAATCAATGTTTTATACAAATGGATGGAATTTCTTAACAACAGTAACTATGAGAAGCAAGAGAAGAATACTTGTTTATCATCCACGGTCTGATAGTTGATATGGCAAAAGAAGCTCGATATAAGAAGCATGGGTAGAAGAGTTCTTGCTTATCCAAGCAAAATGAAGCAAAAGAGTTTAAGGCCTGGTCTAATAGTCCACGGGCGAAAGTGAATTCCTAGTTTACCAGTCGGGTCATGTGTGCCAATAATCGGAACCACTCAAGAGGTAGGTCCCACCAAGAATAGGCCATCAGCAAAGCATGCTTGCTACAAATAACCCCATCTACTCGATCTATGAACAATTAAAATCATAGATTGGTCTACATTCAAGTTCAGGGTGGTAGACTCACAAGAGTTTCAACACAAGGTCATGGGTTTGAGTACCCACTGTGCTGTGAGTGTGTGGGGTGTGAGTGCGCGTGGTTTTTTCTTTTCTTTTTTCTTTTTTATTTTTTTAAAGCCCATTATTCAAATGGTTAAGATAATTTTTACAGAAAAAGAGGACTATTGATAGCCTATTTGGTGTGGAACCCACCCCTTGAGGTGGGTTTTACACCAATCCATATGGCCCAGCCAGCGGACTATGAATATACTATAGTCCATGAACTTCCTACCGTTCCAACTTCAGTCCTGGAACCTGATGGAAATGAAATCCATTAGTAAGTACTCATGTTTGATTTGTGTGCTCGAAACAGTTGGAAATGGATTCCTGCAGGGTCCATTCATGTTTTTGAGCAGTTCATGATTCCTTCAAAAAAGCTGGGGAGCAAATTCGTGGGGATTTGATTCCCTTCCAACGGTCATTTTTAAAAATTCTTGAGATTCCAAGGAGCTAACCAAACCCTAAATTTTCACTTGAAATCATCTAATGCCCATAACCATGCACAAGAGGATATCAAACTCAGATGAGAAATTCAGAAAAGAACAATTTGCACAGAGGACATGAAAATTATCTACCCAAATTACCAGCATTTTCATTTGGGCACATCACTTCATACATGTGGGACCCACCTCTTAGCAGATTCAGACCATTCATCTGGTGGGAAACATCATGGACTGGAGATGCCATGCCAAATTCCACTACTGGACAGTCCTATGCATTGGATAATCAGCCTGTAAATGAGCAGGTAAAAGGAACATATCTTCAATAGTCCACAAGCAATGGAAAGAAGTCAAGTGATTGGATGGCTCGGATTGTCCTATAGATGTGGCTTTTGGTCCATCATCCACCCATGTCAAGGACTGCAAGGTAAGCAGTCTGGATCACCCAAATGTTACATAACACTAACCAGAATGAAAATGCCGAAAATCAGCCCAGACATTGTATATTACTCCTTACAGATTGACGCTGAATGATAAAAAAATAAAAATAATAGAATAAAATAAATAAAATCACCTTTCTATCAAGATCAGCAATGCCCGGTGGGTTACGATCGCAGACCGGTGCATGTTGCGCACCAGCTGCCACGCGACATGGAACTTCCTCTGCTTACCCAAAATCCAAATCATCAAATTCCAAGCTCCAACACTGCCACAACCACATTTCTCACCCCAACTGAAAGCCAGAAATGCCAATTTCCAATCATTCCTCACCGCCCGCATAGCCTCATAGACCAAACTGCTTGTGGGTCGGACACCGGTCTCTTCAAGAAAGGCAATGGAATCTTCATTTGATGATAGTTCCTTGGTCTGGGATAGAATTTGGAGGAACCCATCAAGACCGGGGTTCGCTGAGTCCAACGGCTCGGTGCCATCGGATTCAAAGTCGCTGGATTCGTAGAGAAGAGCATTTGGGGAGGATTCAAGAGGGGAAAGAGGGTGATTTTGGAGGTGGGTTTTTGGAATCGAGGAGGGAAAGGAGGAGATTGGGCGTGTAGGGAAAGGAGGGAGAGGTGGGTGTAGGATAAGAGGGAAGAGGAAATGGGGTGCTCTGGTTCTGATTCTTGTAGCGACTTTGATAATGAATGCCATCAATCATTCATCTGCCATAGCAGAATCCAAATGAGAAGTTTGAATAGAGAAGGATAGTGGAGAGACAGAGGGGTGCTTTCAACGATAGTAGTGGCTGGGTTTGGGCCGGGCCCATCTAGCTTGGCCTGTTGCTCAGCCCGCCTGGGCATGGGCTTAACAAATGAGGCCAAAGCCCAAGACTAGATGGTTCGGCCCGGGCGACGCAGCCCGAGGAAAATTAAATATGTAAAATCTCTTTTTCGACTGAATATTATAATGCATCAGTTGATCAAGTGGGCCACAGATGCAGAATGAAATCGACATTTTAGAGTGTTGAAACCTTTCAAGATGCATGCCTTGACTAACCAAGAATTAGAAGTGCATATTTTTAGGACTTAAACAGATGTAGGCGGGTGAGTCTGGTCAAACCTAACATGACTCAAGCTCATGCCGGGCCTGTAAATTGATGAGGCCATGCATGCCCGATTCAAAGCTTAGTTGGGTTCGCCTCCCAATAAGGTGAGCCGTGGGAGGAGAAATTGAATGAGAATGGGATTCGCACGACTGATATACAACCGATGTATACAACCTAATATATATATAGACACACATAGACGATCACAACTATAATCGGAAACAAATACCGCACTTATGTAATTTTGTGCGCGCACTTACGTCGATGACAACGAGTAGCAACATTAAAATATTCTGGCAACTAACATAGATTTTTTTAAATTTTCTTATGGGATAGGGCATCTGTCAATAGCAGCGACATCTGAATATCTGTCAATGGCATCGACATCTGCTCGATGGCATCAAGTGGTCTGTCGATGGCATCAAGTTCAAAACCTACATATCTCCCTAAACTTGTTGGGGGTCTTGCACAAAACCTTAGGATGGGGGTCTTGCACAAAACCTTAGAATCTAACCTCCCAAATCAAACCAGAATTATGGAATAATAATGCAATGAAATAAATCAAAGCATCAACCACATAACACGAGATTTTTACGTGAAAAACTCTCAAAAAGGTAAAAACCACGGGACCTCGTCCAGATTAACAATCCACTATGAAGTAGAACATTACAACTTTCTTCACTCACGCAGGAGTGGATAAACAATAAGAGAAATAAAGAAAACGAAGAGATCTCGCCGATTACGAGGAAGTGGAAGCGCTGAGATATGGTAGATCACCTCTACGAGCATAGCCTCCCTTCCACAAGCTTCATCTCTCTCTTTCTCTCTCTCTCTCTCTCTCTCTCTCTCTCTCACACCTTTGATAACCCTAAACCTTTCTAGAAAACCTTTAGAAAACCTTAGAATACCCTATAATAGAATACTCCAATCCTATTTTGGAACCCCTTAAATAGAGAATCGGAGGAATTAGAGTCACATAAGGAAACTGTGCTACCTCTCCTCTGAACTGAGGAGGAAAACCCTATCAAATCTCCATTTTTCCGACTCAATAGGAATTCGCATTTTTCAAGCCAACCAGGTTTCTAAAAACCTCAAACTTGCCCTTGAGTAATACATTGGTCATCATGTCTGACCCATTATTGTCCGTATGGACCTTTTCAAGCTGTAATACTTTCTGTTCCAAAGTATCCCTGATCTAGTGATACCGAAGTTCTGTGTTTCGACTTGGAGTGCTGACTTGGATTCTTGCTCAAGTGTATAGCACTTTGACTATCATAATAGACCACGTGCTGCTCCTGCTTCAGGCTAAGTTCCTGTAGGAATCTCTTCATTCAAAGCATCTCTTTGCATGCCTCTGTGACCGCAATGTACTCGGCCTCTGTCGTCGACAATGTTACAACCTTATGTAGCTTGCTCTACTAAGAGACCGCTCCCCCTACAAACGTGAACATGAACCCTGATGTAGACTTCTTAGAGTCTATGTCATGCATCTGTGTAGCCCTCTAACATAGGTTTTCCATCACCATAGCATAGGCTCAACCTAGATGAGCTTCTTAGATACCGTAGTATTCACTTTACCGTTGTCCAATGCTCTTTGCTAGGATTGGAAAGATACCGGTTGACAACACCAACTGCATATGCTATGTCTAAGCGTGTACACACTATAGCATATATCAAACTTCCTACTACTAACGCGTAAGGCATCTTCCTCCTCTCATTCACCTCTGCCTTCGTCTTGGGACACTGCCTGTCGCTCAATCTGAAGTGACCATCCAGTGGAGTACTGACCGGCTTCGCTACATTTATATTGAACCGCTCTAGGACTTTCTCAATATACTGCTCTTGTGACCACAGGTTTTCTCTCATACATCACGGGTTATCTCCATTCCTAGGATCTATTTAGCTGGGCCCAAGTCTTTCATCGCAAATGACTTGCCCAACTCCTGTTTCAGCCTATCGATCTTCTTGATGTCGTTTCCCATGATGAGCATGTCATCAACGTATAGCAGCAGAACTAAGAAATCACCATCTGAGAACTTGCACGTGAATACAAAGTGGTCCGACTCCATTCTATCATACCCATGCTTCAACATAAATGAGTCGAACTTCTTGTACCATTGTTGTGGAGCTTGTTTCAGCCCATACAAGCTCTTCCTCAGCATACAGACCATATGCTATTTGCCCTTGACTTCAAACCCATCTGGTTGGTGCATGTAGATTTCTTTTTTCAAGTCACCATGGAGGAATGCAGTTTTAACATCTAACTGCTCTATATTCAGATCCATATTAGCCGCCAACCCAAGCAACACCCATATGGACGTCATCTTCACCACTGGTGAGAATATCTCCTTGAAGTCTATACATTTCCTCTAACCGAACCATTTCACTACAAGTCTGGCCTTGAACCTCGTCTGTGAATTCTTCTACTCAATCTTCTTTCTGAACACCCACTTATTGCTCAGAGCTTTCTTGCCCTTAGGCAGTTTCACCATGTCATAGGTGTGGTTCTTATGCAAGGATTTCATCTCCTCTTGCATAACTTTCAACCACTCTCCCTTATGCTCGTCAGCTAGGGTCTTAGAATAATCTTCTAGTTCTTCCCCATCAGTCAGCATAATGTACTCATGTGGCGAGTACCTCTTGGACGGTTGTTAGTCACTAGATGACCTCCTCACCCGTGGCTCGATCGGTGGATCAAGTGGGGGTTGCTCCGCTGGTCCATCTTCTGAAGGAACTCCCTCGTCCTCTACACCTTGTTGTACTCCCCCGTCATCAGGCACCATGGGAGGAATAATCAGATCCATGTCCTTTAGCTCACCTGAACTAAGCTGGTTCTTCTCTGGCTTACCAATGTCTTCTATATACTGATCTTCAAAGAAAACCATATCTCTACTCCTGACGAGCTTCCTCTCGGTCGGATCCCACAATCTGTAACCGAACTTTTTATCACCGTACCCTAAGAACACACACTGCCTAATCTTCATATCGAGCTTGGACCTCTGGTCCTTTGGTACGTGAACAGATGCCCTGCATCCAAACACCCTGAGATGACTATTTGATGCATCCTGTCCAGTCCACACCTTCTTAAGTACTTCTCCATTCAACGGGGCCGATGGAGACCTTTTTATCAGATACACTACTGTGTGCATTGTTTCTCCCCAGAACGACTTGGGCAACTTCGTATGGGATCACATGCATCTGATTCTCTCTACAATGGTGTAATTCGCTCAGCCACACCATTATGCTAGGGGGTCTTGGGAACTGTCTGTTCATGTTGTATACCCAAGGACTTACAATACTCATGAAAGTGGCCAATGTATTCACCACCATTGTCAGTGCGGATGCACTTCAATGATCTACCCGTCTCTCTCTCGACCATAGCATGAAACAATTTAAACACACCAAAGACCTCATCCTTGGATTTCAAAGTATAAACCCAAACCCTCTTAGATGCATCACCTATAAAAGTGACAAAATACAATGCCCCACCTAAGGTTTTTGTCCTCATAAGACCACAAACATCATAATAAACCAAATCTAATGCATGCACTTTATTAACGTGAGAAACAGTTTAATAAATGAAACTATATGTTGTTTCCCTGATAAACAATCAATACAAGTTTTGAGAGGTGTACCTGTCACGTCTAGAAGGAGCCGCTTCTTTTCTAGTACTTGAAGCCATTTTTCACTCATGTGGCATAGACGTCTGTGCCACATGTCAATAGATAAATCTTTCATTGTGTTCAACCCACTCTTGCACACACTGACACTTGCCTTGTAAGGGGTGCAATACTTCTTTCCTCTAGCTGCGATCAACGAACCCTTGATGAGCTTCCATCGCCCACCAGCAAACCAGCTTTCATAGCCATCATTATCCGACCTTCCCATAGACATCAAGTTGAGGCGAAGGTCTGGGATATGCCTCACATCCCTAAGAAACAATGTGCAGCCCACATCAGTCTTCACACAAATATCATCGACCCTTACGATCTTCGATACGCCAGAATTTTTCATCTTCACGGTCCCAAAGTCACCTGACTTGTAGCTTGTGAAGAAGTCCTTACATGGAGTCGCATGAAAAGAAGCTCCCGAGTCAATCACCCAGTTGGTGTCCTGACTCGTAGTCGTGAGACATATATCATGATCTGCTGAAAGAATAACTACAACGTCGCCATTTGAAGCGACCGTAGTGAAATCCGATTCATCTTCCTTCTCCTTTCCTTTCTTGTCGTTCTTTTTACCATGACATTCATGCTTGTAGTGGCCCTTCTTATCACAAATCCAACAATCAACATCCTTTCTATTACTCGACTTGCCTCTTGATTTATCTCCGGCCTTCTCGCCCTTCTTGTTCTTTCCTCTCCCCCGTTCCTGTGTCACAAGGACCTCTTGCTGAGTAGACCCTTGAGACTTTCTCATTGTCTCCTCATTGAAAAGACAATTGGTTACCTGTTTCATGGAAATCTTTCTGTCTGGCACGGAGTTACTTAGAGATACCACCAATGTCTCCCAACTGTTAGGCAATGAACTAAGCAATAACAAAGTCTGCAATTCATCATCCAGGACCATCTTCATAGCGGAGAGCTGGTTCACTATATTGCTGACCTCATTCATGTGCTCGGCCATAGAACCACCATCTTTGAACTTGAGATTCACAAGTCGCCTTATCAGAAAAATCTTATTACCAGCTGTTTTCCTCTCATATAGCCCTTCTAATTTCAGCCATAGGTTAGTGGCCGAGGTCTCTGTAGACACGTGGTGGAATATAGAATCGTCCAACCATTGTCTAATAAATCCCACCGCCTTTCGGTCCATCTTCTTCCAATCATCATCAGACATATCCTTGGATTTTGCTGATATGCCTAAAATTGGAGAATATAAGTCCTTGCAATAAAGCAAGTCCTCCATCTTAGCCTTTCATATGGTTCAGTTAGAATCATTGAGGCTGATCATCCTTGATGAGCCACCTTCCATAATTTAAAACCGATCCTACCCGTTCAATGAACTTGGCTCTGATACCACTTTGTTGGGAGCCTTGCACAAAACCTTAGAATCTAGCCTCCCAAACAAACCAAAATTATGGAATAATAATGCAATGAAATAAATCAAAGCATCAACCATATAACACAAGATATTTTTACATGAAAAACCCTCGAAGAGGTAAAAACCACGACACCTCGTCCAGATCAACAATCCACTATGAAGTAGAACGTTACAACTTTCTTCACTCATGCAGGAGTGGATAAACAATAAGAGAAACAAAGAAAACGGAGAGATCTCACCGATTATGAGGACGTGAAAGCGCTGAGATATGGTAGATTACCTCTACGAGCATAGCATCTCTTCCACAAGCTTCCTCTCTCTCTTTCTCTCTCTCTCTCTCTCACCTTTGATAGCCCTAAGCTCTCCTAGAAAACTTTTAGGAAATCTTAGAATACCCTATAATATAATACCTAATCCCATTTTGGAACCCCTTAAATAGAGAATCGGATGAATTAGAGTCACATAAGGAAACTGCGCATAAGCAGAGGAATTATAGTCAAATAAGGAAACTGTGCTACCTCTCGTTTGAACTGAGGAGGAAAACCCCATCAAAACTCTCATCAAGATCAAATTGAAAATTTTCCTTTGTTTGCATTAGGGAGAAATTTTATTCTAGTTTGTCAGCCAATTGATTCTTTTCGGCCTTTATCAGCCCTGACTTTTTATTGATTTTCAAACTTTTAACGAAAAGCAGGTTATAGGCTTCTTACAACTTGACATCTTATTCATCTTCTTCTTCAGAGGGGGAGGATGTCTCTTCTTCTTCTTTCGAGGTGCTATGGTCGAACTCCTCTCATGTATCTAGTCATAGGGAGAGTAGTAGTGGTGGAAGCCATAAAAAAATTGAAGAGATCCTAGGTCTTCATCACCATGGGACTCCTTAGAATCTGATTTGGAATCTTTGTAATCATCCCATATTATTTCCATAGCCTTTCATTTAGATCTTGATTGGCTAGTACATTCGGAAGCAACATGACTATAACCCTCACAATTGTAATATTGGGTTTCTCTCGATTTTTTGAAAGATTTACCTATACACTTGGGTTCAACTGATTTACTCTTTTGTCACAACTTTTTCCTCTATTATTCTTGAAAAACTTTATGAATTCTTTAGTCATTTACGTCATTTATTCATCTTCATCTTCATCATCATTATTCTCTTCAAATTCAATTTTCTTGTGTTTATGTGAAATCTCTAGGACAATGTGTTTCTTTTTAGAGTAAGTCTTAAAGTGTAGTTCAAATGTATATAGGGAACCCACAATTTTTTTCTACTTTTATGCTAAATATCCCTACACTCTTCTATTAAAGTTATTTTAGAGGTGAATCTCTTCGGTAAAGACCTAAGTATTTTCTTACAAATGCGGCTCTCGGGGACTTGTTCTCATAAACCCCACATGGAATTACAAATGTTGTTAAGTTTTGAATATAACCCAATAAAAGTTTCATGCTCTTTTATTTTAATATTTTCGAATTGAGTGGTCAACAGATGAAGCTTTGAACGCTTTAATGTGCTTGTTTCCTTATAAGTAGTTTTTAAAATGTCTTACGCTCATTTTCCGGTTTCATATGTACAATTTTTTTTTTTTAATTCATCCGAGAAAACGACACAATAAATAGCATTGAGAGATTTGACATCATAGTCATATCTACCTCTTTCATCAACATTCCATTTAGAATGGCATATTTGTTAGCCTATAGGAAACCCTTTTAAGTCTTTGAGTGAGCCTTTGATAGAAGTGTACGTAGTCTGTGTGAGTCTCCAGTAAGAGCGTATATAGTCTTTGTGTGAACCTTCAGCAGGAGTGTAAATAGGTCCTTATATAAGACCGTAAAGGTTTGTGGTGAAACTATAGAAAACCATTGTAAATGTTAATAGTGAACCTATAGAAAACCATTGAGATAGTAAATCCGAAAAAGTTGAGTTTGAGTTCGTCATCTAATAGTAGAGTAGGGATTTAGCCGAACCACTATACATCATTGTGTTTGCGGTTGTTTGCATATGCTATTAAACTTATGCTTATGAATGTTTTGTTTAATTTGTACGAACACATAAATAGAATGTATGTGTAACACACCGTACCTTCAGTACACGGGTGTTACTTCTTAAACCTATACTAAACTAAAACCAATTTGGGTTAACTAAGAACTTGAACTCGACATACACAAGATGGAGATTTCAATCAACGTTAAAGCCATCTGACAGGGTCTCTAAGAGTCAGCACACGCCCTACAATAATTGGGAAGGTGAGGTTGCTCGCACACTCTAAGGTTGAAGCCATTATGTTAATATATATTGTTGCAAAACACTTGTCACCAACACTTGAGGATTGGTCGGTAACAAACGAAGCCTTCATCATAACTAGTATGCTATATTAACCATTGAAAAAGTTTATCGGGCCCACCTGATTGACGGATCATGTCATATGGACCAGTGATGGCCCAAGGATGTATGTGGCAGGCCACATAGGTCTCACCAGCGGGCCAAAATGGGCCGGGGTCCCTATGAAGGGTTCCCAAAGAGGATGAACAGAATGGATTATGATATTGACATCTTAGCAGGCCCCTACATGGTGCATGTGCACTAAGGACGCTGGTACACGAGTCACACTGGGAAGCCTTTTTGCAAACAAGAAATATCTCACGCCTTTCTCTCTCTGTTTTAAACCGACTCACTTCAAGCCTCTAGGTGGCCCACCACGGCCACTTTCCGAGCCATCCAAGCCGTCCAATCTCTCCATGGGACCCACACGAACACAACTGTATGGCCGTTTGATCACTCGAAAACGGACGAAGGAGATTGAACCCCACCATTCAATCTATGACAAATATAACCCGACCCGAGCCTGTAGAGAGAGAGAGAGAGAGAGAGAGAGAAACCGACTTTCCTTTTTAGGAAAGGCAAAGCTCGGCCGTCCGCGATGGGGATGATCACCACCGTCCATCTCTTCCTCACTGGCTATAAAAGGAGGACACTGTAGCCCTTAAAATCAACGCCAAGTGAGAAGAAAGATAGAGAGAGAGAGAAACCGACTTTCCTTTTTAGGAAAGGCAAAGCTCGGCCGTCCGCGATGGGGATGATCACCACCGTCCATCTCTTCCTCACTGGCTATAAAAGGAGGACACTGTAGCCCTTAAAATCAACACCAAGTGAGAAGAAAGATAGAGAGAGAGAGGGTGTAGAGAGAGTGACCAACCGACGGTAGAGGACTCGATTTCCACTGCTCCAACTCAGTCCCTGTGAGGTGGGACTGAGTCGGATCAGTCGGGATCGCAGCTTCACAGGCAGATAGAAAGGAGAGTGGGGGAGAGAGAGAGAAGAAAGACTAGGGAACCCACCTTGGTGAGTTCAGCTATAACTGAACCGGGGGAAAACACTCTCCCTGATAGTTTTCTTTCTTCCTTTGGTTGTTTTTCATTTCTTTGTTTCTTCTTCTTTTTGTAGCAATTGTTTTTCATTTCTCTGTGTTTTTTTTTCCTTTGTAGCAGTAACAAGTGGTGGGTGATACTCACCTGGGACCAAGTAGAGGTTGTAGCTCAGGCCTGAGATCAGCCAAATAATGGCTGAAAACAGACCTAGAACTAAGCTGGGAAACAGCCCAGTCTCAGACCAAGGTCGAGCCAATCAATGACTATGAGGTTGTCTGAGGAAGTGGTGGCATTGAGTCCCTGTTTTGAGCCAGGACTAAGCCAATCCATGGCTCCGTTTCGACAAGGGATCCGACTCTGTTACAACACCCGATCCACGTCGGGATTAAGCCGATTAACAGTAGAGTACATGTCTCTGTGTTAGCCTGAAACCAAGCCAAGTAATGGCCCTGTTTTGGGACGAACCAGGCCCTGCAATAGAACCCCGTTTTAAACAAGATCTAGGCCAAACGGTGGCCTTGAAGCTGAGTTAGGACCCGAGCCAAATAATGGCCGAGCTTCGGGTCCTGTCAGGAGGAGATGGCTGTGAATACACGACCTAAAACTAAGCCAGGAAATGGCTCTGTTCCAGGTCCGAACCAATCTGCTCAGCCACAGCGTTTCGAGGCCAAGAACAGACACTATTAGGGGCTCTCGAGCAGGCCTTGGGTCAGCTCTGATCTAGCCTCCAGACCGTCCAAGAGTTGGGCCGTGAAGGAATCTCGAACGGGACCTCAAAGTTGCAGCAGAGAAATCAGCTCTGGAAGCAGTTCCAACTGCATGCAGTGCTTCCACGTCGTTGCTAACGGGCTGACAGCTAGTTGGGCTTGCAGATTGCGGGTGGGCCTCAGTTGTGGGCTGCCCTGACAGCAGATCCTGCATTGACCTTGGGCCCCACCAACCAATGGCGGGTTGTACCATGGTGGGTCTCCCCGGGCAGCAAGTACTAGGACTGTCCATCATGGATGATCGTCCAAAAGTGGACCATGGGCTGGACGTCTCTCAATGACGTCGAACACTGGACGCCTCCTTTGAAAAATAAAAAATAAAACTATATGTATACATATGTCTATATATGTATAGCATGTACGCACGCACCGTCCACACGATACAACGAAGGTGGTGCACATCTATGCCGTCCATCCATTTTGGCCTCGGACGTGGGGCCCACCTTGGGTTGTATACATGGAAGGTCCACATGGGACCCACCGGTGAAGAGGAACAAGTGGTGCACGTATACACCAGTGCGTGGAAACAATCCCTACAACACTCGCCTGCCAATCAGTTCACGTGAACTGATTGCCAAAAAAAAGTTGAGATCTCACCATACCTGATGAGTCTGGAAAATCTAAACGGTCCACTTGAAGTAGAACCTCATAAAACCCCATGGTTTCCATTTTTACCTTGAACCAAAACTTGGGTGGGCCATGATTAATGCAAATAGTTTCTTCCCTTGAACTGCATTTATCTTTGTTATGGCCCACCAAAACCTCAGATCAGGGTGAAAATTCACCACCTAAGGTTCCTTGGGATTCTACATCTTATGAACCGTTCGGATTCGACACTCAGGCTCATATGCGACCCACACATTTGAAAACCCATACGTGAAGTAAATTAATGGTGTATACATGCACTAGAGAGTGCAAATCAGAATATGGCAGTACACGTAAACCCCATGCAAGGAAAAAAAAAAAAAAGGTGAGATCTCATCATACCTGATGAGTCTTAAAGATTCGAATGGTCCACCTGGAGCAGGACCTTAGGAAACCCCTGGTTCCAATTTTTACTTTGAACCAAAACTTCGATGGACCCTAGGTAATGCAAACAGTTCTTCCATTACAATTGCATTTATCTTTGCTACGGTCCACCGGAATCTTAGATCAGGGTAAAAATTTAACCCCTAAGGTTTCTCGAGATTCCACATCTCATGGACCGTTCGGATTCGACACCCATGCTCGTGTGGGACCCACCTTGATATACATATCATGTGTGTAAGGGCCCATGTGGAACCCACGCATGTGTGAAGCCACGTGCATTAAAAATGTATCGTTTGCTGCAGATATAACATACCATATAATGCCAATATGATATACATACTGTATACATAGGTATACTAGGTGATATATTTGTAATGTATATGATGTGAACATACATACCATGTAATGCCAATATGATATACATGCTGTATACATAGGTGTATTAGACGATATATCTATAAGGTATATGATGTATACATATATACCATATAATATACACCACGTATACATAGATATATCAAGCGATGTATATATCATATATATAGTGTGCAAGCTCCTCTATAAGGTGGTGGCCACATATGGGGGCCCCACCATGAGGTAGATATTTATTTGCACGGTCTGTGCAATGAATCCCACTAACTACATAAACTATATATTAAGCCCACCTATTGGGACAAGTATTGTCGGGCCTGTACTCCTCTCAAACAAGCACCAGACCATCATGATTAGGGCCATTCGACTAACCATGATACCCTAGAATTTTAGAACTTATCAACTAATGCTAGGGATGTCTCCAGGAATCTATTCAAGTGACGCAGAGACTCTAGCTTCTCGAGAAGGCTTACACCAAAGAACACCCTATAACGTATCTGGTGATGATTTCTTTCCCTTAAGCTTTTCACTCTTAACTAGACCAGAAATGACAGTTTTATTAGTGTAAATGGCTGGCTAGACTAATGATAAACTGTGTAGAAGTAAACTATATTCACTTGATTTGTCTGTTAAAATTCTCGTGCTTACTATTGTTTAGATTCTTGAACTGCCTAAGTGAATAATCTAGTCATTTATGTCATGTATATTCAGTTGTTGTATATTGATATGAATATATGTGTTGTTCCTCATTCCCCTTTCATATCACAATATATGTTGCTATGACACACCTACTGCTAAAATCCCTCAATGGGAAATCCTAACAAAGGAGAGTCCGTGCTTGGGGTGTAACTAGATTGGTTGCGATATAAGTAGGCCCCTTACATGGAGGTTTTGGTCGTAGTACTTGACCATGGGGTTTACCATCCATGTGTGGTTTCGCCTAACTGACTTGGGGTGAATCTCATAACCCTTCCAAATACCGTCGTTTACTCATTTTTAAATCATTAATGCCGACATGTTTAAATCGCCACTTTTGATAGTTTTAACATTTCACCCCTAATCGGCATTAGTGGTGGCCTCTTTATGTTGAATCGATTGACCACATATTAGTGGGTGCTACACTCACCCTAAGACGGTAGTCTCAAGGGCCGGGGATGGTGGTAATGGGACACTATGCCCGAGCTGTCGGCCTACGCTGGGCCATGTGCCCCTCGTAGTGACCGTGAGCTTATTGAAATTGGTTGGTTGCAATTAGACTAATAACGGGATGAAAAATCATGCATGCATAGCACAGATCAGCATCTATTGTTGACATACGTAACATATAGATTCGCCTGTCTGAATGTCTTACCCGAGGCACCAACCACCATCTGTTGTTATCGTACATAGTTGCATGTCTGGATGTTTTACCCGAGGCATAGATCGTCTGGATGTCTTACCTAGGTTGATGATTGCATGGGTGATGACCCCTATGTCCATCTGGATGTTTTACCCGGGATAACATTTGCATTTACTCATCCATGCACTTAATACGACTGCATCTACTGTGTTTTAGATTATTTGTATACTTTTATGTTATTCCTCGTTTAGGGCGGCGGTGTGTAATCTTAGCAGGAGATCACACTGAATTGGCCACTCATTCATCAATATTCAACCATATAGAGGACACAGGGACAGAGGGAGTTGCGGAGGAGCCGGAGGCGACGGAAGTCGAGGAGGAGGCTTACAATGAGGAGCCGTACCAGGAGGCGGTTGCTTATTATGGATTATATCAGTAGTTACTTGCTTATTTACATTTCAGTTCATCTGGAGAATTAAGGTTTTGTATATGGGCCCCAATTGAGTTGCCCAGGATATTATTACTGTTTGGGTTTTATCAGTACTACGCTTGGTTCCGTTAATCACACTTTGATTTGGACTTGATTATCCTTTTACTTATCAGTTAACACCTGGATTTTCAAGAGACGAGTGATATATTCGGGTCTTGAAAATCGAAGCGTTACAGTATGCCAGGTACTTAGTTTAATGCACACACAATTGAAATTTATATCTTACCTTATAAATTACTTGCTCAATTAGTTATATTATTTATAGTTTATGATCTTGCATCGATTTAGCCTTGTGGCTTAAATTACATTAATTAGTAAACATTTTTAAGTGATCACAATCACCCCCTCCCCTTAGGACTTAGCTATAATTCTAAGCTCTATAAGCTTCGGCATATATGTTGGATAACTGTGCAATTTCATTTAAGACTTGTTTGGGCATACTTCTGCAAAAGAGGTTTTCACAAAAAAAAAAAAAAAAAAAAAAAGGTGTCACACATTCTTTTTGGTTTGACACAATGAAAATATATCTAAGTTAGCCTTTTAGTGCTCATTTTGCCAAGTAGGGGATGAGGTCGGGTAAAAGTGCATCCTGCTCACTACAAACTAGGGTTTAGCTCAAAACTTGAATGCAACATTATTTATAGTTGTTGCATTGGGCTATTGTGGCGTGTATTGCCTACTTAGGGGGATCAACCCATCATAAAAGTGGAACACCCAAAAAGCACACTGAATCACTTACCAAGTGGGTTGCCACATGAGTTCAGAGTTTTTTTTTTTTTTTTTTTTTTGTGATTGTCTATTGTTTTATAATGTGATTGACTTGATGATTGGTAGGCCTGATTTACCTTGTATTTTTTGAGAAATTAAGATTGTGGTTCTCCTTCGCTTTCTCTTATTTATAAATATGTTAAAGTTACAGTAGTCCAATGGACTACCTTATGGATACATCACTCTAATACTTTTCCTCAAGTTAGAGCTTGAAAGTCAATTACTTTAAGCTTGGATACAATATTTAAAAGACAAGGCCATATGACACTCTTCATGAAGATATTAGCTAAATGCTTCTTAGACGAAAGATGAAGGGTACTGACTACCGAGGATGTTAGCAGCCAGCTTTTCACAAACAAAGTGACAATCAACTTCGTAATTTTGGTGTGTTCATGAAACAACGAATTACAAGAGGTGTGAATTACTGCTTGGTTTTCACAAAAGAATGGTATGCCAAAGGTAACAGGAACACAAAGATTAACAAAACAAGAGTGCAACTAAGTCAATTCACTAGTACAATTGCCTATAGCTCTATATTCCATCTCTACTACGAAGATTGTGCTACTCTAATTGTTTATTGCTCTTTCAGAAGACATGATTGCCTCCAAAAAAAAAACATATAATCCAGTTGTGGAATGATGATCAACAAAATAGCATGCTTAATCAACATCATAACATGCTTGAATGTTGAGATGGTTATGATTAGCATACAGAAGGTCTTTTTCCAGGGGCAACCTTGATGTAAGAAAGTATGGGATGAATGATTTTAAGATGATGCTTGTTGGGAAGCACGAAAGGTAAGCCCTCAAAATCTGATAGTTTACACGAGTTTTGGAACCCCTATAAAGTAGAAGATTGACGTTTAGCTCGCCTATCTACTACTGGAGCAGATGGATTTATTCACACCTCTGATCCTACGGTATAAGTGGCCCCGGATCGCAATCTATGGATTAGATCGTCCCAAGGACAAGTCAAACTGGACAAATTTTAGTGCACACTATATATCTATGTATACCCACGGTATTCCTTATATATTATTTTACGAGAGTCTCATCCTTTTATAGAAAAGAATGAGAGATTGGATTAGCCCAGATAATCTGGTCTTATCCCTATCTCCCATCTAAAATCAAATTTAAAGATGATTTTGAAATCTCAACAGAAAGGAAAAGGCTGGAAGAAGTAGAAACATATGGAACCCACCCACTAGTGATTTCTCACTAGTGGGCCCCACTGGCCTACGTCTAACATCTCCCACTTAATTACATTGTGGGATAAGCACAAAAATTTGTCCATCTAACTTGCCTAATAACAATCAAAGACCGAACATTGCGATCAAAAGAATCAGAGGCGTGGGACCAGCTGGATCACCGTAATCTTCTCACGGGTGCTTAAGTACTAAGTGACCACCTAACTAGTACTCAATAACCTAAGCTTTGCAATACCTGTCCTAGTCCGCATGACCACACCGGATGGAGTTGACTCCCGACTTGGAGTACTCGGCCAACATATGCACTTATCCGACTTATCGAGTTATTCTGAAAACTTGATTTTTCACAAACTTCGATTAAAATTAATTTAAAGCAATCCTTATATATATGCTTTTAAGAAAAATATTTTTTGCAAAAGTCTATTAAAAACAACTTGTTACTGCCTGTGGATAAGTCTTCAAGTGTGTATTTAAAGTTCTAGAAACTTGGTGTAGCTGTCATGGGATCTTCCCCATGCAGATGTGTAATTTGGAATTAATCAAGCAGCTTTCCTAGCGTAACTGAGTCTGGCCAATCAAGGACCTTTCGTCATAGTACACTAAAGTAGCGACACTCAATCTCATCCTCATATACACAAGAGGAGGGTAGCTAAGGACAAAAAGAGTCATCTACGGGATTGGCTACTCGTACGTTGCAATGATTAAATCGAATCAAAGCAATCTGTAGGTAAAAGGTCCCAGCACGTGACTATAATCTACGTCGTAAAGTAGACAATACTAGGTGAATGTTGGGTCTACAATACGCAAGTCATTTTACATGAGGTATGACTTATCTCATAACCTCATAATCTGGCTATAAATTCAGGCCATAACATTAATCGCATGAAAAATGAATGGTGCGATTATGTTATTCGACTTTATCAGTCTCATCTTCAATCTTAATAGATTGTAGGCGGATACAACTCACTCATATCATCATCCTTTATTATTCACAATAAAGAAAAGTTCATACCTCAGTATATGAACATGACCCCAAATGTACCTCTCTTGTACATTCAAGGTTGGTCAACCTATGCGAGTGGGTGACCGGACTGCCGACAAAAATAGAAATCCTACATGATCTTAAGGTAAATACTGATGATCTATATACCTAGTTTATATTAGTGTTCAATACTAAATAAATGGAATGTGTTATTCATTAAAATATCAAAGGTACTACAAAACAAGTACATCACTCAAGCTTTCGTCAATCTCATCTGCCTGACGTGAACCTGAAATAGATCTCTAGCTATAGGTTTCGTCATGGGATCAACCATAATCTCATTAGTAGAAATGTAGCTGAGGATGACCTTCTTATATCTCACTTGATCACGGACGTAATGATACTTGATCTCAATGTGCTTAGACTTCTGGTGGTGTTTAGGGTCCTTTGTCAAGTCTATAGCAGAAGTATTGTCTATCTTCAGCGATATAGGCTGACGAACACTCGGTACAACACCCAGACTCAATAGAAATTTGTGAACCCATATGCACTCTGAAACTACAGCACAACATGCAATGTACTCGGCCTCCATAGATGAAAAAGTTGTGGATATCTGTTTCTTACTCGACCATGAGATAGCTCCTCCTCCGAGTAAGAATACATACCCTAAAGTAGACTTTCCCTCGTCGGCGTGATTACCCCAAGCAACATCGGAATATCCTTTAAGCTCGAGGCTTGTGCCTTCATAACACAACATTAGGTCTTTTATTCCTCTGAGATAACGGAATATACGTTTGACGGCTTGCCAATGAGATTGTCCCGGGTTACTCTGATAATGGTTGAATATGCCAACTGCATAACTAATATCCGGTCTGGTGCAAAGCATAGCATACATTAAGTTCCCTATTGTGCTTGCATAAGGTACTGAGGATATAGCCAATTTCTCGGCTTCAGTCTGGGGATACGATTTCCTGTCTAGCTTAGTAGATTTATCCATAGGGGTTTCAATAGCTTTTAAATTTTCTATCATGAACTGTTCTAAGATCTTTTGTATATAAGTTGCTTGAGACAAGCTTAAAATTTTCTTAGGGCGATCTCTGATAATTTTTACCCCAAGAATAACGTTGGCTTCACCGAGTTCTTTCATCTCAAAGTTCGAGAATAATCAATATTTAGTCAATATCAACAATTGCATGTCATTACCAGTTAACAGGATATTGTCTACGTATAGAGATAGTATCAGAAAAGATTTTTTAGACTGTTTCATGTATACACAATGATCTTCTTCACTCATCGTGAATCCAAAAGTGGTGATAGCCAAGTGGAACCTCATGTACCACTATCTTGCGACTTTCTTTGGATGCTTTTTGTCCACATAACCCATGGGCTGTTGCATGTATATTTTTTCATCCAAGTCACCATTTAAGAATGCGGTCTTTACATCCATCTGATATAATTCAAAGTTTAAACTTGCGACAATGGACAAGATTATGCGAATTGAGGAGAACTTTGTAACAGGTGAAAAGGTCTCCTCGTAATTAATGCCTTCTTTTTGTGTAAAACCTTTAGCAACTAATCGTTCTTTATACTTGTCGACTGTACCATCTGTCTTTCTTTTGATCTTTAGTACCCATTTATGACCTATCATTTTGCGATTGGAAGGCAGATCAACAAGTTCTTAGATTTTATTTTTCTCCATGGAAGCGATCTCTTCGTCTATAGCATTCACCCAATCGGTCGAGTTAGAAGATAATTATGCATCCTGGTACGAATCAGGTTCATCATCATCAACTTCGACGCAAGAGAATGTTTGTCCCTCATATCGAAATATCTTCGGGGAATCAATCCTCTTTCGCTTCGACGTAACTCAGGAGCCTACTGAGATGTCCTCCCACTGTCCTAACGAACTATACAAGCATCATCATCGTGAGAAGCAGAACTCCCACTCTCCTGAGATACATCGGGTATTTCAAAGAGTTCTATTGGAACCTTTTGCTTCATTCGGCTGGGGTATCTATCTTCGACGAAGGTCACGTCTCGGGATTCTATCTCAAACCAACATCCATGGTCCTCATAAACTAGAATGTATCCCTTTGAATGCATGGGGTACCCTATGAACACGCATTCAATGGTTTTACTATCAAGTTTACCTCTATGCGGAATAGGCAGCAAAACATATCTCAGAGATCCCCAAGGGCATAAGTTGGCTAGAGAAGAAATTCTCCCATACCACATCTCATATGGGGTCTTAGGAATGGATTTGGATGAGACTCTATTAAGGACATAGATGGCTATTAACAGTGCGTCTCCCCAGAATATGGTAGAGAGATTGGCTTGTGCCATCATCGATCTAACCATGTCCAATAGTTGTTGAGAAAAGTCTTAAATCGGAAGGTTTTGAGGTCGTTCGACTGGTCGTGGGAAGCTTCGACTGGTCGTGAGAGGCGCTCGACCGGTCGTAGGTTCAAGCCCTAGCACGACTCAAAGTCCAGCGAGTTTTTGCTATTTTTTACTGTAGCTATGACTGGTCGAAGGTCAGCTACGACTGGTTGAAGGTGGGCTACGACCAGTCGTAGGAGAGCTACGACTAGTCGTAGGTTACGCAGTTTGTTCCGCGATTTTGTGCGAAACTGCAGATTTGAGTCCTTTCGCAACTGGGATGCGGAAGGGAAGTTTCCTAAACTATAAATAGGTATTCCTAGGGTTTTTCTAGGGAATGGTAATGTATGCAAAAGCTTTTTAAAGGGGTTCCAGGGTTTCTAAAGGGTGTAGCAAGGGTGAGATTCGAGGTTGTTCGAATCGGGTAAGTCCTTTCTCTTTGTAATTAATGCTTTCATAGTGGTGATCTGTCACTTTGTGCCATGGTTTTTTCCCGCAAGGGTTTTCCACGTTAAATCTGTGTATTCTCTTGTGTGCTTGGTGCCATTGGATTACCATCCTAGATCTAGATCTGTGTGATTTCGCAGGCTAAAATTCCCAACAATTGGTATCAGAGCAATCGGTTGGGGCATAGATCTGAATCTGAGGGATTAGTAATAATGGCAAGCGCTAGGTATAATATTGAGAAGTAATCGGGGAAAAATAATTTTGAGTTATGGAAGGTTAAGATGATTAGCCTGTTAACCAAGCAAGGCGAGGATGGTGCTCTTGAGGAGCGGAAGTCCACTATGACTGATGATGAATGGAATACTCTTGATAAGAAGGCATTATCATCGATCCGTTTATGTCTCACGGATGAGGTTCTCTACAACGTCATGAGGGAGAAAACTGTGGCTAAGTTATGGGCGAAGTTAGAGGATGTCTATGCGAAGAAATCCTCGGAAAATTGCCTGCACTTGAAGCGGCAGTGGTATAACTTCAAGATGGCAGAGGGTAGAGATCTGGAGGCTCACATCAATAACTTTAATAAATTGGTTTGCAAATTGCTGGATATGGAGGAAGTGATGAAAGATGAAGAATAAGCATGTATGTTGCTGAATTCTCTCCCGACGTCTTTTGAGGCATTCAAGGACACTATGTGCAGCACGAACAAAACCCTGAGTGTTAATACAGTTATCTCAGCCATTCAAGGGAAGGCTATGAGATAACTAAACAGCGACATGGGGACGTCTTCTGATGCACTGTTTACAGTGGGTAGGAATTCTGAACAAGGTACAGGTTCTTCAGGTCCTAGATCTAAATCCAAGGGTAAGGGCAAAGGAAAGGTAAAGTGCTGGAACTGTGGGAAGGAAGGACATGTGAAGAAGGATTGTGAAAATCCTAAATCGAAGAGGGAAATTCTGAGGCTTCATGCAGGAAGGCCAACGCTGCCACGTCAGATGGATGTGATGGTGATGTTTTGTCTGTGTCTTCGCTCAGACGGTCATGTGATGATCGTAAGGATGAGTGGATGCTAGACACAGGGGCTTCTTTTCACATGACTCCTCATCGGAGTTGGTTCACCAGCTACAGGGAGTGCGATGGTGGATAGGTGTTTATGGGCAATGGCTTTGCTTGTAATGTTGTGGCTATTGGTACGGTGTGCATCAAGATGTTTGATGGGGTGGAGCGTACTTTGATAGATGTGAGGCACGTTCCTGTTTTGAAGCAGAATCTGATTTCTCTTGGTGTGCTTGAGGCAAAAGGATGCAAGTACACAGGTATTGATGGTGCTCTTAAGGTATCCAAGGGGGCACGGGTAGTCATGAAAGCGCAACGACTCGATCATGTTTACAGGTTGATCGGGAGCACTTCAAAAGGTGGAGCTACAGTGGATGTAGCGGATTTCACTTCTGCACGTATGTGGCATGATGGGCATGGCCACATGAGCGAGCAGGGTAGGAAGGTTGAGACGTGCGGACAGGGATACAGAGCAGGTGGAGCAGCCACCCGATGGCTCTAGGTGAGCCTGGTGCTGAAAAGTGGAAGGTGACTATGGGTGATGTGATGGATTCGTTGTACCAGACCGACATATGGGAGCGGGTGGAGCTTCCAGTGGGCCGGTAAGCGGTTGGATGTAGGTAGATCTTCAGGAGGATACAGCATAGATACAGGGCAATGTTGGTAGTGAAGGGTTATGCTCAGAGAGAAGGGATCAGCTTCTCAGAGATATTCGCGCCGATGGTATAGCAGGTGTCTATTAGATCCGTGTTTGGTACTGGTTGGCCAACGTGATCTTGAGCTGGAAGGATGGATGTGGAGTCTGCACTTCTGTAAGGGAAAGTGAAGAGCAGATCTACATGAAGCAACCAGAGCAGTTCGAAGTTAAAGGGGCTGAGAAAAGACTTTGCAGGAGGTCATGGTTCGACCTGTCGCCTAGGTAGTGATTTGATTCTTTCATGGTGGGACATTCAGGATGAAGGATCGGGGGGTTGCAAAGATAGTTCTCGGCATTGAGACTGAATGAGAAGTAGGCTTTGGTAATCACAGGAGGAATACCTTGTGTGTAAGTATTGATCAAGGATGTGATGGGTCAGGTAAAGCTGGAGAGCGTTCCCTACGCATCTCTCCTCAAGTTTTTCTCAGGACGTCCCAAAATAGATGAGGAAAAGCAGGATATCTCATGAGCCTTATTCGAATGTGGTGGGCAGTGTATGCCATGGTCTGGTTTAGACCGGTTATTTCACAAGCTATCAGTGTTGTGAGCAAGTACCCCGGCAGACAATATTGGGTAGCGGTGAGATGGTAAGAAGACTACGTCATTCTTTTGTGAAGACATGAGCAAAGGTGGTTGAGCATGTGGATTTAGATCCGGTAGACATGATCAACAAGAAATTCCTGTAGAGAAGTTCAAGTTCTGTGAAACTTCTCTGGGCTCGGCGATGGCGGAAAAGAAGGACGGAGTGTGATCTTGAGCTATGATGTGAAGCAGAGATAAGAGAAGAGGTCAAGGAGCTACACGGTTGAAGATTGAAGACTTGGTGGAGATTGTTGAGAAAAGTCTTAAATCGGAAGGTTTTGAGGTCGTTCGACTGGTCGTGGGAAGCTTCGACTGGTCGTGGGAGGCGCTCGACCGGTCGTAGGTTCGAGCCCTAGCACGACTCAAAGTCCAGCGAGTTTTTGCTATTTTTTACTGTAGCTAGGACTGGTCGAAGGTCAGCTACGACTGGTCGAAGGTGGGCTACGACCAGTCGTAGGAGAGCTACAACTAGTCGTAGGTTATGCAGTTTGTTCCGCGATTTTGCGCGAAACTACGGATTTGAGTCCTTTCGCAACTGGGATGCGGAAAGGAAGTTTCCTAAACTATAAATAGGTGTTCCTAGGGTTTTTCTAGGGAATGGTAATGTATGCAAAAGCTTTCTAAAGGGGTTCCAGGGTTTCTAAAGGGTATAGCAAGGGTGAGATTCGAGGTTGTTCGAATCGGGTAAGTCCTTTCTCTTTGTAATTGATGCTTTCATAGTGGTGATCTGTCGCTTTGTGCCGTGATTTTTTCCCGCAAGGGTTTTCCACGTTAAATCTGTGTATTCTCTTGTGTGCTTGGTGCCATTGGATTACCATCCTAGATCTAGATCTGTGTGATTCTGCAGGCCAAAATCCCCAACAATAGTGTCCTCTTCATTCTCTCTGCAACAGCATTTTGTTGTGGAGTGTAAGTGATTGTGTACTATCGAACAATGTTAATATTTTCAGAATATGATTTAAACATTTCAAATGTATACTTGCCACCTCTATTAGATCGAAGGATTTTAAATCTTTTTTTCAAACTTATTTTCCACCTCAGCTTTATATTTAAGAAAACAATTAAAAGCCTCAGATTTGTGTGAGATAAGATACACATATCCATTGCGCGAGTAATCGTCAATGAAAGTGATAAAGTATTGACATCCATTTCTAACATGTACATTAAAAGGTCTACAAATATCTGAATGGATTATCTCTAGTGTGCCCTTAGACCTAGCCGCTTTAGGAAATAGTTTCTTTGAAGTCTTCTCGAACACATAATGTTCACAAAATGGTAAATCAACTTTGGATAAGGAGTCTAACGGACCAGAATGTACTAGTCTTGTCATACGATCCTTTCCAATGTGACCTAACCTCGCGTGCCATTTTCGATATTCAGATACTACAGTTTCATTCAACATAACAGATAAAGAAAGAGGTGCATTATCAGTATCTATGTCTAGAATAAATAAATCTAAAATAAATTTTCCTATGCAAAGATGAAATTATTTAGTCTCAAAGAAACTCTTGTCCCGAAAAATTAAATATCAAAACCATTAAATAATAACCTAGAAATAGAAATTAAATTCTGACGCATCCCTGGTGCATAAAGAGTATCACGGAGGATTATTGTTTGCCCTATGCGCGTACGGAGATGGGAAACATCAATCCTTAGTATGTCTTCAACAGCATTATTTCCCATATACACCTTGTAACTTCCCTTGGCTACAGGTTAAAATTCATCGAGTCCTCGACGACTCCATGTCACGTTCTTTGTTGCGCTTGAACCCAAAATCCACTCATTAGATATAGTATCAAAGGAAAAGATTTCAGAATAAATACCTACATATAAAGTATCTAATGACTTAGGAATTACCATCTTTTTATGGGCACACTGCCAAGCATAATGGCCAGAATTTCTGCAGACAAAGCAAACGATATTTATCTTTTTCTGCTTCTTCTTTTCATTCCTCTTCTTGAGATTTGGAGGAGGTGCAGTGGTCTTTTATTCTTGGTTATTCTTTTTCACCTTCTTGCGATCTTTGAACCGTTTCTTATTAGCTTTTCGCTTATGGGTCTCTGCTACAAAGGCCTTGGCCGAACCTGGCTGAATTGCATTCATTTCAACCTCACGTACCAAGTGACCACAAAAGTCTCTGAACGTAGTGATAGAATTAGTATGGTTTAGAATTCTTTTAATTGGGGCCTAAGATTCAGGTAAGGAACGGTGCATAGCTATAATCTTTTGATTTTCAGTCAATTTACACCCAATATTTCTAAGGGCACCTATCATTTGCTCCATCTTACGGATATGATCTTGGATGGGATAGCCGACTGACATACTATACTCCTGAAATTCTAATTCCATAACCCGAACTTTCGCATCTGACTTTTACGCATAGGCATTTGTCAGTGCTTCCCAGATTCTCTTAGCGGTATCGTGCACTTCATACGTAGGTATGAGTTCTTTGTGTATAGTGCTAAGAAGGACATTACGAGCTGAACAATTTTATTTTCGTCACTTATTGTAGCGAGTTATCGCAACCCTATGTTCTTATAAATTCTCGTTTTCGGCCAATATGGGTTCCACTTAAATTTCTTCGAGTGTGTGCGATATGTCGTTCTCGTCCAGAAGGCATCGCACCGCGCGGGACTAGTCTTCGTAGTTGTTATCGTCGAAATGTTGTCCTTTCAGCTGTTCAGCGATTAACGCTTTGGTGGTCATCTCTACATTGCATAAGTATCACTACTTAGCTATGATCTAAGGTATTGACACTAATCATCAGCATTTCTATGTGTTATATATAAATTTTCAAAGTATAAAAGTAGTCAACACATCTTAATAAGATCTGAAAGTCCACATACCCAAATGGGCAGTGTAGAACAATCAAGTTCTCTATTTAAGATGAATTTAATGCTTTTATAAGCATAAATTTGTATAACGTGCAACCTTTCATTATTAGTTGCATGCATCATTTGGTGGAGGAGAATTAACTCTCATTCAGGTTATGCACAACCTATTTTTATGTATAAGGAGCATCCTAGCACTAGTTTTCCATATTCCAATGGAAACAAATATCTTAGATCTGATCACATCAAGCCTAATTATATCACACATATAATCATTATCATCAGAAAAAAAATGATGTGCATAGCCATAAAGAGAGTTCATTCATCACCCGTGATCATGACTATTAGTGATGGATCCGATCATTACCGTTAATGTTCATTATTGATGATGGATCCTATCATCAACATTAATCATCATGGATAATAATCGTTTCGCTTACTAATGATCTCCATATCACTAATTCTCAAAGCAGATTTAATCTACACCATGTAACGTATTGCCATCCAATCTGCACATCAGTTATATGACATCCAATCTGCAAATATGGATTTTGGATGTAACGTATATATGACTTCCAATCTACTGCATCAGTTGCATTGACTCATTCAGTGGGTGCAACCAATATCTCAAAATGAATGTAAAAAAAATTGTAAAGAGCAACGGTTCACATCCTGCATGCAGAAATCCTAATTTTTGGGACGTCCAACCATTCTGATTTTGGAACTACTCATTCTATAAAAGATCACATGATATTGATGGTTTGGATTATGGTATTTGTACCCCATCGGTTTAATGGTTTCGTGCATGCCTTGGCATTATAAAAAAAAATCTACAGAAGCATCATATAGGGCAAAAAAAAATTAATGGACGTTGAACACTTTTTACTGTGGTGTGGTCCACCAAATTAGTGGACCTGCCTCATTTTTAACCCCATATCATGACATGATACAGAGAAAATAATGAATGGAGTGGATCCCCGAGAAGGCATCATAAGTGGACCCCACCAATCCAACCCAAATTGAAGGGAAACCTTCCACGGACAACCATGAATAGTTTGTGGCGTGTTGGCGGAAGATATGGAATGGTACCTTTCAAAAACATCTACAGTGGCGTGTTTGTGGAAAAGATGGCTTGGATGCTAGGATACTTTAATCCAAACAGTTCATGTAGTTGGCCCCATCATGCATGGATATACTTCAAACCATTTTCTCTATCTGGCAATTCAGACCATCTGATTGCACCCACCCTAAATGTGGACCATTCGCTTTAATTCTCTATTTTCAAATTATGCTTATTACATTATGGTGAATGGTCTCAATTAATGTTTGTAATGATTAAGTCTAAAACCGAGATAGCCAACAAAATGGACGGTTTGGATACAACTTATACCATGTGATCAAATCCACATGAGTGGCTGACGTCGATATAGCTAGTGTGGTGAACATCAGCCAATCCGCTTCTCTAATAAAGCAGCTATGTTTTAGTGGTGTATTTCAATACAACAACTATTGCCGGTATGCTGCATATAAGCCAATATGCCTTTCACATTCACAGTGGCTAGCTATCTTGTGTGATGTACACGCATGTGATATATAGCTATTGTGATGTACACGCATGGGGTACATCACGCATGCACATGGCATACGTGTATACAAAATCTAATCCACCGTACACATGACTTTACATGTATGGAATCAAGATCATTCTAATTGACAAGCCATGGTAGTGGGTACTGTCCACTAAATTTTATACATGCACATACTGATCCGACACCATTCGAAAACCATGGATTCCAATCCAAAAAGAAAGGATGGGCCACTTACCTTTTTAGATGAAAATAATCGGAGATCTGCCGTTGAATGTTCTGATACCATTGTTGGGAAGTGCGGAAGGTGAGCTCTTAAGATCTGACGGTCTACACGAGTTTTGGAACCCTCACAAAGCAGAAGATTGACGTTCCAACGGCCCGCCTATCTACTACTGAAGCAGATGGATCTATTCACACCTCTGATTCCATGGTATAAGTGGCCCCGGATCGCGATCTATGGATTAGATCGTCCCAAGGACAAGTCAAAATGGACAAATTTTAGTGCACACTATATATCTCTATATACGCACAGTATTCCTTATATATTATTTTAGGAGAGAGTCTCATCCTTTTATAGGAAAGAATGAGAAATTAGATGAGACCAGATAATCCGATCTTATTCCTATCTCCCATCTAAAATCAAATTCAAAGATGAATTTGAAATCTCAACAGAAAGGAAAAGGCTGGAAGAAGCTGAAACATATGGGACCCACCCACTAGTGATTACTCACCAGTGGGCCTCACTGGCCTACGTCCAACAATGCCAACATGAATCTGCATAAATTGGTTGACAATGCTCAAAACATAGGCATTGTCTTGCTGGGTGATGGAAAGATAGATGAATTTACCCACTAAACATTAATACAACCCGAAATCAATGAGAAGAAAAGACTATCTAATGAACAGCCGATGAATTGCCTCAATTAGCATCTTGATTGGGTGATTAGTGTTTCCATTGGGTGAGACCCTAAGATGCGTACAGTGGTCAAAACATCAATGGCATATTTTCATTAATAGATGAAAATTACCTGTGGCAAATTGAGCAATTTCCATGATTGGAAAGTACTCTAATGCCCCAAATCTTCAATCACAAAGTAACAAGCAAATTTATTTTTTTTAATGAATAATATATCATTTGTATTGTTACTTGCTAACAAGATATCATCAACATATACAACTGATATATGTTGGACATAGGCCAGTGGGGCCCACTGGTGAGCAATCACTACTGGGTGGGTCCCATGTATTTAGGCCTGTTCTAGCCTCCTCTTTTTTGTTAGTTGGTTTTTCAAATTCGAAATTGAATTTGATTTTGGATGGGAGATAGGGAGAAGACTAGATAATCTAGTCTCATCCAAACTCTATCATTTCCTATAAAAGGGATAAGGCTCTCTGGTATAATTCATGAAAAAATAATGAAAGAGAGAGAGAAATAGTGATACATAATAAGTTATTCATTTAACTTGTCTTGGGATAATCTAATTCATAGATCGTGATCTGGGGCCATCTATACCGTTGAATCGGAGGGGTGAATAGACCCATCTGCTCCAGTAGTAAATATGCAGGTCGTTGGATCTATAGTGTTAATCTTCAATTTCGTGAGGGTTCCATATCGTGTAGACGGTTAGATCTTGAGGGCTCACACTTCCGCACTTACTAATAATATCATCAACGTATATAACTAGAACCCCAATTCTTAACTAAGACAAAATAATCAAATGCGTACCTCTAAAAGTCAATCTGGAGGACAATAAAATTGAACCTTTCAAATTAGGCTTGAGAGTCTTGTTTAATATCGTAAAGAGCCTTCTTAAGATGACACATTTTTTCTTTAAATCCAAAAGAACATAATTCGAAAGGTGGAGTAGCTAAATCAATCTCTTCAAGTAGATTATCATGAAGGAACACATCTTTAATGTCTACTTGATAAAGCAGCCAATATTTATGCACAGCAAGGGAAACAATCACGTGAACTGAGTTGAGTTTAGTAATAGAAGAAAACATATCATGATATTCCACTCATGTGACTATGTACTTCTTAGCAAGTCCTTTTGCAACAAGAGAGGCTATGTACTAAGTCAGAGATTCATCAAGATTATGCTTAAGAGTGTAAACCCATTTGCATCCAATTACATGCACTCCTAGATGTAATTAAGAGCTTAACCTCCCATTCTCTGGAAGCGGACTGCGTTCGCCTCTCTCGCCTAGATGATAATTCGTCCAAGCAGAGCTCTGCGGGGCCACTGTTATCTACGCCTTCCATGTCCATCCATTTTTTCAGATCATTTTAGAAATATGAACCCAAAAATGAGGCAAATTCAAGGCTCAAGTGGACCACACAGTGGGGATTATACTCTCACCATTAAAAACTTATCGTGAGCTGCATAAGTTTTAAATCAATATGATATTTATGTTTTCCCTTTATCAAGGTCTATATGACCTTATGAACAGGTTAGATGGCAAATAAACATCACGGTGACCCTCAGAAGATTTCAACCGTGAGTTTCATTATCCCCACTGCTTCCTATGGTGCGGTGCGGTCCACTTGACCATTGGACTCATACCTTAAAATGATTTACTTCTGGTTCTCTCATCCAGGGACCCATTAAAGTTATGGTGGTCCAAAGTACTATCTTATTGCATGGATGGCTCTAACATATTTCAACCTAGTGAGAGTGACAACTTGATGCATGAATTGAATGGTATACACACAACACAAACACAGTCCAACTAGAGAATTTGTCTCACACATGGTTACATCACACGCGAGCAGCCGGCAGGTCAAGTGGGTGCACTCATCACACGTGCAACATGTATACATTGAATGTGGGGAGGTGTTCACTAGACAAAGTTTTTGAATTCTCAAAATACCCTCAATGATTTTTATTATTGCTCTAAGAATACTGTCATGTAACAAACTATAACTGCCTTTTCTTTCATAATGACAAGAACACCCTTACCCGCGAAAAAGTAACTAAAATAACAGTTAGGTAGTGAGAATAGGGGGGAGGACATCTGATCTCTTCCCTTTCACACTAGCCATGGTGTCTGGAAAAAGCCCATCTTCAGGAAACTCCGATAGCGAACCGTCTTCCGCAGCCCACGCCCACCCCGGGAACGGTAGAAGATGGCCTGGAAGATCTACCACCTCATCTGCTACATACTTCTCCCACAAACTCTCTGCAATTTTCTTCACCATCTTCACACATTTGACTGACTCTGGCTCACTAAAGATGTGCATTAGGTGTGGGTAATGGCTCATGAAATGCTCGTACCACAACGACATCCGGTAGCCGTAAACAAGGCCACGGGCCCGCCTTTCGGCTTCGTTGGTGTGCCGGGGCTGGTATGAACCGTGCGCGATCTCTGTGTCCCTACCTCCATCGAGTGATCGCTGGTTTAAGTTTGCTGACCCGATAATCACGTACTCATCGTCCACTGGGGAAATAAAATCCATTAGAGAAGATAATTAGGTAGGAATTTCGAATAATCTGAGATAGAACACTCGGTGGGGTTATTGTATGTGTATGACATTTTCAAGCTGTGTGGGCCCACCCTTTATGTTCATCTGGAATCTAAACCGTTTGTGTGGTGTGGCTTCTCATTTTCATTGTAAATCTCAAGAATTATCCTGATCTAGAATTCAGGTGGGACACACCACAGGGAGCACTGTACAATCATGGTGAAAATCTGTATGTTCACTTCTTTATGGAGTGGTTGGAGTTCTGGTGTCCCTTCATCCTAGTGGGGTACACATGATAGCTGTGTTGGATGACAAATAGACAACTTGGTGGACCCTGCATTCCATCAGTTTCTGCCATTGTTTCCTTTGGTGTGACCCACTTGAGTCATGATCAGGCTGGATTTTGGGATCTGGAACTAAAATTGGGTGGAGCATCTAATGGACGGGTCCGATGGTATTCATACATTACTGTGGGCCCCACATTCAAATGTGTACATCCTAAAGTATGTGATCATTCCCCATACAAGGAAGCATATAGGATTGCAACAGGGTTGGATGGGCCACGGCTTGTTGAGGCCCGGCCCAACTATAAACTAAGGATCTGGGCCATTAACTCTAGAGTCTAGACGAGCGATTGGGCCCATGCACCGTCCATGCTGCGGGTAGAGTGACCATTAGAGCTGGGCATCGAGTCAAGTCAAACCGAGTTAATGCTGACCTGATTCGATCCGGTTTGAAACAACCCTAACCTAAACTCGAAAAAATTTCGTACCAACTCTAGCATGCGTGACCCAATCCGAGTCCAAGTTTGGCCCGAACTAATACAGACAGAGTTCGACTCAATCGCAAGTACCGAGTTCAGTCAAGTTAGCATGAGTCAAGTCAGGTGCAATGAGTATTCGCAGGCTGAAATCATCACTGAAAGCCTAAATTCACTTGTTAGAATTGCAGCCTCTCCATCAACTACATGCCATTTCAGATATTGAACATAGACTGAGTATTTTATTTAATATATGTATACCAGTCAAGTTTCAAATCAAGCCAAGTTAGTACCAAGTTAGATTTTGGTTCAAGTCGACTCGAGTTACTGGGTGACTCGAAATCAACTCGGTCTGAGTTCAAATTGGATGAAGTGAACTCGATTCGAACCGACTCACCCACTTGTTTCGGATCAAGTCGGATTTGAATGAACTGGACAAGTCGAGTTTGCCGAGTCAAGTCATCTTGTGCCCAGCTCTAGTGACCAGGCCCCACAGAACCAAACATGTCATGTGGGCCTAACAAAAGCTCAAGCCCAATTAAACCAGGTCCATGGGCCTGCATTCCAAGCCCACATGAAGTAAGCCCAAACCCGGTCCATTCATCAGGCAGGCCACACTTGTGTGAGAAAATAGAGAGGAAAAAATACCAGCAATCAACGTTCAACGTACATGTATGGCCGCAATGTTAAGTGGGCCAGCCTGAATTTTAGTCTAGTCCATTCAAGCACTCAATGTAATGGCCTGGATCTTACACATGTGCACCTTGTTGGCACGTGTGCCATCACCTCAGCAACTACATTTATCAGGATGTCATTCATGGGTTGCCCATGATGAGTTCAATCTCCAATCTGAGCGGTTCATTTTTTAATTTGCACAGAATGTACATGGTTGATTGACCATTGAATCCAACGGCCCAGATCATTGAATGCTTGATCTATGTACCCTCAAGACCATCGCAACCACTAACATCCTATCAATGCAATATGGACGGTACAGGTATTACCATGTGATTGATAGTGGCCCACTTGATCAACTCATAAAATCCAATCAAGCAGTTTCCCAGTTGAATATGGATCCCTGCTGATTTTTGGACTTTTATTCTTCCCTTTCCAGGCCACTGATCAGAACATGGCCCACCCAGATCAACGGTCCACATTACAATAAGATGCATATGGCAGTCAAAATCTCAATTACTGAAGTTCTTGTTTACGTACCGATCATGAGCTTTGCATGGACGTAGATCAGAAATCGCCGGTTAATCTGAGCCCTCCAATAATCCGTCCCCATCTTCGGCCTCTCCGGAGCAACATACTCTCCTTCGCGGGCCAATTCTCGATTCCCAAGACAGAAGAAATTCAAATAATCGCTTGGATGAACCTTCCCTCTCAACCCAACATCTTGAATTGCATCTGCAATAATCCCATACATCATCTCCATCGTCCGCCGATTCCAATGCAAGATCGCCTGCACCGTGTCGCCCTCCGGCTCTCCTTCCGGCCACATCGGCGTCACAACATAAACAGCAAACCTCTCTCCTTCTCTAATCTTACTCGCGATCTTAACTGCAATCTCGATCGGAACTAAATTCAAACACCCACAGTCCTGATCTCCGCTCCATGCATGACAGCTCCCAAAGAAGTACTGATTTTCAATGTAGATGAATCTCTTCGCTCTTCGAATTGCTTCGATGTACCCCACATGAATGCTTTGATCGATCGTCACATCTTTTCCACTCATCAATCCCATTTTAGCTGCTTCCGACGGGTCGGAAGGAAAACCCACAACCGAAGCGTCGTCGATCGATCGGAAAACTTGCACATTCCAAGAATCTTTACAGTCAGAGATTGATGGGATCGAGAAGGTTTTTGGGTCTTCACGGATTTTTAATAAATGGTCTGAAAATCCTTTGGGAGCTTGTTTTATCCACCTCTGTTCGAAATTTGAGAGGATATCCCAAGCAGCAGAGCCTTCGAGCTTGGAATGTGCATCGTGCCATGGCTCTCTTGGGCCACCATGTCGTAGATCGGCATGTGGGAAGTTTTTCTGTTGAAAATCGTTGAGATAGACTGTATTGAGATTTCTAAAAATTGGGTGTTTTTCATTATCGTATCTACCGTCGGTGAGATCAGTCCCGCCGATGAAACTGATGATCTGACGGCTAGAAGAGCTGTTTCCGGCAAGTGGGCCATCGAGCGTGATTGTTTTCTGATGATGGGTGAATTCTGCCCCAATCTCGATCCGTTGAACGGCGGTGAGAGAAGAGTCGGCATTCCGAGGACAGAGGAAGCACTTCACCTTTGTGTTCTTGAAGAATTTCCGTGTTTCCTCGTCGTGGGTCTTCATCAGGCCTGCATTTCCGAGCAGAGAAATCGAAGTCCGGTCTTGCCAAACCATGACTAGAACTGTTAGACCCTGATCTGCTTTTCTCTTCAGAAGCTCTCCAATCGTTACATTTTCAGCTCCTTGGATCATACGGTCAGGATCGCGAATGAGAGTGATATTTACATTGACAGACCAGCCAGCCACATAGATGAAGTGCTTCGCTTCGATGATGGCATTATAAAGATCTTCCCATAGCCGGCGAGGGTGGTAGAATTCATCATTTGAAAGATGGATTCTCGGGCGAAAATCATTTGATAGATGGGAGTTCTGATAAAGAGTGACATTGCATCCTGTTCTTGGAGGGAAGTAAGAAATAGGAATTCCAGAGAAAAACTGGCTTTTGATGCCTGAATTCCAGCATGGATCAGATCTCACATCGAAGAATTGGAGACGGAAATGGACTTGGGCTTTCTTGAGTTTTTGCCCTTTTTCGTTGAAGAGATCGAACCAACCTTCTATGGGGTGAGCCGTGAGGATTCGGGCGATTGGGATCTTGACCTGGCCGATGACATCAGCACTTATGGGGAGCTGGTTTTTTATTGAGATTGTGATTTCTGATGAAGTATGGGCGCAATAGATGTGGAAATTCTCATTCCATATTGGGTTTTTGGGATGGAATTCGATTTCTCGTGTTCTTGCTACTCGAGCAGTTCCGACGTCGATCGTAGCATAGAGCTTGGTGTGGGGGAGTTTGTTGAGGTGTAGCTCCTCCTCTACCGTCTCGAGAACCTGATCAGAATCAGTTGGGAGGATTAGGCCATGTTTGAAACTGATATTCATGGAGTGGATATTGTGTTCATTTGCTATTTCGAGCTGGTCTCAATGAATTTCTCCCCATTCTGCTCAATGCAGAATGAGGTTCCACAGGTTTCAAACAAAACCCAATCAAAAGTTGGAATTCGGCTCTGTTTGATTAATCGGAAATGGCAATTTGATCAATCTAGACTGGCGTATTTCGAACACAGCCTTCTAGTTTGGATTTTAAAACAGATTCAAGTAGAAAAGGAGGAAAAGGAATCAAAGACAGCCATTTGTGGAGTTTCAACAGACGGTCAAAGGTTTGAGTATCCACAGGTGGTGAAATTCCACTGGTGTGAGTGTGTGGGGTGTGTGTGCGTGTATAAAAAAAAAAAAAAAAAGACACCCAATTGAGGGCCGGTTTGGATGTAACTTCCATAAAATGTATTTTCCCGCCAAAATGTCAAGTATGCATGAATTCAAAACCTGTTGATTAGCTAATAAAGACTTGGATTATATATATATATAGCTTGCTCCAAAACTTTTGTGGCCCTTAGGAAGTTTTTAATGGTGGGCGTTCAATCAACACTGTGCGGTCCACTTGAGATTTGGATCAACCTAATTTTTGGACTCATAACATAAAATTATCTGGAAGAATGGGTGGACGGCATGGATAAGACACAATTATCATGGTGGGGCCCACAGAGCACCGATCACTAGCCTTTGGCTAGTGGCAGGGTGAGTAGCCAATCCGTTTCCGACTGAGGCTTGGACGCGGATTCCTCGTAGAAACTTCCGAGTTCCTGCGAAAGGCTTTCGTAGGAAATCGGCGTCCTTGAGGCTACCACTAGCAACGTTGCTACTGGACACTGGTCTGTGGGCCTCACAATAATCTGTGTTTAATCCACACCATCCCTCCATTTTGGATCATTATTTTAGGGCATGAGCCTAACAATCAGGCAGATCAAAATCTCATATGGGCCACACCATAGTAGAATATCGGTGATTGAATGCCACCATTTTAAAAAATGCTAGGGTCCACTGTAATGTTTATTTGCAATCCAACCGGAGATTTTGATCTGCCTCATTTTTGGGCTCGCATTAAAATGAGTTGGAAAATGGATGGACCGGCATGGATAAAACACATAAATCATGGTGGATCCACACTCCCTATCCAGTAGTAAGTTGCTACCTGCCCAATCCGCGTTCAGGTATACAAAGGTATTCTTGCGGCTAACTATCTCATACGCATGAGATCCACACCGTCCATCAGGTGTGCCTACATCATTTTTATTTTTTTTTTGCCTTGAATCCGAACATCACACCGATCCAAAACTTATGTGGGCCTCGCCATGCAAGAAAGTGTAAATCATGCCTAAAATTTCTAAATTTACGTTGTAGGGCCCACCTGAGTTTCATAATAGCGTGATTTTTCAAAAAACCCATTCATCCCAATGATTCTCATCATATGAACGGATTGGATGGTATATATAAGTAGCTTTGGGATCCACACTCAACTAACGGTGGTCGTCCCATCCCAACCCGTCCCCAAGGTGTGGCCCACATGATTTTTGGTTTCACGGAGAACATGAAGCATCGCACCTAATGGACGGAGTGGATCTCATACACGTTATCCCCCACGTGCCGCTATGTAAATTCATGGCTACGCATGGTCAGGCGAGCGCCGCGTGGGCATCAGGAATCATTGAAATATTTTCTCCGCTGTTTACGTTTCCGAATGCGGTAGACTGCAATAATTAGTAAAATCGAGGGTTGTTTGGAATAAAATTAGGGGAGAAGGAGCTCATTTTGTGTGAGCCCCACCATGATTATTTCATGATATCCACTCTGACCATCATGCACTCCATTCAAATCTTGATCATGGTTCCAAAATTCATGCAAATCCATTTCTCCGTTGGGTCACAACATAGGGAGCACTTGAGAGGGGCACGGCCTTCCCATATCAACTGTTCTTGATTGTATGGACCATATCATTTATTTATTGTCCTGATTTATGGGATCATGGCCAAATGAAGGATGACTTGCATGATGATCGGAATGGATGTCATGAAGACATCATGGTGGGCCCAAAGAGCTCGTTTTCACTGGATTAGGAGAAGTCAAGGGAGAGGGAGAGAGAGAGAGAGAGAGAGAGAGAGAGAGAGAGAGAGAGATTTTGAGACTTGGGTTTTAGAGGTAGTTTGAGAGAGAGAGAGAACCTGAAGAGCACAGCCAAGGATGGAATGGTGCAGATGGGTTGCCTGGAAGATGGTTGCATCGAGGCAGCCATGGATGAATTGCTGGGCCTCCTTTTCTTCCATGCCTTTCTATGTGGACTGCTCTTCCCTTCTCTCTATCATTTTCACACTTCCTAGTATATTTATAGAGGGAGAAAATTGCTTTGATACTCTGCCACTGTATCATGGTTCCTACACATGCAGCATAAAAATTGCTTTTAAGAAGGTTCATACGCAATTGTTATCGTCACGGGACGAGTGTGAAAACTAGTCAACCGTCCAAATTCAATAAAAAACGTCCATGAATCAGCGGTTAAGATGGCCCGAACGATCTGATCTTGGGATTAGGAATAGGACTTATATGTACATTTGATGCGCATTTGCACAGTTTAGCTTGAATTATTATAGTCATTAACTGGCGTACGTGTAAACTGTCCAAATTTTGCTACTAGATGACTTCTCATCTTGGCCGTCTATTCTTTGTCCACCAATTTGAAACTGATAGCTATCCTTCAATTTGAGCTGGGTTATGGACCATCCATAGTGGGATCCATTGAATTAATGGTTTGGATTGGATGTACGAGCATATAGATGGTAATACTCTGCTGGAGCATCTTAAGTGTCCCTGTATACATATATCCTTTTGAGAAATGATTAATACAACGGCTGTATAATTAGTTATAATACAGACATCTGTTGAGGCTCAAATATTGCATAATTTTTTCATTTATATCTTGGTTTTATGAATATAAATAATTTTAATATTTTATTTTACTCATGCATGTGTTGCAAGGTGAATTTATGTGCTTGGATTGAAAAAGGGTGTTAAAAGCATGAATTTGATTATAAAAAATCACTAAGGCAAGGGATGGATCTTAGGAGACCAAGATTGAAGAATTCACATGCCAAGGATCTAAGAAAACCAAGTGAAGAATAAAGAAAATTGAAGATGTAAATTGAAGAATCCTGAAATCGTCCTGAAAAAGTGTATTCTAAAGTTGTGAAGTTTATTTTGGGAAACTACGCAGCAGGAAGTCTGTTTTGAACGAACTATGCAGCGAGAAATCTATTTTAGAAAAATACGTATATTTAAGTTGATTTCTAGGGTTTTTCAACTTTATACGAAAATTGGAGTTCCCTACTTATAAATAGGGATTTGTAGGGCATTCTTAAACATTATTCAAGACATCCCAAAGCAAAATTTAGGGTTTTTAAAGAGTTTTTAGTTTTATTAAAGCTTTATAAGTTAGTTTTTTAAAGATCTTTTCTATTTGCATTTTTTTTTTCTTTATTTCTTGTTGCCTTTTATTTCTGTAATTTAATTATGTTTTTCTAAGTTTCTTCTAGCCTAGACTAGAAGAGATGCACATGGGTTTAATGTTTCTTTAAGATTATGATGATTGATCGTTTTAATGATGAGAAGAATGATGTGTGCATGTTATCTATTATTTAGATTTTATTTTTTATCCTCTTATAAGATCCATATGTTTCCATTATATGAGATCCATATTGATGGATAAGCTTACCCTAGATCAATTAGATTTCCTAGATAGGAGAGGTTCTCAACCTGTTATATTTCTTTGATATTCATTATCCTATAGATATTGAATACTTAAAATCACTGGCACTTGAGAATATATGTCAATGGTGCAAATCTATAATTTTCTAATATTTTATATCATTTATTAAAATATTTAAACTGTTTTATTTTTTGATTTGGCTAACTATAGTGATTAGATCCTAGTTGTGTTATCCAAGTCATCATGATTTTGGAACATTAACTTATGTGTGGAACTTTGAAGCTTAGGTGTTATTTTAATTCAGTTGAAATACATCCATTCAAAACTCTCAAAATCAAATCATTAGTTTTAGTTTTTATTACCTAGTTTGTTTTGCATTTGATTTTTTCCTTCCGCAATTTATCTCCCTGTGTGATCGACCCTGTATTCACAGGATATTACTTACGAACCTCTGTACTTGGAGGTAAGCAATCAAGTTTTTGGTGCCGTTGCCGGGGAGATACTTAGAGAGATCAGATCTGTGTAAAGATAGTTAAGGTAAGTTTTTTTCTAAGGTAAGTTCTCTTCTAAACCTTCCAAATTTTCTGTAAATTTTTTTCTTTTCTTTTATTTTTCTTTGAAAATAAATTCAGTTGGGTCTTTCAAGCATTAACTATGACATAAGGTTGCCCTACTTGGGATTTCATCACCCAAGTGCTATGGTTGTTGTACAGTTGCTGTTTGATCACAAAGATCATCCGCTGAATCTATTTTCCAGATTAGCATAGTTTAATTTCTGCATTAGTTTTACTTTTGTTGATTTATTTATTTATTTATTTTTTTTTTTTTTGTGGATTGAACCCTCATGGTCGGCCCTGCCGCCTGGGTTGTTGATTTATTTTTGCTTTGTGGATTGAACCCTCATGGTCGGCCCTGCCGCCTGGGTTGTTGATTTATTTTTGCTTTGTGGATTGAACCCTCATGGTCAGCCCTGCCGCCTGGGTTATTGATTTATTTTTGCTTTGTGGATTGAACCCTCATAGTCAGCCCTGTCACCTGAGTTGTTGATTTATTTTTACTTTGTGAATTGAACCCTTATGGTCGGCCCTGCTGCCTGGGTTGTTAATTTATTTTTGCTTTGTGGATTGAACCCTCATAGTCGGCCCTGCCGCCTGGGTTGTTGATTTATTTTGCTTTGTGGACTGAACCCTCATGGTCGGCCCTATCGCCTGGGTTGTTAATTTAAGTTTTTATTTTTATTTTAAGTATCATACTCGCTATTTGAATTAGTGGTATTTTTTGTGTGGTGTGGATGGTTTATGTCCTGTTGGAGTAAGGATCAAAATAATCAACTCTCCTCTGAAGGCGGACTAGTTCCAGGCCTTAATCATTCACTTAGAAGAGGCACTTAACATCACTTGGATTCCATGGCAGACCTAGTTGATAATCCAAATCCAAATCTGTCAGATCCAACTATAAATCAAAATAAAGAAAATCAATTTAATCCTCCTCTTGAGGATGAAAACGAAGTTCATAGGAATGTGTTAAACCAACCACGGACTTTACGTGAACATTTAAACCCTGAAAGATCAACTTTACCATCTTGCATAGTGTTCCCTGCTCACACAGGGAACATTGATTTTAAACCAGGTGTGATTCAATTAATTCCTAAATTTCATGGCTTGGATTCTGAAAGCTCCTACTTGCACCTCAAGGACTTTGAAGAAGTAATTGCAACGTTACAAGTAAATAATGACAATAGGGATGTACTTAAGCTTAGGTTATTCTCATTTTCTCTAAAGGATCGAGCCAAAGCATGGCTCAACTCTCTAAGACCTAATACCATCACTTCATGGCAAGCTTTAAGTAGAGAGTTTTTGAAAAAGTTCTTTCCTGAGCATAAAACAAATGCACTGAAACAAGAAATCATGTCATTCTCCCAAAAGGGGAATGAACTATTTTTTCAAGCTTGGGAGCGCTTCAAAGACATTCTAATTACTTGTCCATATCATGGTTATGAACCATGGCACGTGATTGATGCTTTCCGAAAGGGGCTCACCATGGATACCCGTCAGTTCATAGAGATGATGTGTGGTGAAACCTTTCTTGACAAAGATCATAATGAGGCTTGGGATTTTTTAGATATGTTATGTAACGCCCCGAAAAATCGGGGGTCGTGCATAAACTCGACCCCCGAGTCCCCGAGTGTCACTTATCATCAATTTTATAATTTTATGATTAATCCAATTTAAATGCGCAGCCTGAAATTTCTTGGAGCATGAAACACAACCACAACTAGTCTACTGAAATGAAGAGATCAATATATACAGGTCCAAAAAAAGAATAAACGGGTCGCATAAGGCATTACTCAACAAAATCACAACAACATCATGTCCACAAGAGTAGAGCTGAGTTCGCTCGTCCTCCTCCTCGAGGCCCGCATCGCCCAGCTCCACGAATTCTGCATCACCTGCATCTATGAGCGAATCTGGTTGGTGTTTTAAAACACCGTCCCAGAGTGGGAGTGAGTGATCAACTCAGTGTGAACTATTAGTCTCAAGTTATCACGAACATCAGTTATATTACGGATTTAATGAAAAACAATCATTCACAGTCACTAAACTAATCTTATTAATGTGCATGCATGATGGATGAAATGATGCATGCCCTCGCCACAACTCTCCCTCAAGCGACTCCATCTTACGATCGCATATGACAACACTCCCTCAGAGCGACCTCGACTGCCGAGTCGCCACCCTAACTAATGCGATGCAATGATATGTTAGCCAAGTTCTTAGTTAATTCCGTTCATCCAGCAGGTTTGGGAAACTGATTCACCCCACGTATCAATGCCCTCAACTAGTTGCGGTGCCGAGACCCCTCAATGCGCGAGGCCAGGGCACCGCGATCCGTGATCCCGTCGGGTTCCTCATCCCCGACTCCAGGCACATGAGGAGTGCCAAAAGGAAGGGATCGCTCGCGGTCACTACGGGGAGGCGCGGTACCCCAGCGTAGGCCGACAGCTCGGACACAGTGTCCCATTCCACCATGCCCGGCTCACGAGGCTGTGGACCAGTTACAAGTGGATTATCAATGGGCTGCAATGGTTGCAGGGTGGTTCAGGTTCCATACATATGTGAGCACACAGGGTTAACAAACAGGATTTGTCAGTAAGTAGACTAAACCGCACGAGTCAGGCGAGCACGAGATGAACGACATCGGGTCTTTGAGACCCATGCGATCAAACTAACACCGCCCATACGCACTCGTCCGACTTGCATGGTTAGTCTTAGGGTAGTCCAACCAATGGGACTACCGTCTAACCTCGAGTTTCCGACAATCCAAGGGTTTGACGATGAGATATAGCATACCAACATCAAGCTTATCAACCAACATTCCAGTGTCATGTTGCATACATTCTACCATACAAGTCTATTTACCTAACAAGCATGATAAATTAGTAGAAACAAGTGTATGTGTGTGCCGTGGGTTAGAGAGGAAGCTAGGTACTTCCAACATTTCAAGGGGTCCACCACACACAAGAGTCAAGATTACTATGCACTATGAAGTAACTCATTGTGGAAAACAATCACAAAAAAAGAACATGAAGTCATCATGAACCAAAATAATATACGAGGGACAAGATCAACATCAACAAGAGTTAAGCATGTAAATCCATGTAGTTTCAACAAACACCCATTCCTAGATTCCTCTAGATTTTTCAATACCACAACCAAGCAACCAAAATCATTAGACCCATACTACAAATGGTGCTAGGCCACCTAAGATCAATAGTCCACACCTTGGATTTGATGAAGGCTTGGAAACGACCTAGGAAATATGGATTTCGGGGTAGATCGGCTGGAATCCCTAAAACCAAACCTTGCATGTGAGAGATTTCATGCCAATCCCTTCTCAATACATGGATTCTAAGAAGAAGAAGTGAAGGATCTTACCTAGACGGCCAACGGATGATTATGAAGGTTGTGGAGGAGAGCTTCTCCCTTGAGAAGAAGTAGGAAGTTGAAATGGTTGATTTCCTTAGGCCCCACCTTGATCTAAGGTCCACCTAGCTCTTCTTCACCCACACTTTCTTCTCTCCTTTCACTCTTGCTCTCCCTTTTTCTCTCTTCTCTCTTTCCTTATCTAGGGCAAAATCTTATGGGGAGAGGGGGTGCCCAAATGGGGCCTTTTTATAATGCCAGGTTTGGTGTAAATGGCCCCAAGGGCTAGGTTTTTACTATACTAGACTTATGGGAGGGTCTTTATAAGATCTAGGGCCCTATCACCCCTCTGGCCACCAAATTCGGTGTGTAGGTGCCTTATGGCCCGATTAGGACTCATGCAAAAACTGAGGACGAACGGATGGACGGATATATGATCTGAGAAAGCGTTTCTGACCTTTAAGTGGTCCTGTGAGGGCCATTTTGGTGATTGGAGCATTTCTGATGGCCCTCTGGCCATGAAATTTATAGGATAAGTGGTCCATGACCCGATGAGGGGCCTTGTAAAATTTGGGAATGAACGGATGCGGGGTTTGGTCGTACAGGTCCGATTTACGATCAACGGTCACCGATCCACGATCGGGTCTCAGATTTGGTGGACAGGTGTGAAAAAATACATTGAACCGTCACCGCAACTTTAGAAGAAATCCGACGGCTGGAACTCCCAGAGTCTCAGTTTTATTTGTGAGTGCCAGATTCCAATGCTGGCATTGGCATGGCCCATTTGGCAAGTGCCAGATCCCACTTCTGGGTATCTATTGGGTCCGTAATCCGCGATGGACCATAAGCCCAGTGTGATCAATGATTTCCTAAATTTTTAGATTTTTCTGATCCTCTTCGGTCGTTGGGTGGCCCACACGGGCTGTTGTTAAGTGTAAACAGGCCATCTGGCTTGGCGGCCCGCACTTAGTCCCATCATAACTAGACTAGTCCACCCCAGTATAATCTAACATTGAGTGCTAATGGTCATTAAGTGATATTATAAGTTAATTAAAAGAAATTTTAAGAATTTTTGAAAATCCCAAACAGTGAAAATCCAGGATGTTACAATCTACCCCCCTTTAAAACAATTTCGTCCCCGAAATTGCCTAAGGGTAATAAGTACAGATATTGGCATTTTATTTGCTTAAGTTTTGCTGGTTTTGGGTTTATATACGTTTTAGGATATATATATTAAATATGCTAGCCTAGCTCATTATGATCTACCCCCCTTAAAAAAATTTCACCCTTGAGGTTTGAAAATAATGTCAAAATCATGATTATCGTGCTAAGTGTTTGCTAATAAAGTTTACCTAAGGGTGGTGTATTATACTCTTTATGATCAGGCTAATACGGAAAAAAAATAACGGTTGTGGTAGGCTCAAATCCGATACGTCGATTGTCCGCCTGACCAGGGCTGACAACACATAGTATCCCTTCTGAATCCTGATGGATCCTAGTCTTCTGCTCGGTCAAAACAGTGAGTCCGTTGGTAGTCGCTCAGGATTGAGAATTGAGTCAAGCCGCGAATACTTCGCAAGTGTATGATCTCATAATTTTGTAGTCCAATCAACCTAAATGTTTAGGGAACGACCCTCGTTAAAAAGTTTAAATCTCCTATTTATAAGGTTGTCCTTTGGGTTTTGGTCTACGGGAGTCCTCGTTTTAATTTATATCTAATTTAGGGTTTAATAATTCTCTCAACATGCCTATGGGCAATGATTATCCTAAAAAGTTTTTAAAGACACAAATTTGTATATGAATTACCATTTCAATCCTATGGCTAGTGGGTTAATCGCAGACTACACTTTGGTTTCATAAATTTTAAGAATGAAGGAATAGTCGAGGTTCTAAGGTATTCTGGTGGTTGGAAGTGCTAATAACGCAAACAAGAATGCAGTAAGGCAATCAATCATCCAAGCATTCACAAGGTGACAAGAAAATTCCAAAACAATCCATACATTCACATAAATTTCAAGATGCCATAGGTATGGCCAATTACATGTTACAGAATGGATTTCAAGCATTACTAGATAGGCTAGACGCAACAGAAATACAAGTTAATTAAGCAAAGGTCCTAACCATCCTTCAGTACATGCATTAGACCTAATCGCATTAACAAACTACTAGTCGTTAGTAAGATCGTGGGGCTACTCGTCTGAGTCGGGCGAAAGTGGGGGCGCTTCCTCCCCATAAAGGAAAGAATCATCGGAATGGTGAAAAAGGAGATGACGGTCGCTAGGAACGACATTTTCCTCGGTTAGGAAGGATTTGGGTGTGAGGAATGTCAGTGGATTGTTGGAGGAATGGTCTTAGGGATGACTTTTAGAGTGAGAGTTGAGAAATGGAAATGAGTTTCGGGTGTGCATGGATCTGAGAAGGGTTTGGAAAATGAAATTTGGGAATAGGTTTGAGATGAGGTTATGTAAGATGAAATGGAAGGTGAGTTGAGGATATGGGGTTTGAGTAGAGATTGGAATTTAAGATGGGTTTTGAGAAATGGGGATGGAATGGTTTTGGGAGTTTGTTTTAGGAATGGGCTTTAAAGGTGATATTGGAATGGTGTTTGGGAAAATGAAGTTGAGGATGGTCTTGAGGTAGGTTGTGGGAAGTGAACCTTGGAAATGGGGAGAAGAGAGTGAAAGGAGTGGGGTTTTGGTGAATAGGTCTAGAAGAAAATATGGGTGATGAGAGGGATTTGGGAAATGAGTTGAGAGTGAATAGGTGGGAATAAATAAAGAAATGGGTTTTGAAAAAGAGAAGAAGATGGTTTGGAGGATTGAGTTTTAGAATGAGTATGGGTTAGGCTCGGTGGATCTTGGAGATGAAGTTTGGAGATGGTTGGGAGAATGAAGAGTAGTGGAAGGAGAGGAAAGGAAAGAATGAAGTAGGGAGATAAGAGGATGTGAAGAAGAAGAAGAAGATGGGTTAGAGAAGATTTAGGGTGAGAGAGTGAGAGGGGAGGAAACTGTGCGTTGGGGTTCTTGTGAAAGGTCTATTCTGGAAAGATGTTATAAACTGATTGATGATTTTGCCGAAGATTCTCGAAAAACCGAAAGAATCCAAACAGACTATAGATACTAATATACAAGGCATGATTGGCCGATCAAGTGAAGTGAGGCAGTGGCAACATTGCCTTGAAATTTTGACAGTTGCATCCTACCTATTTTACCGAAGCTCTTTTGAGGTTGTGTGATTTACAGTAACTACTCTCCAAACATGGTTGAAAAGAAAATTGAATCCATAACACCTTTTCTTTCAATACATACATACATACATATATATATATATATATATATATATATATATATATAATGATATTAATAAACAAACACTTTGACACATAAGCAAACAGGGCATTATGATTCTTATCTAGTAAATGAATTTGACAAAATAGTTGGTACACAAATAGTATCAAACATAATGCACATCTTTAGTTAAAATTGTATGACAAGACTCATTGAAGAATATATTACATAGAAGTACCATGGTTGGAGATAGGTTTTGGAAAATGGGATTTGAGAAGATGCAAATTTGAGAGAGTGGGTAGTGAGATTTGAGAAAAGTTGAAGAAATGGAGAAGGAGAATGGATTTTTTTATATATATATTTTTTTTAGAGTGAATGAGTGAATGGAGTGGGATTTGAGAATGAAGTGTGAGGTTGGGTCTTGGGGAATGTATGTTGGAAATGGGTTTGGGTTGGGTATGAGAAAAAAAAAATGGGAGTTAGTTGGAGAGAGTAAGTTTGATGTTGGCTTTGTGAATGGGATTCTGTGGATGGACTTGAGAACGGGGTTGAGAAAAAGAAAAGGGTTAAGAAAGGGTTTGGGAAGGTGGTTTGAAGGTGAGGAAGAGGAGATGGGGAGTTTGTAGGAGGAGAAGATGAATTTTGAAGAGATGGGTTTAAGTATGGAAGAGTGAAGATGATGGAGTGGATTTTGTGAGGGAGAAGGAAATGAGTTTGAAGAAATGGGTTTTGAGAATGGAGTTTGGTGGGATATGAGGAAGAAGATATTGGAGTTTGTTGAAGGGTAGGGATTTGAGGAGTGGTTTGAAGAAATGGGTGTTGAGAAGGGTTGAAGATGGGTTGTCAAGAGGGTTTTCGAGAAATTAGAGTGAGGTGGGTTAGGGAGAGGGGTAATGTGGAAGAAGAAGATGGTAGATTTAAGATTTGGGTTTGAGATTGGGGAGGGGAGAGACTTTCTAAGGGTTTTGAAGCAATGGAGGAGAGTGAGATGGGATTACGAATCCCATGGAAGATGGATTTTTTTTTTTTTTGCTTCATCTAGTTCAATTCAAGTGCTATTTGAAAGTAAATCCTTGCCACTTTTAGCTATTAAATTATTTTTTTATAAGTTTTATAGTGATTCATTACTAATTTAAATTTTATTCTACAAAATTTCATTTTATTTCAAGCTTCATAAAAATTATGAAAATTCCAGAAGTACCAGCCATCCAATACCAATGATTTCCTATTTGTTTCTAAAATACCTCTATTTTTCGTAATGTCATTCATACTTGCAGTAACTATATTAGTTTCTAAATTATTATTTTTTTATAGTAAGTTATCATTAAGTTTACTCACATATTACAAAATGTCATCTCATTTCGAGTTATAGAAAAATTATTAAAACTCTACAATTGACATTTGTCTGAAACTAATGATTTTTTGTATGATTGTAAAATGTCTTAATTTCTTGTAAGGTTTCTTGTACTTTCAATAACTGAATTATTTTTTAAAATTTTTATAATGTTTTATCACTAAGTTTAAACTCATCCCACAAAATTTCATATCATTTGGAGTTGTAAATAAATTATTAAAATTCTATGAGCAACAGCTATCTGAAATTAAAAAATTTTGGACAGTTGGTACAACATCCTAATTTTAACTATAATATAATTTTTATTTTATTTTTTTCTTATTTTTATATAAAACTGACTCATCAAGCTTCAATCTAGCTTTTGAATCACCTAAATCGGAGTTGTAACGAAGGAGATGTGATTTTTTGAAGTTCACAAAAATTCGTAAAAATTTCGGCAGGACAACACGGGTCGGCGGGGGCAACGCGGGCCGGCGGGGGCCACGCGGGCCTCTGCCTTCCCGGGCGGGGGCCACGCGGGCCGGGCGGGGGGGCCACGCGGGCCTCTGGCTTCCGGGGTGGTCGACGTCTTTCGACGCCCATATCTCGCAAACCGGAGTGAGTTATGCGACGTGCCATATATGAATTTGGGGTAGGAGAAGCCGATCTACGCAATGAACCTAGTGGTTTCGCGAGATTCCTCCTAGTTAGGGGCCAAAATCTAATTTTTCTATATTTTCACTATTTTCGTTGAAATTTCGTTCTCCCTTAAGTCCTTACCCCCCCAATGGATCGAAACTATCAACTTTGGCCCGACATTAACTCATTTGGTCTAGATCTATGGTTTCGACCGTCTAATCATTAAATTTTCGGCTCGTACCTGTCAATGTCCCGAGGAAATTAGAGGACAGAGTGGAGTTAGGTGAAGCTTTTAAGGGGGATAGGTTGGGGGGAGGAAATTGGACTCAGGCCTGTTTGACTAGTGATGTTAATCTATACTAAAGGGAATTACAACGCCACTCCTAGCTCAAGATTGGGAATGACATGTCTGGAACGAGTGTGGGATGAGACTTAGATTTATTTCATGGGCTTTGCTAAATGAGCCTGACATGGTGCGGTGAAATGTGGGATTTCTACGCACTAGGATGATGATTTTCTAGGTATGATGGGGAAATAAGATCCGGGATTTGCCCTTTTCTAGGGTTACTATTCTCTCTTTCGCTACCCATTCCTAACTCCTTGGGAAGTCTTACCTTTCGTTCAAGGTTGCCGGTTTAGGGACTGGGATGGTTTTTACGTTCTAAGTTCATGTTGTGTTTTCTAATATGTATCTTCTCAAGTCAGCGGACGCGTTAGTGGGTTCATGACCCATAGCCCAAAAGATTCCAAACTATTGCTCTGATACCATCTGTAACGCCCCGAAAAATCGGGGGTCGTGCATAAACTCGACCCCCGAGTCCCCGAGTGTCACTCATCATCAATTTTATAATTTTATGATTAATCCAGTTTAAATGCGCAGCCTGAAATTTCTTGGAGCATGAAACACAACCACAACTAGTCTACTGAAATGAAGAGATCAATATATACAGGTCCAAAAAAAGAATAAACGGGTCGCCTATGGCGTTACTCAACAAAATCACAACATCATGTCCACAAGAGTAGAGCTGAGTTCGCTCGTCCTCCTCCTCGAGGCCCGCATCGCCCAGCTCCACGAATTCTGCATCACCTGCATCTATGAGCGAATCTGGTTGGTGTTTTAAAACACCGTCCCAGAGTGGGAGTGAGTGATCAACTCAGTGTGAACTATTAGTCTCAAGTTGTCACGAACATCAGTTATATTACGGATTTAATGAAAAACAATCATTCACAGTCACTAAACTAATCTTATTAATGTGCATGCATAATGGATGAAATGATGCATGCCCTCGCCACAACTCTCCCTCAAGCGACTCCATCTTACGATCGCATATGACAACACTCCCTCAGAGCGACCTCGACTGCCGAGTCGCCACCCTAACTAATGCGATGCAATAATATGTTAGCCAAGTTCTTAGTTAATTCCGTTCATCCAAAGGGTTTGGGAAACTGATTCACCCCACGTATCAATGCCCTCAACTAGTTGCGGTGCGAGACCCCTCAATGCGCGAGGCCAGGGCACCGCGATCCGTGATCCCGTCGGGTTCCTCATCCCCGACTCCAGGCACATGAGGAGTGCCAAAGGAAGGGATCGCTCGCGGTCACTACGGGGAGGCGCGGTACCCCAGCGTGGCCGACAGCTCGGACACAGTGTCCCATTCCACCATGCCCGGCTCACGAGGCTGTGGACCAGTTACAAGTGGATTATCAATGGGCTGCAATGGTTGCAGGGTGGTTCAGGTTCCATACATATGTGAGCACACAGGGTTAACAAACAGGATTTGTCAGTAAGTAGACTAAACCGCACGAGTCAGGCGAGCACGAGATGAACGACATCGGGTGCTAGACCCATGCAGTCGAACTGCTGCCGCCCATACGCACTCGTCCGACTTGCATGGTTAGTCTTAGGGTAGTCCAACCAATGGGACTACCGTCTAACCTCGAGTTTCCGACAATCCAAGGGTTTGACGATGAGATATAGCATACCAACATCAAGCTTATCAACCAACATTCCAGTGTCATGTTGCATACATTCCACCATACAAGTCTATTTACCTAACAAGCATGATAAATTAGTAGAAACAAGTGTATGTGTGTGCCGTGGGTTAGAGAGGAAGCTAGGTACTTCCAACATTTCAAGGGGTCAACCACACACAAGAGTCAAGATTACTATGCACTATGAAGTAACTCATTGTGGAAAACAATCACAAAAAAAGAACATGAAGTCATCATGAACCAAAATAACATACGAGGGACAAGATCAACATCAACAAGAGTTAAGCATGTAAATCCATGTAGTTTCAACAAACACCCATTCCTAGATTCCTCTAGATTTTTTAATACCACAACCAAGCAACCAAAATCATTAGACCCATACTACAAATGGTGCTAGGCCACCTAAGATCAATAGTCCACACCTTGGATTTGATGAAGGCTTGGAAACGACCTAGGAAATATGGATTTCGGGGTAGATCGGCCGGAATCCCTAAAACCAAACCTTGCATGTGAGAGATTTCATGCCAATCCCTTCTCAATACATGGATTCTAAGAAGAAGAAGTGAAGGATCTTACCTAGACGGCCAACGGATGATTATGAAGGTTGTGGAGGAGAGCTTCTCCCTTGAGGAGAAGTAGGAAGTTGAAATGGTTGATTTCCTTAGGCCCCACCTTGATCTAAGGTCCACCTAGCTCTTCTTCACCCACACTTTCTTCTCTCCTTTCACTCTTGCTCTCCCTTTTTCTCTCTTCTCTCTTTCCTTATCTAGGGCAAAATCGTATGGGGAGAGGGGGTGCCCAAATGGGGCCTTTTTATAATGCCAGGTTTGGTGTAAATGGCCCCAAGGGCTAGGTTTTTACTATACTAGACTTATGGGAGGGTCTTTATAAGATCTAGGGCCCTATCACCCCTCTGGCCACCAAATTCGGTGTGTAGGTGCCTTATGGCCCGATTAGGGCCCATGCAAAAACTGAGGACGAACGGATGGACGGATATATGATCTGAGAAAGCGTTTCTGACCTTTAAGTGGTCCTGTGAGGGCCATTTTGGTGATTGGAGCATTTCTGATGGCCCTCTGGCCATGAAATTTATAGGATAAGTGGTCCATGACCCGATGAGGGGCCTTGTAAAATTTGGGAATGAACGGATGCAGGGTTTGGTCGTACGGGTCCGATTTACGATCAACGGTCACCGATCCACGATCGGGTCTCAGATTTGGTGGACAGGTGTGAAAAAATACATTGAACCATCACCGCAGCTTTAGAAGAAATCCGACGGCTGGAACTCCCAGAGTCTCAGTTTTATTTGTGAGTGTCAGATTCCAATGCTGGCATTGGCATGGCCCATTTGGCAAGTGCCAGATCCCACTTCTGGGTATCTATTGGGTCCGTAATCCGCGATGGACCATAAGCCCAGTGAGATCAATGATTTCCTAAATTTTTAGATTTTTCTGACCCTCTTCGGTCGTTGGGTGGCCCACACGGGCTGTTGTTAAGTGTAAACAGGCCATCTGGCTTGGCGGCCCGCACTTAGTCCCATCATAACTAGACTAGTCTACCCCAGTATAATCTAACATTGAGTGCTAATGGTCATTAAGTGATATTATAAGTTAATTAAAAGAAATTTTAAGAATTTTTTAAAATCCCAAACAGTGAAAATCCAGGATGTTACATGTTAGTAGAGAATACGCAGACATGGGATGTCTCTGCTAAATCAGACCAAACTAGACCCATTCCTAGAGAGAAAGCGGGGATGTATGTCCTAAGAGAGGAAGACGACTTTAATGCGAAATTCGCTGCATTGGCTAGAAAGGTCGAAGCCTTAGAAATTAGGAAGGTTGATATGGTTAAAGCAAATACCTCATTATGTAATTTTTGTAGCATTTGTGGTGGTACAGACATGACACAAAAGATTGTCCAATGATCTCAGTTGTACAAAATATCATGTATGATCATAATCAAGCAAATGCCATAAATAACTACCAAAGGTTAGTTATGCAACCAATGGGAAACACGTATAATCCAAATTGGCGTAACTATCCTAATCTTAGTTGGAGGAATGGACCACAAATTAATGTGCACAATGCAACTTAAATGCCTCCACAAAACAACTTCTTTGGGGCACCTAACAATGCACCATATGTGCCCCCACCAAAGTGATCATCTGTGGAGGATGCATTGACCGGATTCATGAACTCTCAAGCTCAATGAATCAGTCTCTAATCAAATTAAATCAGGAATGAAACATAGCTGTGGCTAGGATTGAGACTCAACTAAATGCTAGGGAAAAAGGCACCCTTCCTTCTCAACCTGTGTCAAACCCTAGAAACACACATTTCATTGGAGACTCAAATCCAAGTGAGCTACATCATGAACAAGCTAAGGCCATCATTACCTTGAGAAGTGGAAAAGAGGTCGATAATAAGATAATGCAACCGGTAGAAATACCGGAAGATGAGCCACTGTCTCAAGAAAATGATGAACTGGCTATGGTTCAAAAGCCGCAACAACAAAAGGATAAAGAGACTAAGTCATATGAGCCTCCAGTTCCATTCTCATATAGACTTCAGAATCCGACTGTCCCCATGAAATATCAAGAGGTGTTGGATGTGCTCCAAAAGGTTACTGTCAATATTCTTCTGCTTGATGCCATTAGACAAATTTCATCATATGCTAAATATCTCAAGGACTTGTGCACTGTAAAGAGGAAATTAAATGTGCACAAAAAGGCCTTCCTTATTGAGAAAGTGAGCGCCATCATTCAACAAAGGGTTGTACCCAAATACAAAGATCCAGGAAGTTTCATTATTCCTTGTATTATTGAAAATTTCCAAATTGAGCATGCTTTGCTAGATTTGGGTGCAAGTGTCAACTTAGTACCTTATTCGGTTTACAAACAAATGGGGTTAGGCGAGTTTATACTAACCACGATTACACTCCAACTCGCTGACCGCTCCATTAAGATACCAAGGAGAATTTTAGAGGACGTGCTAGTCTAAGTGGAGAAATTCTACTTCCCTGTGGATTTTATTGTACTAGACACTGAACCATGTGTAAATGCTAGTGCTCAAGTTCCCATCATTTTAAGCCGCCCATTCCTAGCAACTTCAAATGCAATCATAAATTGCAGGAATTGAATGATGAACTTGTCTTTTAGTAACATGACTCTAGAGCTAAATATTTTCAATCTATGTAAGCAGCCCATTGATAATAATGAAATCCATGAGCTGAATTTCATGGACTGCTTGATAGAAGAAGAGAAATTGGAACCTAGTTTGACTGAGGAATTGATTCAAGTCATTGGGGACTTGAAAAATTCTGATTTAGAAAAAGTGTTTGCTGAAATTTGTGATGATAATGAGAGCACTACCACCCAGGACATTGGTATATACCAATGGAGACCGCGTACTCAAATCCTATCTATCGAGGACTCGCGACCTCTGCCATCACCAACCAATGTTCCAAAGCTGGATTTAAAACCACTAGCAAATGAGCTTAAGTATGTATACTTGGGTGAAAATAAAACTTACCTTGTGGTGATCTCTTCATTTTTAGACAAGGATTAAGAGATTAAATTGTTGAATGTTCTAAGGGATCACAAAGGAGCTTTGGGCTGAGCCATTTCTGACATCATGGGTATAAGCCCTTCCATATGCACCCATCAGATCCACCTCGATGAGGATGCCAAACCAATTAGACAACCTCAAAGGCGCCTCAATCCAAACATGATGAAAGTTGTAAAAAATGAGGTGATCAAATTATTAGATGTGGGAATCATCTACCCGATATCTGATAGTGTTTAGGTGAGTCCAACTCAAGTAGTCCCAAAGAAATCCGAAATAACTATTGTGTAGAATTCTAATAATAAACTCATACCAACACGTGTCACCACAGGTTGGCGTGTTTGCATTGACTATAGAAAATTAAACCAGGTTACAAAGAAGGATCATTTCCCTCTACCATTCATTGATCAAGTTTTAGAAAGGGTAGCAGGTCACTCATTCTATAGTTTTCTTGATGGATATTCCGGATATAACCAAATAGTGATAGCCCTGGAAGACCAAGAGAAAACCACGTTCACTTGTCCATTTAACATATTTGCTTTCAAACGGATGTTATTTGGATTGTGTAACGCTCCAGCAACTTTCTAAACGTGTATGTTAAGTATTTTTTCAAATATGGTTGGAAAGTTTCTTGAGGTTTTCATGGATGACTTCTTTGTATTTGGGAGTAGTTTTGAAGAATGCCTCAACAATTTATCTCTTGTCTTATCTAGGTGCGAAGAGAAACACCTTGTCTTAAATTGGGAGAAATATCATTTCATTGTTCAAAAGGAAATTGTTTTGGGTCATGTTATCTCTAAAAATGGAATCGAGGTAGATCGCTCAAAACTCGACATTATTGCTAATCTACCTATCCGTCGAACTGTTAGAGATATTAGATCACTTCTAGGGCACGCTGGTTTCTATAGAAGATTCATCAAGGACTTTAGTGCCATTACTAGACCCTTAATTAATCTTCTTCAAAAGGATGTTCCATTTAAATGGACAGATGAGTGTGCAAGTACTTTTAATAAAATTAAATCATCCCTTACCTCTGCACCTATCATGCGTCCACCAGATTGAACACTTCCTTTTGAACTAATGTGTGATGCAAGTGATTATGCCATAAGGGCTGTTTTGGGCCAAAGGAAAGATGTTATTCACTATGCGAGTAGAACTCTAAACTCGGCGGTAGTTATGTTATTCACTATACGAGTAGAACTCTAAACTCGGCCCAAGTAAACTACTCAACAACTGAAAAAGAGTTACTTGCGGTAGTTCTTGCTTTGGATAAGTTTAGGTCCTACTTGCTGGGATCTAAAGTGTTCATTTTCACGGACCACTTGGCTTTAAAATATTTATTATTTAAGAAGGATGCAAAGCCGAGACTTTTGAGATGGATCCTTGTACTCCAAGAATTTGACTTAGAGATAAAAGATAAGAAATGAGTAGAAAACGTAGTGGCCGATCACCTTTATAGATTGGTGTTAGATGATTCCACTGAGGAGATGCATATCCAAGACACTTTTCTTGATGAATAATTATTTGCGATCTCTAAATTGCCTTGGTATGCAGATATAGTGAACTATCTTGTAACAGAAAAAATGTCATATCATTGGAAGTCACAAGATAGGAAGCGTTTTGAAACCGAGGTTAGGAACTTCTACTGGGATGACCCGTATTTATATAAATATGGAACTGATCAAATTTTTAGACATTGTGTCCTAGAGGATGAAGTTCAGAGTGTTATTTCTTTTTGTCACATGGAAGCATGTGGTGGCTATTTTTCTGCTAAGAAAACCACTGCAAAAATCCTGCAGTGTGATTTTTACTGGCCTACCATGTTTAAAGACACTCACGCTTTCTGTGTTGCTTGTGATAGATGTTAAAGGTTGAGAAGAGTATCCCGGCGCAACATGATGCATTTATCCCCAATTTTACCATTGGAGATTTTTGATTGTTGGGGTATTGATTTTATGGGCCCATTTCCAACTTCTTTTGGATTTCTTTATATATTAGTTGGTATGGACTATGTTTCAAAGTGGATAGAGGCAATTCCAAGTAGGACCAATGACAACAAAGTGGTCATACGATTCCTCAATGAAAATATTTTTTCTAGATTTGGAACTCCAAAGGCTATCATTAGTGATGGCGGGTCTCACTTTTGCAATAAGACATTTGAGGCTTTGATGAAGAAATATGGCATTAAGCATAAAGTGAGCACCCCATACCACCCACAAATGAGTGGGCAAGCTGAGATTTCTAATCGGGAAATCAAACACATTTTAGAGAAAACTATAAGGCCAGATAGGAAAGATTGGTCCCTCAGACTATCTGACGTTTTATGGGCTTATAGGACTGTTTATAAGACCCTGATTGGAATGTCTCCATACAGATTGGTGTATGGGAAGGCTTACCACTTGCCTGTGGAATTGGAACATAGATCCTACTGGGTAATAAAGAAATTAAACCTTGATATGGACCAAGCAAGTGGACAAAGGAAATTAGAGTTGAATGAATTAGAGGAGCTGAGGAGAGACTCCTATGAAAATTCTAAAATCTACAAAGAGAGGACCAAAGCTTTTCATGACAAAAATATTCTGAGGAAGAATTTTGAACCTTAGCAAAAGGTCCTATTGTACAATTCCCGTCTCCAGTTCTTTCCGGGAAAGTTAAGATCAAGATGGACAGGCCCCTTCATTGTGAAGAATGTTTATACTCATGGGGCTGTTGAAATTGAGAATCCACGTAATGACAATGTGTACAAGGTTAATGGTCAGAGGTTGAAGCCTTACGTGAAAAACTTTCATTTGGGAGAGGAGTCCTTCCTTCTTCATGAGCCAGAATATTCAAATTGATGCTCCTAATCTGATGAAGCATTTGTGTAGGATTATCATATTCAATTTTTTTGGTGTCACCTAGTAAGTGAGTTTTTCATGGCAGGTATTATCCACCCTTTCTTTTATTTTTATTGTTCTCTACATTACATTATCATTACATTGGGGACAATATAGATTTTAGGTTGGGGGTGTGGATAGTCATCCATGTAATAGTCATCCATGTGAGTTTTTTTTTTTTGATTATTATTATTATTATTTCTTTTTTATTTTAAGGTTTCAGTTTTTTTTTCTTTTTTTCTATTTAGGTTTATGGGAAAAAAAATTCAACATTTTCAGAATAATATATACAAGAATGTGAACATGATATTATGCGAATTCCAAAGGCAAAGTTAATACTTAGTGTAGGTCGATAGTAGTCGGAAATCTAATAACTGAAAATTATAGACTTGAGTTCAATTATCTAATCACTAGTTTAAAGTGAGTTATAATTTGATGTACCGAATTCACAATATACCCTAGCTAACTAAGTGAGGAATATGATATGTGAACTAGAATAACAACTTTTGATTCAAACAAGGTTGAATGAACTAGTATCATTGATATATGCTTTAAAAAAATATTGAAGAAAAAAAAAAGTGATGGAAAAAAGAATTTTTTATTATAGAGCATGAATGCAATGACCATAACAATCGTGTCAGTAATCCGAAGTAAGGATACCTAAGTATCCATTACTGTTACCATTACAAGTACGATACCTTAGGTTATGAAGCAAACCGGTGGGAATCTTCATCTAAGGGTGGTCTATAATAATGAGGATGTGATGATAAAAGAAGAAATGACATGAAGAAAATGAGATAACAAGAGATTTCTTATTCTTGGAATGATTGAAAGGAGTTAGGATAGAGAACATGCATATTTCGCAAAGTTAGACTAGTGTTACGAGCACCTCAGGATATTAGATCATAACTATTCTAAACTTTGATTAGGTCTCTAAACTCAAAGATGTAATGGATTAGAAAATTGAGATTCTAAGATTTAGGGTAAGTATTGTTTTGTTTTGGAATTCATATGATGAATGGAGGCATAATTGTATAAATTTCTGAGTGTTGAGTTATTTTTCATGTTTTCAATATTTGTGGGTAACATTTCTGGAAACCTTCACGAGACTATAACTCGTCCACTAGGGGAAACCTAGGGGTTTAAAAGCTTGTTACATATGCTAAATGCAATCGAGATTACCTGTGAAAGTGGTGTAGTTAAATTTATTTTTTTTTCCGTTTTAATTTTGTTTCTAAAATTAGTTTTATTCTTATTTTTATTTTTCACTTATTTTATTCGGGACTAGCAAAATGCTGGTTGGGGGGTGTGTTGAGACTCAAATATTACATAATTTTTTCCATTTATATCTTAGTTTTATGAATATAAATCATCTTAATATTTTATTTTACTCATGCATGTGTTGCAAGGTGAATTTATGTGCTTTGATTGAAAAAGGGTGTTAAAAGCATGAATTTGATTATCAAAAATCACCAAGGCAAGGGATGGATCTTAGGAGACCAAGATTGAAGAATTCACATACCAAGGATCTAAGAAAACCAAGTGAAGAATAAAGAAAATTGAAGATGTAAATTGAAGAATCCTGAAATCGTCCTGAAAAAGTGTATTCTGAAGCTATGAAGTTTATTTTGGGAAACTACGCAGCAGGAAGTCTGTTTTGAACGAACTATGCAGCGAGAAGTCTATTTTAAAAAAATATGTATATTTGAGTCGATTTCTAGGGTTTTTCAACTTTATACGAAAATTAGAATTCCCTATTTATAAATAGGGGTTCCTAGGGCATTCTTAAACATTATTCAAGGCATCTCAAAACCAAATTTAGAGTTTTTAAAGAGTTTTTAGTTTTATTAAAGCTTTATAAGTTGTTTTTTTTTAAAGATCTTTTCTATTTGCATTTTCTTTCTTTATTTCTTGTTGCTTTTTATTTCTGCAATTTAATTATGTTTTTCTAAGTTCCTTCTAGCTCAAGCTAGAAGGGAAGCACATGGGTTTAATATTTCTTTAAAATTATGATGATTGATTGTTTTAATGATGAGAAGAATGGTGTATGCATGTTATCTATTATTTAGGTTTTGTTTTTTATCCTCTTGTAAGATCCATATATTTCCATCATATGAGATCCATATTGATGGATAGACTTACCCTAGATCAATCAGATTTCCTAGATAGGAGAGGTTCTTAACCTGTTATATTTCTTTAATATTCATTATCCTATAGATATTGAATACTTAAAATCACTGGCGCTTGAGAATATATGTCAATGGTGCAAATCCATAATTTTCTAATATTTTATATCATTTATTAAAATATTTAAATTATTTTATTTTTCGATTAGGCTGACCATAATGATCAGATCCTAGTTGTGTTATCCAAGTTATCATGATTTTGGAACATTAGCCTATATGTGGAACTTTGAAGCTTGGGTGTTGTTTTAATTCAGTTGAATTACATCCATTCAAAAATTCCAAAATTAAAACATCAGTTTTAGTTTTTATTACCTAGTTTGTTTTGCATTTGATTTTTTCCTTCTAGCAATTTATCTTCCTATGAGATCGACCCTGTATTCACGGGATATTACTTACGAACCTCTGCACTTGGAGGCAAGCAATCAACATCTTTTCCTGCTAAAGTGTTACATATGTTTCCACATCGTTTTCATCATCTATCATAAAAATCACTCCAATCCACATATACATTGGGCCATGTTCACTCCCCAAGTATAGGGTTGTGATGTAGTAATAACTCGGTAAGATCGAGGTCGAATCCCACAAGGACTGATCGTCACAATTCAAATCTGTGATCCTCCTTAACTAATTCAACAAATAATGGAGCAAATTACTAACACAAATTTATGGAAAATAACTATTGAGGATAGGGAAGAAAATTCAATAAGAGAAAGAGCACTAGGACTTTCGAATCCACCCCTAATTATCCCAACCCTTGTTTTGTCTGTTAATTCACTTTAATATAGATTGATCTAACTTATCTAGAGAAAGCACAATCTGTGTCCTTAATTGGGCATACAGATTGTCTAATTCCTTCAAGCAATGCCATGAATAACATATCCCATGTCCAAATCGGGCATATGGAATATATAGTTCAGTAAAGCACCCTGTTTCTTCCTCTACAGGAACCTGTTCATGATCAGATACAAGCACCTAGAATAAGCATCCAGACCACATCCATCCATAGACTCTGATCAAAGTTGATAGATGGAGAAGTATGGAATTTAAAACAATCAAGCACACTAGAGAAAGAAACAAACCAATCTAATTAAAATAAAATCAACATAGAAAAAGAGGTGTTCAAATTAGGGGTTTCATCTCAGCCCTAGCTGAGAGATTAGTTACCCATAAAATTCATTAAACATATGGATGAATAAAATTCATAAAAAAATAAAACATAAGTGCTAGAAACATGTGGCCTGTCTTTCTTCCTCTCTGCTTCTTTTCTTTCTTTCTCTTTCTTCTCTTTTCTTTCCAAGCTCTGGATCTGTTATATCCCTCTCTTCAGTGCTTTCGATTCCTGCTCCCAGCTATCCCCCCTCCTTTGGATCTCTGGCTCTCTTCTCTCTCTTATACCACAAGGATAGGCGGTGGAGAAAGAGGTAGGTTGGAGACTTTTATGCAGCAACATGCGTAACGGGGTCACTGACCGACGCTGGACGTTGGTGAGACCCCGTTTCTTGGCCTCACTCATAAGATCCAATCCATTCACTGGATTGTACATGAGATTTCGACAAGATATGGGTGATTTTGGGATGTTATTGATGAGGTCCACCTGATTTTCAGATCTATCGTCAATCCTGCTTTCGAACAGTTAAGATCTCATTCCCTTTGTTTCTTCAGATATTGTCACCTAAGCCTTGGTAACAGGGGCCTTAGAGTTTTAATGGACGGTCTGGATCATCATTCTAGACAACAGGTGGGGCCCACAACAGAGACCGACAGTCTCTGTTATGGATGCTGCGAACAGGGACGCGGATTCTTCCGCTGCGATGGTGGTGGGGCCCACTCCTTCACGAATTTTTGAAATCCACTCCGTCCATTGATTCCATGACGAAAAAACAACCTGAATTGAATACTTTCGGAGTAAAATAAGTGTGGCCCACAATATGATTTGGTCCGCCGTCCATCTTACGTTTAACCAGAGATCTCTGTGTGTACCCACGCATGGGTCCAAAAGGACACCTAGGTGAGGGTCAAGCCCGACCTCTGAGTACAATAAACGGTTCAGATCATCTGAATGATTAAAGGGTGGGGTCCACAACTGCCAACCGACGATCGGCAGCGAGACTCCCTGTAACAGCTATTTCCGTTTTTCGAATTGAGAAGGCGCTGACCGATTGACTTGGTTCGGTGCACCGCCAGCACACGTGCGGTTTATGCACACTGCCATGCATGTGGGGTCCACTGTAATGTTATACAGAAATCTGATCCGTCCATCCTACTTCCCATATTATTTAAACCATCGAGACCAATCTTTAGGCAGTTTCAAATATCAGGTGGGCCCAGAATCAACGATTTATAGAATGATCTGTCAGTTGGGGCACTTCCCTAGTGATCCGAGGGCTGAAATTTGAAATGTACGGTTAATTTATGTCCCTAATCCCATGTATAAAATTTTGAGCCAATTGGATGGAGGGAACCATGTGATCTTTCATTCTGTACCAATTTCAGGCCTCTTTAAACGTGAACGGCCTGATTTTCTCGGGTCCCAGGCATGTAAATTCTTCAATATTGGTCCTCTGGAGTCCATCCCGTGCTCTGTTAATTCCGGAGAGTCAAATCCATGCTTTTACATCATTTTTCAATACTCGCTCCTAATTTCATCCTGTAATAAAAATATAATTAAAATATGGCATTAAGCATTATCATGTACGTAAAATCAGGTAATAGTCGGGGTCTAATATGCAATATTCGACCCTCATCAGGCCACGGTGTCAATATCAATGGAAATAGTATGTATATGATTTAATGAACTGGTTTGGCCCACCCACTGAGTAAATCAGCCTGATTTTCATACAAGATCTTCATCATCATAAGGTGGCGGACATTTTTAACGGATGTGATCATCTATATATATAACACGTTGGCTGGAGAAATATGTCTGTATCATAACTTACCAAACAACCGATGTATCTTATCATTTTTCATTTCCTCCTCTTATTCCACTGCATTTCAAGTCATGTGGGGTAACCGTGTTTTATATGTAGATCCACTCCGTCCATCAGGTGAGATATATTATTTGAACCATATGTAAAAAATATTAACTTGATGAAAAACTTCGATAGGCCACGAATGTAAACAATGTAAAACTGTTCCTAAAATCTCTAAGATTATGGGGTGTGGCCCGCCTGATTTTTGGGTCAGGCTGATTTTTTTTTGTCCATTTATTCCGGGTGAGCTACACGTGATTAACGGGTTAGATGAAAGACAAGAATCATGGTGGTCTAATAAACAAACCTGTGGTGGATATCTCATCCCCATTAGTGTTCCTTGTGCCGTGGCCCACCTGATTTTTCGATCTTCTTTGTATCCAACCGACTTAGAATTGTGGATAGAAACTGATGGACGGAGTGGATGTTACATACAAATCATGAAAACCGGTGGTGGAATATCATTACCCCTTAACAAATGAAATCAATGGCTGAGAGAACTTTAAGAAAACGTGGATGGTCGGTCGCGTCTATAGTAAAAAATTACCCAAAGGTTAACCACGGTAGGTGTCTAACCAAATTCAGTGGCAAGATCGTTATTTAGAATGGAAGGCTTATTTATAACATCTGAGCCGTGAAAACGGTGGACAGGTACCGAAGATCCCCTGCGGAGAAAACCAGGATGGCCCATTCATTAGGCAGTTAACACACATTTGAGATGAATGGACAGACAATGGTCCAACTCAAACTCAATGCACGTTAGTAACCCGACTATTGTATGGAATTTTTTCTAGGGATTTTTATTATAGGATGTCCCACTATTTGAACGGATCGGATCTTACGATTAAGTGAAAAGTTAGAAATAGAAACGTTGCATGTTAAGGTTCACCACATACGACCCTTGCATGTGAACACCTCTTTTCCTTATTTTAAAAGGTAATAAAAAAGGGTGTATTATTAAAAAGGAGTCGGTGTAAAGGTGAACTTAAATTTCAGGCTCCGAGGAACCACCGAATTCGGTGGATCCATGAGGGTAGGATAATGTATGTATTTTATATCCATGCAATTCATCGATTTTGCCAGCTTATTTTAATGTTTGATCTTAAAATTTAAAGGAGGTCAAAATTTTAAGTGGACGATAACGTAGGAAACATTACATGTTGAAAGCCCACAAATGAAAACTTCTTAAAGCCCACCATGAATATATTTTACATAGAACTAAACTAAAGGAAAATACAAATATTAGCTTGATTCCAAACTTTTTTATCCATTAGAAAAATTTTAACAACAGATACTTAATTGCCACAATTTTCCTTATGGTGTAGTTAACATTTGATTTTGATGTCTTTAATTTTGGGCTCATGCTCTGAAATTAACTGGAAAACTGATGGACAATATAGATATAGAAAAAATACAAATTATGATGGGTCCCTAAAGTAGGATGTGGCGCATATGCATTTCTAGCATGGATAGGCTAAAAGAATGTGAATCGTAAATTGGCCATAACTTTTGATACGAGCATTATCATGGGATGTGCAATCTATCAATCATGGGACATTTACAATCAAATGTGCATTTTTAGCTAAAAAAATAAAACTTTGGAAAAAAATTATTATTGGTAGTAATTAGGGGTGCACATCGAACTGGTAGAACCATGGAATTGAACCGGAACATATCAAATGATCCAATTTGATCCAATTCTATAGTGCACCAATTTCAAAACGGTTCAGTTCCAGTTTAAGGGTATGTAGAACTGAACCGAACCATGGATCTGAATCTAGAATCGAACCTAGACCCGAACTAGGAACCGAACCTAAGTTTACAAAAAAAAACCCAAGTCTACCCAACTCAACCCCTCTCTCTCTCTCTCTCTCTCTCTCCCTCTCTCTCCCTCTCTCTCTACTCCTCTCTCTCTCAATGCTCCTCTCTCACTGCTCCTCTATCTCTCAATGGGTGGTGTAAGCAGATGTCATGTCAGAATTCATACCATTTGGGCTAGATTTTAAAAAGGCTAGAACCATAGAACTGAGTTAGTTTTCACGGTCCACTTCCGGTTCAATTCTAGGGTGCTAACGGTCCGGTTCCGGTTCCGAAATTCCTAGAACCGTATGGAACGGTTCGATTCTAATTTCACCCCAGAATTAGACCAAACCGACCCATGTGCACCCCTAGTAGTAATTTTGATTTTTGTAGTATTTTTTATTTTTATAATTTTTTTTAAAAAGAATAATAATCATAGTAGAACTCTTCTAGCAAAAGTTTATTTAGAAAAAAAAAATTTAATAACTTTTATAAGAGTTTTACTAAAATTATGACTATTAAAGTTTAAATTTTAGTAATTAAGAATTTTGATTTTTTTTATTAATAGTGTAATTAAAACAGGTATATATTAGACAATTGGCGATTAATAAAATTTTAAATCTTTTTTTAATTGGATCAAGAGAATATCCTTATAAGTTAAGTTTTTTATTATTTCACAAAGACCGATTTTTCTCATCATCCATTCACACGCTCTCCTTTGTGTCAGTCCCACCTGTGATTCCTGGAAGCGCCGATTCCGCGTCAGAAAAGTCAGTCTTCATTTTGTATTTGAACTCGCTTTCAGATCCGGCAATACGTTATTACTATATTTCGAACATCCAAACCGTTGACATGATAGGAATGGTTATGGATGCATACCCAAGAAGGGCATGTTCGAAGCATTTCATCTTTTCGCTCTTTTTCTTCGAATATGTAACATCTCTTTAACGGTTGTTTTTTATGGGCCGTTGAAAGAAAGTTAACCGTCTCGAATGATTTTGAGGGAAACGGATTGGGTACTCCCCCTGCCATCAGCCCCGTGGCTGATGTTCGGTGCTCTGTGGGCCCTACCATGATGTATGTGTTTCATCCGTTCCATTCATCCATTTTTAAAGATCATTTTAATGCTCTATCCTAAAAATTAGAGGTATATAAATCTCAGGTGGTCCACACCACATGAAAACAATAGCGATTGGATATCCACCATTAAAATCCTCCTAAGGTCCACTGTACTGTTTATTTGACATCCAATCTGTTGATTTGGTCATACAGGCCCAGATGAAGGGACAAACAAAAATCAGCTTGATCCAAAACTTTTATGGCCACCAAAAATTTTTTAATGGTCGACGCTCATTCAACACTCTTTCCTGTAATGTGGTCCTATTGAGATGGGATATATCTCATTTTTTGATCTCATACTGTAAAATTTTCTTTAAAAATATATGGACGGCATGGATGAAACACATACATCAAGTTGGGGCCCACAGAGCACCGACCATCAGCCATTGGCTGGTGTCAGGGGGAGTAGCCAATCCGTTCCCGATTTTGAGGCGGAGTCTCCAGCTGGAAACGGGCAGGAGCTTTGAGTGACCACCGTGATGTATGGGTCTTATCCACACCGTCCATTCAATTTTTTTCCTATCATTTTAGCAGATACAAGGCTCAAGTGAACCACACCACTGTAAGCAACGTTGATAATGATTTTTCCTATCTTCACCGTTGAAATTTTTCTAGGGCCCACCGTGATGTTTATTTTCCATCCAACCTATTCATAAAGTTACGTAGACTTGGATGAAGAGAAAACACAAATATCAGCTCCATCCAAAATTTTGAGGCCAAAAGAAGTTTTCAACGGTAAGAGTTTAATCACAGTTGTGTAGCCCACATATGTCTTGGATCTACCTAAAATTTGGGCCTATTTCCTAAAATGACAGGAAAAAATGAATGGACGGTGTGGATAAGACCCATACATCAAGGTGGCCACTCAAAGCTCCTGCCCATTCCCAGCTGGAGACGGGCGGGGGTAGGACGCAATCCGCGTCCTTTTGAGGCGGTCACCATCAGCTTTAAATCTCGTCTTACAAACGGTCAGGATCACTGAACCATGACCCCAGATCCAACGGCTATAATCACAAGGTATTACTTGTGTTAACTGACCGTTACATGAGAGCAGTATACATTAGATCCATCCCGTCCATCAGGTACGAAGCCACATTTTCACCATAGATCCTAAAAATCAATTAAATATAAGACGTAAGTGGGCCACAAGACAAAGGATGGTGCAAAATCATGCTGAAAAACTCTAAATTCACATGGTATGGCCCACATGAGTTTTAGAATTGCCTAAAAAATCCCTTCATCATGGTGGGTCAGGTCAGATGAATAGAGTAGATGGAATACATACATCACGATGGACCCCACACATAATTGGGACGATTTTAACGGTGGGCGACCCATCTCAACTGTCCAGTGGCGTAGCCCACCTGAGGTTTGAAGCGCCCTGATTTTCGGGTACCGGTCCAAGTAACGTGTGGCGCACCTGATGGACGGTGGATCTTACCCACATGAAGTCGTCCGTCCACGTCAGCAACTTCCCGAGTTACGCAAGCGTCTCTTTCACTTTTCATTAGACAAATCCAATTGGCAATTCTCCTCTGAACACGGTAATTCGGTCAGCTGAGCTTTTATAAGCACGCACGCACGCATGTGCAAAAGCACATGTACCCACCATACGTGTGCCATCATGGCATGACAGGTCTGAGATCCAATCCATCCATCAGAAACACACCACTATACTGACAGTCTACTCCAAGAATCAGAATGATCCATTAATCATGTGGGCCACAGGTTGTCAAATAAACGTACAGCTCTGAAAATTTTGGCTGAATTTCTCTAACACATCCACCTGTTTCCAGTATTACGGCCCACATGATGAGTGGACCGGATTTATTTTTAGGAGAACATGTAAGAAGGTAGGAACAACCTGATGAATGCACTGGATCGAGCACCTATGTGCCATGCTGGCACATTTGTAGCGTTCACATCAGCTTTATTGCACACGCGTGAGTGCTTAGAGAAGCTCCGGGTGGGTCATCTCTATGAAAGTCTAGATCTGGTGGCCGCATCTTAAGACAGGGAGCTGATTAAATACCTCAGAAGCACATGGAACATACGGTGCATCACATCGTTTTCAATACACGTGGCATGCGTGGATGAGTCGAGACTTCCATCCCTCGGGTCCCACCATTCATTTGACCAAATAGGACAATCCTAACGATCTGATGATGTACTTCTTTTTTATTGAATGTGGGTCCTGTCTTTTTCGATCCGTTAGGATAGAACCGATTAAACGGCTAGGATTGTCCAATCAGTATAATATAGTGTTATTGGTCCACTAATTGAAGAAATTGCCGAATGTATGGTCTGGATCTCATCCGAAAAATGTATTGAAAATGCACGGAGTAACATGGTGGCTCCCGTGCCCTCGATAAATACGTCCTTTAACAGCAACTTCCTGCGACGGTAAGCTAGATGGGGCCCACCGTGATGTTTGTGAGAAATCCACCCCGTCCATCCTTTTTTCCAGATAATTTGAGTCCATGACCCAAAAATAAGGCAGATCCAAAACTCGCATGGGCCACACTACAGGAAAAAGTGTGCAGGGAAATTCCCACCGTTGAAACTTTCCTATGGTCTACCGTGATGTTTGTAACTAATAAGCCATCTGTGCCGTTCATAAGGTCATTCCTGCTGCGATGAACTGAAGACAAACATAACAGCTTGATTCAAAATTTCCGTGGCTCCGTGAATGTTTCAAGTGTGGACGTTTAATCCTCACTGTTTCCTGTCGCGAGGCCTACTTGAGTTTCGTGCATGCTTCATTTTCCTGCCCATGCCCTAACATTATCTAGAAAAACGGATGGAAAAACATCTCAGTGGCCCCACAGCTTCCGTCCAAGGAAGTTCGGGGGTGGAATGGATACTGAACGCTTCAGTAGTCAAAAGGCTACTGAAGTGACGTGGCAAAATGGCATTGGTGGATGCCAATAGTTCCTTTCTTTCCAATAAGGATGCACATTGCATCCTACCCCCGCTCGGACGGTAATCCTTCCAGGCAGGGCTGTGTGAGACCCACCGTGATGTAAGTATTTTATTCACACCGTTAATTACTTTTAGATAAATATATGAGCCAAACATTGAGGTAGGATCAGGACTTACGTGGACCACAAATTGTGGATTAAACTTCTACCATAAAAAAACTTCCCAGGAGTTAGAGAAGTGTCAGATCAAGATGAAATTTGTGTTTTCACTTCATCCAAGTCTGCATAACCTTATTAATAGGTTGGGTGGTAAAAAAACATTATGGTGGCCCTTAGAAATGTTTCAATGGTGGGTGTCATTATCAATGCGGCTTTCTTTGATGTAGTCCACTAGATCTGTTTATCTGCTTCAGTTTTTTTGTATAATATCTTAAAATTTTCATATAAAAACGATTAACGGTGTGGATAAAATACTTACATCATAAAGGGCCCCACAGAGCCCTGCTCGAACGGATTACCGTATGGGCAGGGGTAGGACGCAATCCGCGTCCTTCCAATAAATGGATGCGGATTGCGTCCTACCCTCGCCCGGACAGTAATCCATTCAAGCAGGGCTCTGTGGTGCCCACTGTATTGTAAGTTTTTTATCCACGCCGTTAAATGCTTTTTGTGATAATTTTAATATGTGAGCTAAAAAATGAGGCAGGTCCAAGGCTTAACTGGACCACACTGAAAGAAGTTACACTGATAACTACACCCACCGTTGCAACCTTTCTAAGGGCCAACATGATTTTCTATTTTTTACCATACAACGTATTCATAAGGTCATTTAGATGGGGATGATATGAAAACACAAATATCAGCTTGATCCGGAACTTCTCCAACTCTCAATAAATTTTGAATGGTGGACGTTTAAGCTCCACTTTGTGGCCCACTAAGCCTTGGACTTGCATCATAAAACACTTACAACACAGTGTGGGCCCACGGAGCCTTTTCCGGACGGATTACCGTCAGCGCGGGGGTGGGACGCAATCCGCCTCCTCAGTTAATGCTCTTCCAAAGGAGATCCGTTGGCGATGTTTTTCCGTTGAGGCAGCCACGCACAGATAATTGTTTGTCTTAAGAAAAAAAAGGTACCGGATTTCCTGTGAAAGACTCTCACACGCGTTCCTGCGCTGGAACCAGGTGGGGCCACTGTGGTGTTTGTGAGAAATCCTACCCGTCCATCCGTTTTTTGAGTTCAATTCAAAACATGAAGCCAAAAATGAACCGTTTCTAGAGCCCAAGTCGGCCAAAAACGTGATAATTGAACGTCCACGGTTGAAATATTCGTGGGCCATGGAAGTTTTGAGTCATGCTAATATTTGTGATTTCAGTTCATCCCAGTAGTAATGAAGTTATTAACAGTATGGATGGCTTGTAAACATCACTGTTGAACCTAGGTAGATTTTAACGGTAGGAATTTTCCTAACCACATTTTCCTTTAGTACGGCCCACTTGAGCTTTGGATATGGTTCATTTTTAGTATTCATGTCTTGAATTGAACTCAAAAAGCAGATGGAAGGAGATGATTTCTCACAAACATCACAGTAGGCCCCACTTGAGTTTTGGCAGGAAATCCGCGTCCAGAAAATACCCATGTGGAGTTTACTGGTACGTGGCCAAGGGAAGCGGATTCCGTACTGTGTAAATTCTATGGGTCTACCGTGATTTATGTATTTTATCCAGTCTGTCCATCCATTTTATAAGATAATTTCAGGGCCTTAGCTTAAAACCCAAGTATATAAAAGGCTAAAATCGTCAACACCAAAGGAAACGGTGTGAATTGAATTTATACCGTTGAAAAATTATGGGGCCAAAGAAGTTTTGGATCAAGATAATTTTTTTCTTTTTACCTTCTTCCATGTTTTTGATCCTTTTAACAGTTTCGATGAAAAATAAACGTCACTGTGGGGCCTGGAAAGGTTTCAACGGTGGAAATCATTATTTCTACTGTTTCATATGGTATGGTCCACTTGAGACTTTTATAAGCTTTAATTTTAGGCTCAACGCCTAAAATTAGATGGAAAAATAGATGGAAGGTGTGGATCAATCATATAAATTCACAACGTGCCCAACTGAAATTTCTCAGTATGACTATCCAATTTCATGGCCGAGTGGGTGCACGGCGGAAACGGAGAAAGATCCGTTAACGGATCTTACGGAGTAACATTTATACCAGGGGAACATACCATCGTTTTGCCACATCACTTCAGTAGCCAATCCGCTCCCGGAAGTTCAATTGCTTCCTCAGGAAATCCGCATCTATCATTAATTATTTTTTCGAAAGAATGACGTTACTCTGGGAAATGCAACCTGGGTCAATGCACATGCAAAAGAGTTCGATGATCCATGCACACGCACATGGGTTTTCGATGGATCCCGGGATCTGTGTATATCCATGACACATGCACGAGAGTTGGATGCGTCGAGTTCTAATTTCTCCAACCCCTTTGCTTTTACTGCCAATTCAATCGAGCACATCTGTAAACGAGGGTTTAGATTGCTTGTTTGTGTGAGGATAAGAAGTCATATGACCATGAGAAGCGCGGGCATGTCAAAGTTTACTCGAATCAAATGTTTTTATCGAATTATTAACGCTCCTGTGCCGAGATGAGTAGATTAGAGATTGACCTTGAGTTTAATCATTAATTTAGGCAATTTATAAAAGAGTAGGGGTTAGCCATTCCAAATTAGTTACTTTTACCTTGTTACAATAGACATGAGTCTACATATTTAATAACTTTTTCTTTTACTAGTTTTTAAGTTTGTATATCTTTCAAATGAACAAGGATGTACAGATAAATAAAATAAGAATAGATAATGTTGATTTTATTAATATTTAAAATGCATGGTTCATTACAATCAACAAAGTAATAATCAACCAGAAGAATAAATGAAAATAAAACAAAAGATAAATACTTGATTCGTCTATCAAAAGAGACGATCGAGGTGGATGGTCAGTAGGATGTGATCGAATTGTTATGATCAATAAAATCAAAACTCAGTTGAACATGATCCCTATAACTTAAGGTTAAGAATATTTACTTTTACTCTTAAGATACTGTAGTAGAAGCTGATATGTAGTAGTTATCCATGCTAAAACTAGGCTAAATTAAGGAAAGATAAATGTAAATTGACGCGGATTGCGTCCTACCCCGCCTCTAGCCACGAATGAGCGATTCTGTGGGTAGGCCTACCATGATCTATCTGCTAATCCATGTTGTCCATCCCTTCTCTTTGATCATTTTAATGTATGTGCATAAAAATAAGGCATATCCAACGCTCTAGTGGACCACACCAAATAATAAGCTTGGGTTGCATTAAATGCATAAAGCATTAAATACCAGCCATCTGTGGTGTGGTCTAGTTAAGCGTTGGATCTATCTCATTTTTGTGCATAGATAGTAAAATGATCTAAGAGAAGGGATGGACGGCGTGGATTAGCAGATAAATCACGGTGGGCCCACCCACAGAATTGCCCGTTCATGGCTAGAGATGGGTGAGGGTAGGATGCAATCTACGTCCAATGTAAATGAGATAGATGTGTTTGGTGTGGGGCCTTGAGATTTTTTTCATGTACTCATTTGATAGCTTGTCGAAGTGGTGAAACCCCTCGTTGGGTTTCCTTGTTTCTTTCGGACCCTTCACGCTCATGTTGCAATTCTGGATATGGTAATCTCTTTATTATCCAGAACTGCAGGCTTGCATTGGGAAGAAAAGACTCCAGCAAGATTTGAACTTGCTAGTTTCTCCTAGCTAATCCTTCATGGAGATATTCGTGACCCACTAAAGATCAAGTCTTCAACCACTAAAGTTTCTTTGATGAAAACAACTAGACTAAGATCTGCGAACCTCAAGAGTTAGTTTTGAACCAATTATGGCCAGTCAACATCTCTACTGATGGCCCACCTTGTCAACTTTGAGGTGTTGGACAATTAATATCAAATCACCTCTTGCATTTTAATTATCTATAGGTGATGGTCTGGAGTGATGTGGGGTTTGACACTTGATACCGATTTGTCATCAAACCAGATTGGATTTAGTTCCCCCATTCTCTTAACTTTGATTAATGTAGGAAAGGGAAACATAATCTAGCCGATATGTCTGTCTCTCCTGACTTGGGTCTGAACTAAGGCTAGATTGGCATGGATAATAGTCTGATCTCCTGATACTCAGAACCTTCTCAAATGTTGTCGATTCTTCGAACGTCTCTGGAAATATCTCTCATTTTGGAAGAACAGTGACAAATGGCCTCATCGAGAATATCATCACGAATTTCTAGATGCATCACGACTTAGTGGGGGCCCATTAGTACACTCTATCACATTATGCAACCCTTAGGACAATCCAGACTGTTGATCAATAAGGCCCACCTTATAGAGTTCTTACAATAGCCTCATCGAGAATATCATCACTAGATTCATGATTGGATCCATCTCTCGACAGGTCTTTTATAGTCGTGCCAAGTACTTTGCCTCATAAATGATATGTTGATCGTGGCCACGTGGCATGCGATAATTCATCCCCTTAAGAGTATGCATAAGGGTTTGTGTCATCGCATTAATAACAGAATACGTAACATTTAAGGAAGATCAACCGAAGATCTCTTCGAATACAAGTATGACTTCTGCGTAGTGTCACCACGTGGCAGTTTTCTATTAAACCATATCGGGGCACCGAAAATGGGTGTAAACAGACCCGTTGTGATTTAGGTCGGGTTGGGGTCTCACCTTTTCGGTCTTGGTTAAATTCAGGTCTAGTCAGGTCCAAGTTGGATCCATCAACTTAAGATTTTCTTTGATAAAAATTAACTTCAAAAATAAATTTAAGAACTTCTCTGAACAAAGACTCATATTTTCAGTGAACATTAATTTAAGTACTTAATAAGTTGAATTAGCTATACCTATGATTCAATGAAAATCACTAAAAAAAAAATTATTTTCAGTGATAAATACTAAAAGTAAATTTTATCGAACGACCTTTTTAGACAAGTTAAAATCAAGTTGAGGGGCCAAGTTGGATGTGGGTAGGACCTAGTTAATTTGATAGTTAGAAAAGATTGAGTGCACTAAGAGAGACCTGGGGATTGTGTAGAGTAGATATAGCACTAATGTTGATATTGTGTATACATGGCAAAATTCTATGGGCCCCAACATGATGTATGTGTTTTATCCATACTACCCATCCATTTTTCCATATCATTTTAGGGCATGAGCCCAAAAAATGACGCATATCTAAGGCTCAAGTAGACCACACAATAGGAACCCATGGAGATTGAATACCTACCATTAAACAGCCATGTCTATGTGACTTTATGAACAGGTTAGATGGCACATAAACATCATGGTAAGCCCTAGGAAAGTTTAATAGTGGGCGCCATTATCCCCACTACTTCCCGTGGCGTAGTCCCGTGGCGTAGTCCACTCCAACTTTAAATCTTAGTCTTTTTTAAGCTCATGTCCTAACATTATCTGGCAAAATAAATGGAAGGTATGGATAAAACACATACTTCATATGGGGCCCATAGAGTTTTCGACACATATGCATGGTAAGTACGTCGGTGTTGTGTTCTACACTATGCAAAACGAGTCCCTTTCAAAGCACCATAAGTTATAATGCTTTACTTGGACGGTCCAATTGACCAATGTAAATTGTCCATTAAGTTTGGAACACATTTCATGGGTACAATACAAAAGTCATACTGAATGGATGATTCAATCCATCATTAATTTGGTTTTATTCTTTATAGTCATCCTTTCCCGGGTCATGGAAGGGATGGTCATGATTGCCTAACAAAGGTGTGTATATATATATATATATATATATATATATATATATGGGAAAAGGTACTATACGCTCGACCGTACCTTACCTTCCGTAAGGTCGAGTGGTGGCATCATGCTATTTGTCGGATGGTGAGGAGATTTTACAAGAAAACTAAATAAACAATGCCGCGAGAAATTTGGTAGGAAACTGACGCGGATTAGCTACTGTCACGGGACTTGCTACTGAAGTTATGTAACTAAGTTTTGTGGGCATCATCATGATGTATATTATGTATCCACGTCGTCCATCCATTTGGAGAGATCATATTATGGTATGATCTAGAGAATGAGTCAAATCAAAAGCTTAAGTGGACCACCACAGATAGTGGAGAGAGTGAAGCCCACCATTAAAAACTTCTAAGTGTTACAAAAGTTTTAGATCATGGTAATATTTGAACTTTCTATATTTCATTTCTGCATTAACACATGAACAGATTGGATCTCAAATAAACATCATGATGGACCTTAGGAAGGTTTCAACGGTGGTCGTCACTATCCCCACGGTTTTTAGGGTGGGTCCACTCGAGCTTTGGATCTTCCTCATTCTTTGGATCATGCCCTAAAATGATCTCTCCAAATGGATGGACGGTGTGGATAAAACACATATATTGTGGTGGGCCTACAAAATTCGATGACGTGACTACTATGGTGAGTTTGGCTACTCAACTCGTCAGCGGCTAATTCGCATTCGCAGAAAACCCGCTGTAACACGCTCGAGACGCAATCTGCAGTGAATTTTTGTAGGAAGTTAGCGCGTTGGAAACTAAGGTGAGCCCCACCATAATGTTTATGAAAAATCTACCCCATTCATCATTTTTTGAGCTCATTCTAGGACTTGAGACCAAAAGTATGCTTGATACAATAACTGGTCCACCATGGGAGGTTGAGTAGCTGAAGTCACATCACAAGTTCTGTGGGTCCCAGCATGATGTATGTATTATACCCACACCGTTCATCCACTTTGAGAGATTATATTATGGCATTATCCAAAAAATGAGGCAGATCAAAAGCTCTAGTGGACCCCACCACAGAAAAAAGTGTGGAGAGTGATGCTCATGCTTAAAATAATCCTAAGGCCCACTGTACTATTTATTTGACATCCAAACTATTTTTAAGTTATGCGGACCCATGTGAAGGAAAAAAACAAAGATCAACGTGATCCAAAACTTCTATGGTCACCCAAAAATATTTAATGGTCAACACCCATTCAACATTGTTTCCTGTAATGTGGTCCACCTGAGATTGGGATATACTCCATTTTTGGTCTCATTACCATAAAATAATCTAGAAAAACATATAAACAGCATAGATGAAACACATACAGCATAGCGGGGCCCATATAGGATTGACCACCCGCCATTGGTGTTGGCAGGGGAGTAGCCAAGACGCCACCCAGGGAAGCGGATTTCCTAATAAAGTCTTTCCCTAAAGATTCGCGAAAGTATTTTATTCTGGGGCCATTGTAATCTTTGTGTGAAATCTAATCCGTTCATTCATTTTTAGATATCATTTTAGGACATTATTCCGAAAATGAGGAGGATCCAAAATTCAAGTACGCCATACGAGATGAACACGGCAGAAAGGAATGCTTACTATTGAAACCTTCCTAGGGTCCACCTTAGTGTTTATATTCCATCCAAACCGTTTATAAGGTCATTTTCACTGATATGAAATGAAAACACCGTGAACATAAACTAATACAAAATTTTTGTAGCCATATGAATGTTTCAACGGTGGTCACTAAATCCCCATTGTTTCCTCTAATGTGTCCCATTTAATTTCTGGATCCTCCTCATTTTTTGTCGCATATCCTAAGATGATTTTGAACGGATGGACGGGTTTGATTTATCACAAACATCATATAGTGGGCCCCACACAGAATTTTAGCACATAATCTTCCAATAACAAAAGGCTTCGCACGTAAAATTTATTGCGGTTTTGTTTATTCAGTCCCTGTAAAATTTCTTCACCATCCGACGAATAGCATGATGCCACCACTCAACCTTATGGAAGGTAAGGTATGGTCGAGCGTCTAGTACCTTTTCCCTATATATATATATATATATAGGGAAAAGGTACTATGCGCTCGAGCGTAAAGCGGTCGTCCGTGAGGTCGAGCTGGGTGGGCCCCACCGTGATGCATTTCGAACATCAACACCGTCCACCAGATGTACCATTCCATGTTGGGCCTGAACGGCCCAAAATCAAGTCAATCCGTGACTTTAGTGGGCCACACTACATACAAAAGTGAAGAGGGGCCGTGCACCATTAAAACATTCATAACCATTTTTAAGGGCCCACAGAGATGTTTTTTGCAAATCCAGCCCATCCATTATGCGTGTCCCACTTGAATGAGGGTTCAGACCAAGTTTCAGGTGCATAGAAAACTCAGGTGGGTCCCACCAGTGCTTTTATATGTTTTTGGCATGTATACTTATGGTTTTAGATGGTGTGGCCCACCTGAGTCACGGATTGACCTGATTTTGGGCCGTCCAGGCACACCATAGAATGATGCATCTGGTGGACGGTGTTGATGTTTGAAAGGCATCATGGTGGGGCCCACCCAGCTCGACCTCACGGATGACCGCTTTACGCTCGAGCGCATAGTACCTTTTCCCATATATATATATATGGGAAAAGGTACTATGCGCTCATGCTCACTATAAGCTGCGCTCGTGCTCACGATAAGCTCCCATGAGGTCGAGCTGTGTGGCCCCCACCGTAATGTGTGTCGACCATCAACACTGTGCATTTGATAGGTCCCCTTTAAATTATGGGATATCCCAAAAATCATCTGTATACGGAACTCAGGTGGGCCATACCATCTAAAATCATGTAAAGACATGCCAAAAACATATAAAAGCACTTGGTGGGGCCCACCTGAGTTTTTAATGCTACTAAAACTTGGTCTGAACCCTCATCCAAGTGGGACACACATAATGGATGGGCTGGATTTGCAAACCACATCTCGGTGGGCCCAAAAAATGATTATTAATGTTTTAATGGTGCACGACCCCTCTCAACTTCTATATGTGGTGTGGCCCACACAAGTCACGGATTGACTTGATTTTTGAGACCTAGGCGCACGATGGAATGGTGCATCTGACTGATGTGGTAGATATTCGAATCGCATCACGGTGGGGCCCACAGCTCGATCTCATGGGACGTTGCCATTAGCTCAAGCGCATAGTACCTTTTCCCATATATATATATATATATATCAATTTATGATGGTCCCTGACAAATAGAAGGATCTATTTTTATGTAAATGATCTTGATGATCTATATTTAGGGCCATTAATCAAACGGTTAACATTTGTTAGATGAATATGATGTTTTCATGGTATCCCATTAAACGTGCATTGGACCTAATGAACAGTCTAGATCAATGGATTGGACCATCTTAATGCCCCAATGCAACGAGTAGCATTATATAGTGCTCTATAGTAAGATCATATACATTAAATGTACCTCGTTTCAACACTGAGGTCTTGATATCGATTCCCTAATGGGGGTGGCCAACAGTGAAGTGTGAATTGACGGTGGGTGTACTAACAAGATCACTGTTCAGGACATATGTGTGTTATCTAATCCATCATTTAGAGGCCTGACCATGTAAATGCTATTATTTTTACTCCAACCCAACCAAAAACCTATATGTGAACTAAGGGGTATCCGAATCCGATAAGAACCAAACTCGGTTAGCCGGGATTAGATGGACGGGCTTGGCTAGGGACCCAACACCAAGCTCTGTGGGGCCATCATGATGTATATGTTTCATCCACGCCATCCATCTACTTTTCCAGATCATTTTAGGGCTTAAGCCCAAAACTGAGGTAGATCTAAATCTCAGGTGAACCACACCACAGGAAACAATGGGAATTGAACAGTTACCGTTGAAAACTTTTTGGGGCCACAGAAGTTTTGATCAAGCTGATATTTGTGTTTTCCCTTCATCCAGGTCTGTGTGACCGTATCAACGGTTTGGATGGAAAATAAACATTACAGTGGGCTTAGCAGGTTTTTAACCATAGCACCACTGTACGGTCCACCTGTGATTTGGGTCTTCCTCCATTTTGGACTCATCCCTTAAAATAAGCTGGTAAAATTGATGAACGGCGTGAATAAAACAAATATCATGGTGGGGCCCACAGAGCTTTGACGCCGGCTGCCTCGCTGGCGTTGGGATCACCAGCCATACCGCGTCCCACCGGTACTAGAAGACCCGACTCCAACCCTACTTGCTAACGCATGAATATATAATTTGCCGATGAATGATTAGATGCTCTGCATGAGTTTGATGATCCATACACATGCACACGGCCATTGGCATATATGAGTCATTGTGAACCATTGAAATTGTTATGGATTCCAACTTCTCTTTAGAGGGTTGAATTTGAACCATTTTAACCGTCCATGTAAATGTTCCCAATCGGAAGGTTAGGATCATCTATTCACAATGGCTTTTCCGTTATGATCCATCTATTGTGGGGCTGACAATTCAACCAGCTTGGATTGTGGACAGAGGTGCAAATTGGCTGGGTCAACGGGGCAGGTCACCGGATCCGACTCAGCAATAAATGCCGGGTCTGAAGTCGTCCATTTGGACCATTTAGAGGGGATTGGGATCTCTCAAAGTAACCACACCTAATCAACCGCGAATCAGATTTCTTTATGAACTTTATTTGGACCAAATTAAAATACGCATAAATTAGATACCATATTAAATCCACCCAACCCAGATCCATCTAAGAGGTAAGTCTTAGTAATTCAAATACATTTAGGTCCGTTTGGATGTACCTATTATTGTACCATATTTCTAACCGTTCCTAAAATGGTCAATTAAAGACGGAATGATTTCATTGCATGAGAAATGTATAATGTACTAAAGGTTTTTAGAAATATTTGGAGCACTTTTCATGAAAGTATAGTTAGTGATTAGCTCGATGGTACATAGAGTTGGGCATCGGACCGGATTCGGTCCAACCCGATCAGATCCGAAATCTACACGACTAGATCCGAATTCGATCAGATCCGGCACCGAGTACAGGCCATTGGAGTCGAACCGATCAGATGCACAGCTGGTCTGACCCGAACCGCCGAACCGAGTCGATCCTGATCAGATTTTTTAACGGTGAAAATCATTATCGTCATTGCTATTTTCGGTGTGGTCCATTTGAGCTTTAGATATGATTCATTTTTTTACAAAATGCTCTAAAATTATCATGAAAAATAAATAAACGGTGTGGATATAATAAATACATCATTGTGGGGCCCATTTTAAATTCATTTAAGTTGAGCTCGAGGGTCGAGGCTTTCAAAGATACAGCTGTTTTACAGCTGTGAACGGCTAGTGTCAAGTCCATCCACCATGCGAGCAGGTTTTAAGGTGGATTTGATCACGGTGTATGTGTTATATCATGGTGCATGTGTTATATCAAAATCGTCCATCCATTTGACGAGCATGTTTTAAGGCTTGAGACAAAAAATAAGATAGATCTAACTATTAACTGGGCCACACTGAAAAAAGCAGTAAAGAATGAATGTTTATCATTGAAATCCTTTTTGGGGTCACAGTTTGATGGAAGTTCTAGATGATTTAAAATTTATTTTTCCTCTTAATTGCGGTCTTTGTGATCTCTTGAACAGATTGGATGGAAAATAAATGTTATGGTGGGCCCTACAAATTGTTTAGAGGTGAAAATCATTCTCAGCCGCTATTTGTGGTGTGGTCCAGGTGATCTTTGGATTTGATCCATTTTTTTGGATAATACTATAAATTGATATGTAAATATGTATGAACGGTGTAGATATAATAAATACAACACTATGGGCCATATAACTTTGATCTCCTTTGAACCGTTTGTACAACTCGCAGGGAGCAAACTCTTGGCAGGACACGTACCTATGCTTAGTGCGTAAGCAGTTACATAGCTACTGTGTTTGGTACACCGGCCTATCTTTTTGCTAATGTACACAGTAACTCTGGTGGGGCCCAGCTTGAATGCATGTAATTTATCCACGCTGTCCATTCGTTTTTGCAGATCATTTTAATGGTTGAACCCAAAATTTATGTGAATGAATCAGTTTTCTGGTCGGGTCGGGTCAAATCAGGGTCAATCCGAATTCGACCCGAAAAGTTTCGGATTTGGATGGGGCTACCCGATCAGCACCGATCCAGACCGTCGGTTCGGTTCTGATCGGGTCGGATCCACCGGATCGGGTCTATTTTGCCCAGCTCTAATGGTACATGTTATTTGATGACGAAGCACGACCGAGAAGATTAAAAGTCAGAAAGCGGTCGAGCGGAAAAAAACCGTTAGAGAGATCAACATGGTAACGATTTAGCTATCATATCCGTTAAAATAAAGAAAAGATATGCCTGAAAAGAAGTTGTAACAGATATTTATAAATAACAAGAAGTTGAGCATCTTCTTGTAACATCTTGGATTTTTATTGTTTTGGATTTCCAAAAATCCTTGAAATTTTTTTTATTAATTAACTTATAATATCACTTAAATGACCATTAACACTCAATGTTAGTCTATACAGGGGTGGAGCCAGTAAAGAACCACACAAATCCGATTAATCAACCATAGGGAGCCAACGAATCCGCCTGATCACTTGAACAAAAACTTTAGCCTCATGATTTACTCACATAGGACTCAAAATCTAACCGACCCATCGCTAACAAATCAAGACAATCATAGCTAAATTAAAGATCTAACCGAGGCCGAGTCAAATAAGGTCCGGATCTGGACTAATAGACCAAATTAGTCCCATTACTCTTTTAGCCTAAAACTGACGGTTTAGAGTAATCATGACTAAATCTCTACTTTCACTAGTTATAAATAGGCCACACTATGAACATAGTTAATCCAAATCCTAATCATTGCCTACGAGAAATCTCACTACCAAATTCATTCCAAAAATGCCCCGATTTTCTGAACAAGCTCTAGACTGCTCGTTAGTGGGCCACTAGTACCAAAACTATAGAATAATGTTCGTCTTACTGAGCTTGACGTCCATCGCGGGAGTCGGACCGGGGTACTGTCCAGAACCATTCAACTTGAGCCAAAGGACGAGTGCATGAGAAGTGCAAATACCCTAAGAGAAGAAGCTGAAACTTAAGTGAATTGGGTCGTCCACTATTATGCAAAGTTGAGGATTTTGGACTGTCGGTTTACGACCAAACTTTACACGTGGAGTAAGGATATTTCCCTGCTCATATCCGTATAGCCATGACCTCGATCGACCATCGGTGACCGTTGAACAGACTTCTAATCATATTTGTCGATCGGCGCGTCCAAATGGCGGGCCGATCATATCCATACATAGATCATCATTAGAGCCAACTATTCAACGATGTATATCGACTTGTACACCCTATAGTGGGCCTTAGAGGCTAGAAAAACCCTCCCATAGGGTTAGTATATTAAAAACCCAACACTTGGGGCCATTGGCACCAAATCCAGCATTATAAAAGGGCCTCATTGGGGGCACCCCTCTTCCCATACGATTTTCCATTTTCAAAATGGAGAAAGAGAGAAAGAGGAAAAGAGTAAAGAGAGAAGAGAGAGAGAGCTAGGGAGAGTGAAGAAAGAGAGTGAAGATGAGAGCAAGGGTGAACCATAGATCGAGGTGAGGCCCAAGGAAACCAAATCTTGCAACTTTCTATCCCTTCTCCAAAGGAAACCCTCCACCACAATCGCAAGGATTGCTCCATTGATCATATAGGTAAACCCCTCACCCTTTTTTCTTGAAACTCTTGAGTTGAAAAAGGATTGGTATGAAGTTCTAACATGCACGTGCTTGCTCTAGGGATTCCGGCCGATCGACCCTTAAAATTCACACTCCTAGATCGTTTTTAAGTCTTCAACGATCCATAGGTGCGGACTATTATCCTTAGGTGGCCTAGTACCAACTATACTACGAGCCTAATGATTTTGATTGCTTGAATGATGGATTTGAAAATTTTAGAGAAAACCTAGGAATTGTATGTCTTGCTTGGAATGGCACGGAATGGTATGTTTTGCTTAGTTCTCACAAGATGTTGTTCTTGCCTCTCACATGATTTGCTACAATGGTTGATTACATGTTCATGTCTTGTGTGATTTTCTCGTAAGGTATTGCTTTATGACATGTATTATTCCTTAATTCTTGTGCTATTTGGTTCTACGAAGTGTAGGAAGTGCTTCGCTTCCTCACTAACCCACACAACACACTTACACCCTTAGTTCACATCACGATTAGCTTTGCTTGGTAGAGAAATTTGAGATTCTATATTGGAAGATATGAACGTATGCTTCTACTTGTATTGGGTGATATCCCTGATTGTGGCATGTTATGAAATTACCCTCAACCCTTAGGTTGGTCAGGAAAATGAGGAGAGTGAAGGTGGCCCCGTTGGTAGGGCTATCTTGAGGCTAAACCCATGGATTTGAGCGGGTGCGTATGGGCGACAGTAATTAGACTACATGAATCACTTGTACCCGATGTTGTCTGTCGCGTGCTTGCCTGAACTCGTGCGATCTAGCCCATTTACTGACCAAGCTTGTTTGTTAACCCTGTTTGCTCACTTATGTATGGAACTTGGAACACCTTACAACCATTGTAGCACATCGATAACCAGATTGAAATCGATCCACCGTCTCGTGAGCCGGACATACTGGAATGGGACACTATGTCCGAGTTGTCGGCTTACGCTGGGGTGATACGCCTTCCCGTAGTGACCGCAAGCTATCCCTTTTTCTCAGCACTCCCTATGTGCTTGAAGTCGGGGATGGGGAACCCGACGGGATCAAGGATCCCGGGGTCTTAGCCTCACACATTGGGGGGTCTTGGCCTCGCAACCAGTTCAGAGCATTGATACGTGGGGTTATCAGTTTTCCCAACCTGCTGGATAAATGGAATTAACTAAGAACTTGGCTAACATTATCATCGTATCGCACTAGCTAGGTTGGCGACTTGGCAGTCGAGGTCGCTCTGAGGGAGTGTTGGTCATACACGATCATTAGATGGAGTCGCTCGAGGGAGTGTTGTGGCGAGGGCATGCATCATATTATCCATCATGCACACGCGTTAATAAGATTTGTTAGGTGCTTATGAATAATTTTTTTCATTAAATTCATAAAATAACTGATGCTTGTTACAACTTAAGACTAATAGCGCCCACTAAGTTGATCACTCACTCCCACTCTGGGGTGGTGTTTTAAAACAGCAACCAGACTCTTCAGTAGTTGGAGGTGACGCTAAGTACGATGAGCCCTTTCGACACGAGCCTGGATGAGGAGGACAAGTTGTCCTGATTTCAGTTGATGGGGGATTCGCCGTGGATTTTGTAGGCGGACTTGGATCGCTGAGTAGGGGACTCGGCGCATCATTCTTTGGATATAACATTTGTTGTATTTTTATTGGGCAACGCCTTGCGTGACCCATTGATATTATTTTGGACTTATATACATTTAGCCACTTTTATTTCAGTAGACTAGTTGTGGTTGTATTTTATGTTCTAAGTAATTCCATGCTGCGCATTTAAACCTAATTAAACGCAAATTAATAAAAATCGGTTATAAGTGATGCCCTGGAACTCGGGAGTCGAGTGTATGCACAACCTCTAAATTTCAGGGCGTTACATATACTAATCCAACAAACAAATCAAATTATTTTTCATTATCATATCTTAGATCGATAATCCTTAATCATAATTCAGTAGTAATAATCTTTAGTTGTAATCTAAGTCTATACATTTTATGTTTGACTATTTTCAATATCAATATAATCACTTTATCTAGTAGAAAATGCATCTTACTAATGCTCCCTGTGATTGGCAATACATATTCTCTTTTTGTTTAACAATTTTTGTTTACAAAAGTCATTTGGCATAAAAGCCAATGTACCTCATCTTCGAAAGAAGAACTCCACCCTCCGGCAATCACATTATCATCTTACAATTATATTGCGAGTGTCACCTTACTTTGCATTCTATAAAAATTTGAAATTGTTTGATTTTATAATTTTAATTGTAATTCATATTAATAGGTAATAATTATTTTCCACGGTACTCAAGGTTTGCTTCTCAAGGTAAGACACAACCCTACTTTAAAATTGTGGAGCCCATTAAAATGTTTGTATCTTATCCACACCATTCATTCCTTTCATCATATTATTTTAGGGCATGAGCTGAAAATTGAGGCACATCCAAAGTTCAAATGGACCACACCACACAAAAAAGTGAGAATTGAACGCCTACCACGAAAAACTTCTAAGGCCGCTACAAGTTTTGGATCAAGTTGATATTTTTAAATGACCTTATGAATAGGTCGGATGACAAATAAACATCATCGTGGCCCTAAATAGAAAATAGTTTTCAACTGTGGACGTCTTTAAGACCACTATTTCCTCAGGTGTGGCCTACTTAAGTTATAGGTCTGCTTCATTTTTAGGCTCTCACTCTAAAATATGCTGACAAAACAGATGTACGCCATGGATAAGTCACATACATCACACTGGGGCCCACAAATTTAAATCACTCCTTTTCGGACTAATTTTACAGGCAAAAATCTTAACTAATTTTCATCTCAAACAATCAAATTGAAAAAGTCAAAGAAGCTCAATGTAAAGACATCCAATGCAGTACTTGCAAATTAACAATGAAACTTTCTAGACCAGATCCAACCTCTATTCAAATTCAACCAAGCTTGACCCATCAGATAGACAGGTCTGGTTTGGATTCTCTTACACCAGATCCAACCCAATCAACAAATAGGTCTGCGCATTTTATCTTTGACCCAACCCTATTATTAAAGAACTAATTATAAAATGGGTTAGGTTTCCAACTCCACTAAATCCTACCTGACTTTGTCCATTTTCACTTGACAATATCCGTTTTTTAAATCCAATCATATCGGGTATTTGGACCCGGATCCAATCAAGATACACCTGTTGGGTCTTTGGACCTTGGTTTCAAGTCAGGTTTGGGTCAGGTCCTGGCCAAATAAGGACATTTACATTGTTAGGCTGCCCAATGAATGGATTAGATTTTACACACGTATGCTCCTTTGACATGTGTGGTGTGTGAGCGTTCTCTCTTACACGCATGATGCTTGGCAAACATAGGTTCCATTGCTAGATTAATTAATATAAAGTATATGTGAGTATGTTCTCTCTTACACGCATGATGCTTGGCAAACCTCATTCCATTGCTGGATTAATTAATATAAAGTATATGTGAGTATGTAATAGTATTAATAAAATTTTGAGCCGACATGACGCAATTTTAATATTGTCCGAGGCGGTGAACCTGTCCCGAATCCGATTAGACCCCATTTTTAACCAGGTCTAAAACAGGGGACTTGAGCCCAAGCCTGAGCCCAACATGGTTAATAAACAGAACTGAAAATTAAGAACTATATCCATTAAAATCGGGTCGGGTTGATTGGGGTTCCAGCAGGTTCAAGTATCAAATCAGGGAGAGCCTAACTAGAAATAGGTTTGTACATGAGCCAAGCTAACTCGAAAAGCTCGCTCGGCTTGGCTCGATCTAGCTCGGCTTGACTTGAGTGAGCAAAACAAGCTGAGGTCGAGTAGAGTGGATCTTGAACTCGGCTCAACTTATATATATATATATATATATATATATATATATATATATATATATATATATATATATATGGAAAAGGTACTATGCGCTTGAGCTCACGATAAGCTCCCATGAGGTCGAGCTGTGTGGGCCCCACCATGATGCGTGTCGACCATCAACACCGTGCATTTGATGGGTCCCCTTTAAATTATGGGATATCCCAAAAATCAGCCGTATATGGAACTCAGGTAGGCCATACCATCTAAAATCATGTGAAGACATACCAAAAACGTATAAATGCACTTGGTGGGGGCCACCTGAAATTTGCATGCGTCTGAAACTTGATCTGAACCCTCATCCAAGTGGGACACACATAATGGATGGGCTGGATTTGCAAACCACATCTCGGTGGGCCCAAAAAATGATTATGAATGTTTTAATGGTGCACGGCCCCTCTCAACTTCTGTATATGGTGTGGCCCACACAAGTAACATATTGACTTAATTTTTGAGACCTAGGCCCATGATGGAATGTGCATCTGACTGATGGGGTTGATGTTCGAAATGCATCACAATGGGGCCACACAGCTCGACCTCATCGGACATTCCCATTAGCTCGAGCGCATAGTACCTTTTCCTGTGTGTTAAAACCATGTCCTACCCATCCGTCCCTTTCTTTCCTCTCATTATCCAACCCATCGCACCCGAGCTCCTCTCTCTCTCTCTCTCTCTCTCTCTCTCTCTCTCTCTCTCTCTCTCTCTCTCTCTCTCTCTCAATAGTAAGGTACCTTTATCTAAAGTTAATCTTTTATTTTTTATTTATCTATGTAATTAAAAACCCCAAATTTTAAAATTGAGATTTGGAGTTTTAAATATTTGATTTGGAGGTTGGATCGGGTGGTTGAGTTGGGTTAGGTGTGGGTGTTGGGTTGGGTCAGTTTGAATGTTAGGTTGGGTTGACTATGGGTTTTGGGTTGGGTGGGTGCTAGCTGTTGGGTTGGGTCAAGTTAGGTGGGTGCTGGCCGCTGGGTTGGGTCGAGTTGGGTGTTGAGTCAAGTTGGGTTAGGGTTGGGTGCTAAGTAGAGCTAGGCAGAATCTGATCCGATTCGAACCGAACCGAAAACCTGAATTGGTGTGGATCGAGTAGACCACTCAGATCCGATCGTACATCGGATTGAGTTCGGATCGTGGTCAATCCGGACCGATCCGATTCGAAATCTAAACGAACCCTAACTCCTCTTTCTCTACTCGAAGGAGGCGCCGCACCCACCAATCTCTCCTCCTTTCTCTCCCTCTTTCTCTCCCAATTTCCCTCCTCTCCTTCCTTCTCTCCTCCTTTCTCTCCTTCTTTCTCTCCCGATTTCCCACATCTCCTTCTTCTCTCCTCCTTTCTCTCCCTCTCTCTCCCTAGACTCAACTCGATCCAACTCGATTCGGTTTCCTAGGCCGAGTCAGACTCGGTTCAGGTCAGGCAAACAAGGATTCAGATCGGATCAAGTCAGCCCTGCTGGATTCGATTCCGGATCAGATCGAGTTCGGGTCAGATTCTTGAAAAATCAGATCAAGTCGAGTTGGACCCAATCCGGTCTGACTCGACTCGATGCCCACCTCTAGTGTTGAGTTAGGCGTTCGGTCAAGCTAGTTTAGCGTTGGGTGTTGGATCAGTTGAGTTACTTAGGTCGGGTTGGGGCTATTGAGTCGAGTTGGGTCAGGTGTGGGTCAATTGGGTCAGGTGAGGCTGGGCTGGATGTAGTTGGTCGAATTAGATTTGCAATTTCGATTAGATTTACATTTTATAGAGTTGAAAGTGTTGAATTCTAATTATGAATATGTGAATGTTGTGGCATGTGAGACTTTTTGCACTTAATGTTATTGACTTTTAATTTGTATTCTGTAGTAAAAAAATATATAATAAATTGAGATAGGAGTAGACTCGACTCAACTCAAGATAAGTTCACATCAGCTCGATCCACTAGCTTGCCTCGAAAGGTTCAACAAACAAGCCAAGCTCCAATGGTAAAGTCGAGGAGAGTACGGATGAATCAAAACAAGCTTAACCCCACCTCGACTCGACTCCATGTTCAGCCCTACTCAGAAATGATAGCTTTGGTGCCAAAGCCTAACCCAATTCGTAGGTCATCAAGCCCGACTCAGCCCATTATGTGATTTCGATGTCCCTGGCCCGACCCAACGTACCAATGAGATTGCTCGGAGATCAACCCCATACCTAATTGAGGTTGGAATATTAGACCCGACCAGCCCAAAAAAGGCTAGATGTCTAGGCTCGAGCCTGAACCATGACGGGCTCAAGGCCGTACAGTAGAGTACAAGTTTTTAATTTGTACAACTGGGGCCTTTAGTTCGGGAATCCAAACCATTGGTATGACGGGCCTTAGAATGGATGGCCCATGCGCCAAAAATCCCCGAGATTAGAGATCTTAGCAGTATGACATTTTTATTTTGTTCGAACTAAAATAGCATTAAACCCTACTGGGCTTTGAAGAGTTTCACTGGCTGAATCCTTTCATGAGCCCAAGAAGGCAACGATAAATTGACCTGTCTCATCATAGAATTACAGCCTAGGGCTGTACACGAGTCGAGCTAGCTGGAAAAGCTCGCTTGACTCGATTCAGCTCAGATTGACTCGGCTTGAAAGGTCGACTCGGAACGAGTTAAGCTCATTTTCTAAAGCTCGAGTTTAATTCGAGCCGAGCATGGTGTATTTCAACTCAACTCGGCTCGATTAATATATATATATATATATATACACATACATATATATATATATACACATACATATATATATATATATATATATATATATATATATAAACAGTTAAAAGTTTAAAAGTTAAAACAAAAAGGTTAAAAAACCCTACCCGTCCCATTCTCCCTCTCTTTCTTTCCCTTACCCCACCCCAGCACACTGCAGCCATTCTCCCTCTTTCTTTCCCTTACCCCACCCAGCACACTGCAGTCCGCACGGCCGCACCTAGTAGTCCGCCGGTCACCATCTCCGCCCGCCCGACACTCTCTATCCCACTCAGCACGTCAAAGTCCTTGACAAGCTCGACTCGAACCACTAGTTCGACTCGACAGCCTTGGCAAACAAGCCAAGCTTTAATGTTGAGCTTGAGGGCGAGCTCGAGCTCGAACTCGAGTATAGCATGGACAAGTCAAGCCGAGCTTGGCCCACCTTGACTCGACTCGGTTCGATGTACAGCCCTATTACAGCCGTTGATTCTTGTTTGTGGCTTCATCAAATTTAAGTTTTGGTTAGCCTTTGATAGGGGGTGACTCAGCCTGACTCAGCCGAGTCAGTCATGATTTGACTCAGGACTGAATGAGTCGGTCTAAGTGTAGGGAACAGGCTTTAGTTTCTGTCTGTCGCCCATTTGGAACATCTGATGTTTGCTTGAAGATAGACTTTCAGAGGAAATTTTTGATTTTTTGGGTTCACGCACTTCCAGATTGTCTTCTCCTTCATTGATCTGGCCTGGCCCATAAGAAGGGGACATCGACGATGACCATGTCGATATTGTGAAGCCAGATTCTTCTGGTGGACCCCGCCTTCTCCAGCCTGCCGTGGTCAATGATAACATTTGGCCATTTCTTTTGTTGAATGACTGCATTTTCCTTTTCTTCAAATGCGTAGTTGATGGCCACCTTTTGAACAGTTAGGATTATACCAATCTCGTTGAGATTTATTGCATGGAAGCCATTCAGAGTGGTATGTGTGGGTGCACTTGCCTGTATGTAAAATGAAACCTGTTTCTGTAGGCAGTTTACCTTCAACCAACCAGGCACATTGTGGCACGAAAATGAATACTAATTTGCAATTGAAAAAAGACCTGCCACTAGCAAAATGGTCAGGGTGTTCGCTGAGTGAGCTGTGGTTAAAAGACTCGGCAGCTCGACCTGACTCACTTGACCCTGAGTTGGGTCATGACTCGCCCAAGTAGAGCTGGGCATCGAGTCGAGTCGGACCGAGTTAGGGCTGACCTGCGTTTTGAAATAGACCTAACCCGAACTCGACCCGACTCGGTACCGAGTCCAGCGTGCCTGACCTAATCCGAGTTCAGGTCTGGCCTAGACTAATCCGGACTGAGTCTGACCCGGTCACAGGTACCAAGTCAGGTCGGGTGCAATGGGTATCCACAAGCTGAAATCACAACTCAAAACCTAGATGCACCTGCCCGAATTGGAGCCTCTCCATCAGCTACACGGCACCTCAGATTTGAAACATCAAATCTGGGGTTTACACACCCACACACACTCATGCCAGTGGGATTTCACCAGCTATGGATACTCGAACCCTTGACCGGGTGTTGAAACACCTTAAGAGTCTACCACCAGAGCAAGAGTAAGGATCCGGGGTTTTTTTATACATATGTACAAGTCAGGTTTTGGATTGAGTCGAGTCAGTACCAAGTTGGATTTTGGGTCGAGTCGAATCGAGTTACTGGGTGACCCGAACTCAACTCGGTTTGATTTCGGATTGGACAACATCTACTCAGTTTGGAACAACTCACCCACACGGTTCAGATCAAGTTGGGTCTGAATGAGTCGGATGAGTCGAGTCGTCCCGTGCCCAATTCTACACCCAAGCCAGGGCAGAATCGACTGGGCTTGTCCAAGTAGGGGTGGCTTACATTATCAAACTGAACAAATCCAACTGAGTCATAAATGACTTGGACATCATCATCATCTTCTAAGCCATATCACAATTAATCGGGAGTTGGCTACATAATCCTTTTCCACCATTCACTCTATCAATGGCCAGACCTTCAGTTAGACCACAGATCTTCATAGTCAACTCGGACATCCGGGTCTTAAAACCACGGTCTGTGGAGAGGTCCTGGACTTGAGCTTTAACAGGTGAATTTCCATTTTCTTAAAAAAAAAAAAAAAAGGCTAACCACCCACTTAAAATGAGTTTATGTCGACCAAGTCCGCTTTGATGATCGGTTGCTAGTATAATCCCTCGGCCACAAAATAGTGTAGTAAGATCATAACTTGTGACTGAGCATAACACATTCCACATGGAAATCCAATGGAAAATGGTAGTGCTAGTGAAAGAAACAATAGAAAATATCTTACCTCATAAGGGGATTGGATCCCTCTCAAATTATTTCTTAAAAAGAAAGACGATGTTCGATACCTGTTTTCTTCAAATACCCAAAGATGCAGGCACAGGGAAGAACTCTAAATCTTTTCGCTTTTGCTAACTTAAACATGCCTATATTGGAAAAAAGTGATTTCTACAACAGCACAATCAAGACAACTGACCTTTTCACCTTTGCAATATACAAAACTGAAGCTGGTCTTCATAACCAGAACAATGGAATACTGTCATCATTTGAGTCCATCGCTGAGGCCCTGCGGCATTCCCAGTGACTGGGCAAGGTTACTCATTCTTTCCTTCATGGCCTGAAAAAAAAAAATGCAACCATCAGCTCAACCAAATGGGTAGGGATGGAATTGAAACTTTCTACATAAGACCAACATTCTCACCTGAACGCTCTTCTGGTGTGCATCCTTATATGCCTCAGTTACCAGGAGAGAGAGTTTCTGTGCAGGCGGGAAAAGGGGGGAAAGTTGGTCATGTTGATTCGAATCATGTAAGATGAGTGAATGACTAGGATTGAAATCAAAGTCAATTGCAATAAAGAAATACTACTTGATGGATTTTTTAATGACCTTTTTTTTTTTTTTGAAGAGTGATTTTTGAATGACTTTATTACCATATACATGGGCATGTGATGATCAAAACCATTCATTCATCAGGGATAACCATGAATTTAACAATTCAAGAACCTGACCCAACAATCCTAACCATCTAAAAAATGGTGTAAAAAATACTCAATTCTAGTTAGGATCCTGTTTGGTGAGATATAAATTCATGCAAACAGTTGTAAATTAGTAATGATTACTTTGGTATTTACAGCACCAAAGGTGCGGACAGCATGGATTTTGAAAAGAGACTCAAACTCTGTGCACCCCACCATGGTGTATGTATTTTATCCACGCTGTCTAGTCATTTTGTCAGATCATTTTAGGGCATGAGCCCAAAATTGAGGCAGATCCAAAACTTTTGTAGCTCCCAAGAAGTTTCAATGGTAGGTGTTCAATCCCCACTGTTTTCTGTGGTGTGGTCCACTTGGGCTTTGGATGTACCTCATCTTTCAGCTCATGCCCTAAAATGATCTGAAAATAAATAAATAAAATTGAATGGATGGCATCGATATAGCACATACATCATGGTGGGGCCCAGCTGTTACGAGGTTGAGATTTGCCTGGGGGTGAAATTCCTACTTTAAACCAAACAACAAGCATTTGTCATAATTACTTATTTACCACTGTTTACAAGCATTTATGGGAACCAACCAGGCCATAGTTATTTTTGCACACAACTTTTACACAGCTAGGATTAACCCATCATTGTGAATTTTTTTCCTATGGTCCACTTAAGGAGCTGTATGATGAATGGATGGTTCAGATCATCATACACACATGCCACATGTACGGAATAAAAGTGGAGCCATGATGATGCAATCCAATGGTGAGCCCTGCAATCTGTCCAAGAATTGGGCTCCAAGATCTGCTCTATTAGTGATCTATCCCCAAAACCTCTCTAGACAGCTCTATGGGCATGATGATGCAATCAAATGGCAGACCCCATGATTTATCCAATCACAAAATTATGTTCCAGGATCTGTTTAGTCAATGATCTATCCTTCTCATCCATCCAGAAAGCTTTGTGGGCCTCTGATAGTGTTCTGATCAGTCTATGGGCACCAAATGAGTAGTTAATTATTCTGTTGGCCCCACATGACCGGTCTAGTGAGTTTTGGGTCCAAAAATCCATACAGTTAGGGCTATTCTCCATAGAAATATGGGCTCCAAGATCTGTTCTATCAGCGATCTATCCCCAATATCACTGTAGACAGCTGTTTGTGCATGATGATGCAATCAAATGGCGGACCCCATCTATCTGATCAGAAAATTAGGCTCCAGGATCTGTTCGATCAGTGATACATCCCTCTCATCTATCCGGATAGCTTTGTGGGCCTCTGATAGTGTTCTGATCCGTCTATTAGCCACCAAATGAGTGGTTGATTATTCTGTTGGTCCGACATGAGTGGTTGAGTCAGTTGTGGGTCCACAAATCCATAGCTATTTTCTATAGTAGCAGTTAGGCAATGGCATCGAGCAAATTTTCACACTGTAGCAGCTAGCATTTTCATCACTTATTTTGTAGCCTTAGATATGCAAAGCTTAGGGATATTAAAGCTTGTTCACTTACCAAGGTATGGCCTTGGATAAGATGGGTTGCCAAAACAGGCTTCATAAATGAGTTAGGAGATGGATGATGATCATGATACAGAAACAGTTTTAGAGTAATCTTTGCAATTAATGTCATCCCTCTTTGTTATAATTAGGATCCGCTCGCAGGCAAGGCTGAGGAATGATAAAAAAGCACAAACAATTGAAAATGGACCAATCATCAGATCAGCACAACTAGGTTTACTTACATCAGGCCCCAACTCCATTGCAGCCTCCGTGATTTCAGTGCGTACAGGATGTTGGTTTCCGGAAAGTGTTACCTAGCAAGGCATTCAATCATAGTTACACAAAATCCTTTTGCAGAACAATATAGACATTCAATCAGAGTTGCACAGAATCCTTTTTCAGAACAACATAGAGAAGTATCAATCTAACCCATGTTAGCATGATCAGAACAATATGATCATAGCCGTACCTTGATTAGCTCACCTTCACAGTAACCATCAAACTCAGTTCTGCATGACAAAAGAAATCCAAGCTGTTACTTCAAGATTCTCGTAAAAAGAATGAAGTCATGAAATGAAGGTAGATAATACGTACTCAGCAAGTTCTTTCTGCACACGAACTGCTTCAACTTGGACAACCATCTGTGCCTTCTTAACAGTCTCATATAGGTTTTGCATGTTTCCCAAAATTCCTGCCTATGAATGAACATGGAATATATGTATAAGAGTATGGTTAGCTTGCCCAACACAGACACAGGACCAAGGTGTTCCAAAACAGTAACTGTGGCCATAACGGGCACCTCCGTTACCATTATGATATGGGCCGTAACGGCCATTATGGCCCTTTTTTATTTTTTGAAAAACTGTTACATGACCATTATGGGACCATTACAGGGCCTTTACGGCCTATTTTTTCTGTAACGGCCGTTATGGCCGTTTCGACACCGTAACACATAACAGTTATGATCATTACCATTACGGTCATTACGTAACCGATTTTGAATACCTTGCGCGGGACAGCAGAAACTAACTTTTCACCATTTCGTTTCAATGACAGCCAGCCCCAAATTGCTAAGACATGTCCATGACAATGCTGATGATTTTGTTTTATGAGTAGAAACTCAAAACATTATAGGTACAAGACTGCTTCTGAAGATAGTTTGTAGATATCTTTACACATATAACGCGACTAGCTTTTGGACATTTTTGCCATGACAAATAGTTTCCCTAGGGACAGAGAATTTTGAATATTGAAAGGGCATGGGAATACATTTTAAATGAAATTGGGGGTATTTGGGGAATGTGTAAGTATGACTGATGTCCGACACATGGTTCAGATTTCACCTGCAAAAGACCTTTGAACAACTTAGATTTTACCCGCAACCCATTCTTTGATGCGAGTAGCCCGCTCTCCTCTTCTTTATGTGTAGCTCACCCTAATGGGACTGCAAGGGAGCCGTGCAACAAAGGATGTGTGGGGTCTGCGTGTGGGGTCTACCACGATGACTGTATGACATCCACTTTGTACATCTATTGTGCCATCTCATGCTAGGAAGTCAGCCCGAAAATAAGACAAATCTAAAATTGAGCAGGCCATAGCACTGGAAAAGTAGGGATGGGTCACCACTATTGAAAACATATTCCTCTCTCTCTCTCTCTCTCTCTCTCTCTCTCTCTCTCTCTCTCTCTCTCTCTCTCTCTCTCTCTCTCTCAACATGTAGCATGTAGCTGCACCCTTTCTCTTAGTCCTCTCTCCTTTTTTTTTTTCTCTCTCCTACTCTCCCTCCACGTGCATCGCACTTGCCATATCCCCAGTGATAAATAACAAGGCGATGTTAGTGGAGCTATAAAATATTTGCATAAGATCTCCACAAAAGAGTTTCTTGTTCTCCATGGGCTTCACATGTTTCTAACTATTGCCCATGAAGTCTGGTCATTAACAAGGCCATGTTAGTGGAGCTACAAAATATTTGCATAAGATCTCCATGGAAGAGGTTCTTGTTCTCCACAGGCTTACAAGTTGTCTACATATTGCTCATGAAGTCTAAACATTGAGCTTGATTGCTATCAGTGTTTTACATAGCGGTAGCGTGTTGCATAACGTTTAGCCCTCTATAGCGTGCAGCGTAAATAGCGTAGCGTGTAGCTTAAGCTATACGATACTTATATTTTTTAATTTAAAAATAGAAAAAATATGATAACTAGTTATAAAAAGCAAAAAATATAAAAATGCCTAAGAGATGATTCATTTTTTCAAATATCATGTTCAAATAAAACAAATCAAATAATTATCGCATCAACAACTTTCTAAGAAAACCACTTTAATTAATAATGTCTAATTGAAACCTCAAGTCACAACTCACAAGTATGAAAAGAAATAAAAATCCCACAGGTTAAAAGAGTATTAAGTACGATATAGATGCCATCTATATGAAGAGGGGTTTTCAAAAACCATCTTTCGAAACTCTTTTTATTTTTAGTTTTAAACGTATTTTAGTTTGTGAATTTACACAACTTTAACAAAGGATCACTAGATTCACCACCATTTTAAGTGGAAGTAAATATAAAAAGGTTTGGTTTTAACTTTACTTTTTAAGGTTTTTTATGATGCGAATTTACACAATTTTTAAAAAACAAACTTTAAAAAAAAAAAAAAAAAAAATGCATTGTAGTGTACGCTACAAAGACTACACACTACGTAGCTATAGTGTATGCTACGACCCTTGTAGTGTACACTACAAGGGATTTACGCTATTTAGCTATGCTACATAGCTCTACGGCTACAATAGGCTATGTAGCGTACGTTACGAACACAATTTGAAACACTAATTGCTATGAATATAGGATATCCTAGGCATTTAGGATATCCTAGGCATTTAATGGACTATACAGAGATAATCTGCAATATTTTTGTGGAGCTGGAACTGGGCCAAGCGGAAGCATTTGCTAAGAGGGGTTAATCATGCAGAGTTAGCTGTTGCATGTGGCTTTCTTCTTTGCAATGTTGCGCCAGCCTGTGCCTCTTTGTTTTTCATATAAATATGATTGGACCAAAAGTTTTTGTATAGTACACTCAGGTCATCAGTTTGTAGTTTTACAAGTGTGTTTTTCATATAGAAGTACTATACTATGATCGGAGCAAAAGTTTGTACAGTACACTCAGATTATCAGTTTGTAGTTGTACAAGGAGGGGCCATCTGTTAATATTATGGGCCCCAATGTGATAGCCAATGCCAAAAATCTCATGAACTGCCATACTTTTATTGAGTCGATCGAATCATATGAATTAGCATAGCAGATCTTCAAAAATATTTGAAATAGTAAAGATCTAAACAGGTTTACCCTGTTAGTTGGGATGAGGCTTAGATAATGATGATGTAAATATCTAAACAAGGAAATGGAAAGATGATCATCATAATCATCTAAGTCTTATACCACCTAATTGGGGTTGGCTACTTGAATCCTATACCACCACTCTACTCTATCAACGACCATATGCTCAGTTAAACCTAGGTCATCAAATATTTTCTTATTACCTCCACCCACATCCTTTTGGGACTTCCCCTTGCCCTTTTATAGCCTTTAGGCTTCAATTGGAGCCAACTCACTCCTTATAACCATAGCCTCCATTGCACATGGCAAAACCATGTAACTCTACTTTTGTCTTTCCCTTATCTTATTACCTATTAGGGCTGCTCCTTCACACACACACACACACACACACACACACACACCAAAAAAAAAAAAAGAAAAAGAAAGAAAAGGCTAGACTAGGAAGAACATGGTTCAAATTATAGAAATATACATTATCATTGTCGTCTTCTAAGTCTCGTCCCAACTAATTGAGGTCATCTACATGAATCATGTTCAGCATTCCACTCTTTTGAGAATCGTATCCTTAGTTAAACCATAAGTCCTCAAATCTTTTCTTACTACCTCCATCCACGTCCTTTTTGCCATTTCCCTTTCCCTTCTAGAGCCTTCAACTCACTCCTAACCGGTTTAATTCTCGGTCTCTATTGCACATGGCCAAACCATCTAAAGTTACTTTTCTTTATCTTATTACCTATTGGTGTTACTCCTAAGTTACCTCAAATGCATTCATCATTCTTTATCATCCTGCACTCATCCATCTCATCATCCCCATTCAACTAAACTCATCCTATGAACATGCTGTTCCTTGACCTCCCAACATTTTGTCTCATAAGCATGTCTGGTTTTGTAGATATCCTATAAAATCTTCCCTTCGGTTTGGTTTGTATGAGGCAATCACATAAAACTCAGGAGGCACATCTCCAAGTCATCCACCTAGCTCTAATCCTATGAGAAACATCTTTCTCAATGTCTCCACTCTCATGGATTATCGACCCCATATATTGAATCATTTTTGGGGTACTTCTTGCAGCAACCTAAATTATAGAAACATACAAGAGGCAAAAGTAGTTTAATTTACAAAAACAGGAGAAGGGAGGAGCATATTTATTAACTTAAACATATTTGAGTACTTAGTGTGTAAATAAATATTCATAAGAAATGCGCAAAACAAAATATCAGAAGCGTGAATTATGAAGGATAAATATCTACAATAGACGAGAGAATTTGCTTGGCTCACCTTTGAAGGTGCGTCATCACCCTTCTCATCCTTTTTTCCTCCAAATAAACTACAAACACGAAGAGATCTTCTTTCGCATGCATTTTTCTTGCAAGGCCATGATATAAAATGTCCACCTAATGCACTCATGTTACTATTTCGTTTATTACCTGAAAGGAATAAATATAAGCTGCAGTCAAGTTTCAAAAGTTTCTTGAACAGATTTTTTTTTTCTTTTTTTTTTTTTTTAAAGCCAAACTCTTGCTGTGTATCTTTGCACAAAATCCAACCACCGTGAATGCTTACACACAAACACACAATTGAAGACTTAAATGAATCAATCAAATGGATTAAGTTTCAAGTAGCATGCACATTTCAAAATTTTTAGTTACAATGGCTTGTATTGGGAACTTTAACGAGTCACACAAAATGTAATGTCATAATTTCAATATAAAACATTTCTATTAAGCAGTGGAATACGAAACTTCTGGTAAATGCGAACATGTCATATGAAATTTAGATAAAACTGAACAAAAAGAGCTTGTTTCTGAAATCAGAATCCATACAATGTTGGACCCACACTAATCGTGACAAGAGGCCTTTGCCCTTTTGGAAGCACCCATGCAACACAGCAATATTGGTAGTAGACACTATATTGAGGTTTATTAGATGTGGGTTTACGTCTACCTCAGTGCACTGAGTTTGTTACTTTATAAATTATCAACATTTTTTCTCAAATTATCACCATATCGGATGCAAGAGCTGGTTTAGACCTTCGTACCTAGCAGTTTGCTTGGTAACTACCCCTCGTGATCCTACTATGCTTGCTTGTCTTTGGGGAGGGCATGCCGTAGTTGGGTTGGGGGTTACTAGGTGGACTGTGTTGGCATGGAAGTTGTGTCCATGTCAGGGTAAAAATGGAGGGTTTATGCCTGATGGGCAGACGATCTTAGGACCTTTGCCAATCTCACACTTAAAGGCCAAATCCCAAATTGCTGGGAGAAAGGATAAGATGAAGAAAACAATGATGATTGTCAACATGTTAGATGGGACCTTGGGATACTGTGGCTGCTCTTGGATGAACAACTGAATTGAATTACAAAATTGATTTTGATCAAGAAGAAATGGTCAAATTGTAATTTGTAATGGCATTTTGTTGCATTCATAGCAAACAAGTGGCCCACAAATCCAGTATCATTCCTTTCAAGTCCAACATGAGTGTAAAATAAGGGTGTTTATTTTCTTATTTCCAGCTAGAAATAAAAGTAAATAAGCAATCATTATTTTCCATAAGAAATGCACCGTAGCCACCCATGCAAAGTAAGCTTTGATTTGACTTGACACTAATATTGAGAAAAAATTTCTAAATTTTGCAAGGCCCACCATGATATATGTGTCTGATCCAAGCCGTCCATTCATTGTAACAGCTCATTTTAGGGCATAAACTGAAAATCGAGGCAAATCAAAAGTGCAAGTGTACCACAACACAAGAAACATAGAGATTAAACACACACCATTGAAAACTTCTTGTGGGCCATAGGAGTTTTGTATCTAGCTGATATTTGTGTTTTTCCTTCATCCATGTCCATGTGATCACATGAACAGGTTGGATCACAGATACAAATCAGTGTGGGACCTACGAATGGCTTCACATTTCAACAATGGATATCAATATCCCCTTGTTTGCTGCAGTGTGGTCCAATTGAGCTAATAATCTACCTATTTTTTTGACACAAGCGCTAAAATGATTTGATAAAATAGATAGACGGCGTGGATCGATCACATGCATCATGATGCGATCCAAAAATCTCATTCAGTCATTCTCACCCTTTTTTTCAAAAAGTAAATTCCGAAAATCGAGGTGTAATTACCCTTCATATTTCATCTCTTCCAAACAATAGAAATTGGTTATAATTACCTATTTACCACCATTTACAATGATAAATAGGAAAACAAACAGGCCTTAATTGCAATTCAGAGCGTATTTCCTTAATACAAATACTAAGGTAATTACGAGTCAGTGATTTCCACTTTATTAAACTAGTTATCCTGATTCAATTCATAGTACATCCAATCACAACCATGTCCTACTTCACAAACAATGGTGTAAAATCCTACTTCAAACTATGTGGGTATCAAGGGTAAAATTCCATGTTCATATCCATGTCTGTATGTGGGCATCAAGGGTAAAATTCCACAGAACTCAAGTTACCATCAAATTCCTAGAGAAGCTAATAATGTTGCCGATTCCCTTGCGAATGGTGTCCATAGAAGTTCCCTTCGTACAGGGGACTCCTATCCACAAGCTTGATGGATCATTTTCTGTCCATTGCCTTTGGGCCCCATTAACTTTTTTTTTAATTGATTGGGACCAAAGTCCTTCATTTTCATCATATTCTACCTCCACAGTTTATCGCTCCAATCAACTAACAAACTCTTTAAAAAAAAAAAACTTCAAACTATTCTTACTCCCCCTTCTCCTCTTATTCTCATAAAAACCCCAATGCTAATGGGGCAACTTGACAGCAGCATCCAGACGTGGCCTTCAAATAAGGCCTCCACTGTCAACTACTCAATGTCACAAAGCTATGCCACTCATCTTGCAGCCAGCAATCCAATGTGCAACATGACGCTACAAACCCTAGAAAAGACAGACTGTCCTCCTCCTCCTTTTTCCTTCATCCATAATAACTATTTGAGAGCATATTAGTCAATATAGTCCTGTTAACTACAATTATCCAGTGCATGGAACTTAAATTAATCTAAATCAGCTCATCCATCCACTTTTTGTCGTCTGCGTTGTACCTGATAAACGTGCACCAAGATATATGTTTTTTTTAATCATCTGATTACATCCGGTTAACTTGTCCTATTTATCTGAACTCTGCTGCTGCTATTGTTTGTGGTTGCAGAATGCATTCATATTATTGTAGATTTTCTCTTAATTGGGTTATACAAGTATTACTATTGATGCTGTTAACTCTAGATATTTGAACTTCATATATCTGTAATAACCTTTGGAATTAAGTCTCATACATTTATTCCTTCTGACAATTAAAGCCAAATTTCCTTCATTATAGTTTTGCACTGCCGGTTCAAGCTGCCAAATTCAAGATCATTACAACCTAGTTACATATTTTGAGTATATCCAGAATGTTCTGCAATCAAAAGCAATTGACTGCTAAAAAATTTCCCACTTTTTTCTTCTTCTTTTTTTTTTGGTTAAAGCTCTATTCTGTTTGTGATAATTGCATAAACTTTGACTTTGTGTCTTTCTACACCATCACATTCCTGTGTTTAACTGTTTTCAACTAGATCTTAACAAATTCACTTCACCCGTTTTTTCTTTTTTCTTTTTTGAACAGCAACAAATTCACTTTAATGTGACATAATTCTATTATTCCTAACAAATGCACTTTCATGCACCACAATTCTATTTATTCCTAACTCACATGTACATGCCTGTCCATATTGCTCAAGTTGTTTCTGTGTATTTATCTGACAATATCCTTTTTTTTTTAAGATATTGCTTATTAGTTCTCCTTTCTTGTCAAATTGTTTGTACGCATCTGTTCTCAATTGTTATATGTCCATACCAAAAAAGAAAAGAAAAAAAAAAATATTCATTATATTCTTCTGATCATTATTGCCACCCTCTAATCTGTCTAATTTCAACATATATGTTAGAGCATGCTTTTATCTCACTGATATTAGTAGTTGTTATATTTGAATTTACTTACAGTTTTGTGACCTCCTCTATTTGAAAAACAAATTCTACTTGAAGATTATATCTTTCCTTCAACTGTAGCCATCATATGGAAAGATGATATTATAATTCAGATTTATGTTAGAGTCTTGTCTGTGGTTTACTTTGAACTAGCAAAGCTCGTTCCAGTAGCTTGTTGTTGTCTACTAATCAATTCATTTAGTATTCAAACATATACATTTAGGGTTTTCTTTTCCATTATCTCATATCTGCTCTGAACTAGTTCACCACTATATTTAATGCTGTCTAGATTTACTCTACTGCAATTTGCTTTTGGTTCATTATAAATTGTGAGGCAGAACTATCCATTCGACTTTTTTACCATAATTTGTTCATTTCATTCCAGTTCACACTTCAAAAGCCAAACTGAGAGGCACGAAGTGCACACCTACCTCCTCCAATTCACACTTGGGGCATGTTTAGATACATGGAATCCATGCAAAAATAGAAATTGTTCTCCACTGTCGAGACAATTGAGCTCTTTGGATACATGGACTCCCACACAGTAATCATTACTCCATCCATCATGAAAATTCTCTGGCATAAGAAACAAGGTGAAAATTGTTTAATGAATATGAGAATTCCACTTGTTATCTAAATGGGCACCCTATTTTTCGAATCCTATTTTCTACAATGACCATGGGAATTATCATCAGGTAATATTATATTATCCATGGAATCCACGTATCCAAACATGCCCTTAATATATATTATTCATTAGAAAACTCTTTGGGCATGTTTGGGTGCCAACCAAAAATGGGCCTGATGAATTCGTCTCTGACATGTGCGATAGGTGGTGTCAGCACCTGTTGTAATTTGTACCAACGGCTAAGACTGTATCTACGACTGTGGCCAATCTATTTATCCAATGGGGAGCCCCTTTCTCTTGATGGTCTGTCCTGTGTATGGTTTGAATCTCATACAAATTACTGCGTCCCCCAAAATCACGTCCTTGGGAAACAGGGCAATGGCAGTTCGTACGACAATTGCAGTCCAGATTTAAATGAACTGGTTTTGATGTGGCACCCAAACAGACCATTGGTCATCTCCATAGAAAACACAACAGAATCCATCTCCTGATTCTCCCCATCTCCTACCACTTTCACAGACAAAAAAGGTAACTTTCAACCTAATCTGGAACTATACACATGCTTAAGAACCAGACTGTTCATCTAGTGGACCGCACCGTGAAAGGCCACATTTCAAAAATCAAATAGATTAGAAGATCCTAGATGTCCAACAAAAGGATTTATTTTTCCTCATCGAATCTAGCCCATCGATCATTCAGGCTTTCTACTACACAGATATGGCCCAGCAGTTGGATGCTTCGAATTTCCTATAAAAGTGCATCTCCGCAGCGAAGGACCATCAGACGAATGGCCCAGATAGTACACATGCTTCCCACGTGTGTAATGCTTGATTGAGAACACACCATGCCCTCAATACGACAGTTCTCCCAAAAATTCGATTTATCAAAAACACAAAAATACGATTCTCATCTTAATACAAGCAATTGAAGGAACTGAAATTTAAAAAAAAATAAAATTACTAATTACTAAAACAGAACAATTGCTGTAGATAGATCGATAGATAGAGAGAGGGACTTACAGATGGGAATGGAAGAGAAGGTAGGGGCATTTCTGTCATTTATCAGGCGCACGTTAGAAATTTGAGCTGAAAATGCGCTTGTAGACGCCATTGAAGAGGAGCTGTGCTGCTGCTGCTGCTGCTGCTAGTCTTTCACGGGTTTTAGTTGAAGATTGAAATATCTGAGTTTTCTGATATCCGCGGTGCTGGTTTCATTTCACGAGGAGTTGTTTGATACTCTGGTTGACTATGATGCTTGATACACATGCACTCAGAAAGTGTAGAGATGGAATAGACTAACTCAATATAAACCGGTAAATTAGGAAACCCAATGTCACTAAAATCAGACTCTCAAAATAAGAATTAAAAAAATAAAAAATTAATGCTTGATTCATGAACGCTTTTTTGTTGAAATAGAACCATTGGATTTTTTTTCATTCATAACCGTCCAATAAATGCTCACCAATCCAATGGTCACATCGTTAAATAAGCGTAATTTTCGGTTCATGAATCTAAGGTAGGACCCATAATTTAGAAAGGTATGGAACGTACTATTTGTGATTTGTGAGTAATCTAAGTACCTGTGTATCATCCGGGAGCAGAGTAGGTGACACCCTGGCTGCACCCAAGGTGGTGCGGTCCTTGCCGTGGGGCCCAACTTTATCTATTTATTATATATCCACACCGTTCATACGTTTTTACAGATCATTTTATTCCATTATACCAAAAATTAAGTAGATATAATTATTAGGTGTACCATACCATAGGAAACAGTGGTTATTGACTATTAATGGGCCGAAAAAGTTTTGGATCAAGTTGATATTTTTTTTATTTTTTTTTTAACTTCATCCAGGATTATGTGACCTTATCAACGGATTTGATGGAAAATAAACACTATGGAAACATCAAAGTGCGCCTTAAGAAGTTTTTAATGGTAGGGTGTTCAATCACCAGTGTTTCGTAGAGTATGGTCCACCTGAGATATTTGTTCTTCTTCATTTTTTGTATCATACTATAAAATGATCTATAAAAACGTATGAACGGTGTGGATAAATAATATACACATCAAGGTGGGCCCCACGGTAAGGACCGCACCGTCTTGGGTGAGTCTCCCGTATGCCAGAGTGAACTTTGTACGCAAGCATTCTGAAAATTCACACGTGGAAAGCATGAACAACTGTTCAAATTGTGGGGCCCACTATAGATAGGTCAGCATTCTAAAATCGGAAGATTGTTGGTATTTCATCTCAACCGTCCAATAAACATGCATAAATCCTTGATTTAGATTATCAAAATGAGTTTTTTTTTTTTTTTTTTTTTGGTTTTATTATTCATCCAAAGGGGAACACGTACTTTGGACGGTTTAAATTTGACAAAATTGTACTAAAAATTTAGAACTTTTAGTGACTGTCTATCAACTATCACACTCCGGCAGAGTATAAGGTAAGGTCTATCCCAGATTCCCAATTCGAAAAAAAGAAAAAATCTCACTCCTTATCTCCCCAAACAGCCTCCAAAAACCATCTCCTTTCTCTCATATAAAAATCCAGGTATGGAAAGTACCAATCTCCATATTTACACCTTCTTTTTAGAATACAGATTCAAAACACTACAATCATGCAATAACTTATCCAATCTATGATTTCTTCTTCTTCTTGAAATCGTGTTTTATTTGAATTCTGTTCGTGGTTGTTATGGAGCTTTGCTTATCTAGAAATTGTATTAGCAACGTTAGGTGTACTGAATTTGAATACGATAGTAAAAGAACTGCTTTAAATGATATTGGGTTTTCCACAAAAAGGAGAAAACGTCGGAATTTGAAGGTTTTTCCAGTTGGGTTTTTCGAGAATTCGAAGAAAAATGGAAAATCCCAGTTGGGTTTTTGTTGGTTCGGGTCGAGAAACTCGTATGATGTAGAATTGAAAGAAAAATCGAAAACTGGGTTGAATTCGGATTCGGTGATTGAATTTCTGAAGTCGAAATCCGACCCCCTCGAGGCCCTCTCTTTCTTCGAGTCGGTTGCGCGGCAGCCGAGGATAGTTCACACCACCGAGTCTTGCAATTACATGCTCGAGCTGTTGAGAGCTCATGGGAAGGTCGAAGCGATGGTCGTTGTGTTCGACTTGATGCAGAAGCAGATTGTGAAGAGGAATGCTGATACGTACTTGACAATTTTCAAGGGCCTCAGTGTGCGGGGTGGGATTCGTCAGACTCCGTTCGCGCTCGAACGGATGAGTAAAGCGGGTTTTTCCTTGAACGCATTCTCGTACAATGGGTTGATACATTTACTTCTGCAATCCGGGTTTTCCCGGGAAGCAATGGTTGTTTACAAGAGAATGGTGTCAGAAGGAATTAAACCAAGCTTGAAGACTTACTCCGCACTCATGGTTGCGTCGGGGAAGAGAAGGGATGTCGACACGGTAATGAGCCTTTTGGAAGAAATGGAGCATCTAGGGTTGAGACCGAATGTTTATTCATTTACCATATGCATTAGGATACTCGGGCGGGCCGGGAGGATCGACGATGCTTATGGCATTTTGAGGAGAATGGACGAATATGGTTGTAGCCCTGATGTTGTCACTTATACAGTTCTTCTAGATGTTCTTTGCAATGCAGGTCGGCTTGACGCCGCCAAGGATTTGTTTTGGAAGATGAAGTGCAGTAATCAAAAGCCAGATAGAGTGACATATATTACCTTGTTGAATAAGTTTGGCAATTCGGGCAATTTGGATGCAGTGAGGGAGTTTTGGAAGGAAATGGAAGCTGATGGTTATGTTGCTGACGTGGTTGCTTTTACGATACTTGTGGATGCCTTGTGCAACATAGGGAAGATCGACGAAGCATTTGGTACATTGGATGTGATGGGTCGTAGCGGTGTCCTGCCTAATCTACAGACTTACAATACTTTGATTTCAGGGCTTTTGAGGGTAAATAGATTGGACAAAGCTCAAGATCTCTTCGATTGTATGGAGGTTCACGGTCCCAAACCGACTGCATATACATACATCCTTTTCATCGACCACTATGGGAAGTCTGGGGAGTCTGGTAGAGCACTTGAGATGTTCGAGAAGATGAAGAGTAAGGGGATTGTTCCGGATGTTGTTGCTTGCAATGTATGTTTATATAGTCTTGCAGAATTGGGAAGGCTCGGGCAGGCAAAAGATGTTTTCCACGAATTGAAGAGTAGCGGCCTTTCTCCAGATGCCATTACATATAATATGATGATCAAGTGTCATAGTAAGGCGGGGAAGGTGGATGAAGCTATCAAGTTGTTCAATGAGATGATCGCAAGTGGGTGCGACCCAGATGAGATTACAATGAATTCCTTGATCGACATGCTCTACAAGGCAGATAGGGTCAATGAGGCATGGCAAGTGTTTCATAGAATGGAAGAGATGAAGCTTAGGCCAACTGTCGTTACTTACAACACATTGTTGGCCGGATTGGGCAAAGAGGGAAGAGTTGGAAAGGCCATCGAGCTATTTGAGGGGATGAATGCGCACGGCTGCCCTCCAAATACGGTAACTTTCAACACGCTGCTAGATTGTCTTTGCAAGAATGGCGATGTCAATGTGGCCTTGAAAATGCTTTATGAAATGACAGAGAAGGATTGTAAGCCCGACCTTTTAACTTACAACACCATCATTTACGGTTTGGTGAATGAAGATAGAGTTAGTTCCGCGTTGTGGCTCTTCAGTCAGATGAGGAAAGTGTTTTTGCCTGATTTTATAACATTGTGCAGTCTTCTGCCGGGTGTCGTGAAAAGCGGACGGATAGAAGACGCGTTGCGGATTGCTGAGATGTTTATCATGAAGGATGGAGATCAAACAGATGGGTCTTCTTGGGAAGCTCTAATGGAGGGGATTTTGCACGAAGCTAGAATAGAACAGTCGACTATGTTTGCTGAAGGAATGGTGTCAAATGGTATTTTTCGTAATGACTATCTACTCTGCCCTCTAATCAAGCATTTGTGCAGGCAAAAGAAGGTTCTTGATGCTCAGAAACTGTTCGAAGCATTCAAGAACTATGGCATTGTTCCGACCATCAATGCGTATAATCCTCTCATTGACGGTCTGCTGGAGGCCCGCTTTACTGAAACAGCATGGGGTCTGTTTGAGGAGATGAAGAAGGTCGGCCTTAAGCCCAATGTTATTACCTACAATTCATTACTTGATGCTATGGGAAAGTTAGAGCAGATTGATAAATTGTTGGAGCTGCGTGAAGAGATGAACTCAAGAGGGTGCGAAGCGAACGTGATAACCTACAACATAATCATTTCTGGTCTCGTCAAATCGAACAGACTAGATCAAGCTATCGACTTGTACTATGATCTAATGAGCGGAGATTTTTTCCCTTCTCCTTGTACATATGGCCCCCTTATAGATGGCCTTTGGAAGTCAGGAAGAGTGGATGAAGCGAAGAAGCTTTTTGAGGAGATGAAGGAATTTGGATGTAGGCCCAACCGTGCTATCTATAACATACTTATAAATGGATTCGGGAAGGTTGGTGACGTGGAAACTGCTTGTGAATTGTTCAAAAGAATGGTTGTAGAGGGAATCAAGCCAGACGTGAAGTCTTACACTGTTCTTGTTGATAGCCTATGCATGGTTGGGAGGGTGGCAGACGCTCTCCACTATTTCGAGGAAATGAAGTTAGTGGGCCTCGAACCCGACTTGATCGCATATAATCTTATGATCAATGGCCTTGGACGGGTGCAGAGGCTCAAGGATGCGATCTCTCTTTTTGACGAGATGCAGAGTAAAGGTATCTTTCCGGATCTGTATACATACAATTCCTTGGTACTTAATCTTGGGAAGGTAGGAATGGTAGAGGAAGCTGGGAAAATGTATGAAGAACTCCAACTTAAGGGCTTCGAACCTAATGTTTTTACGTATAATGCCCTCATTCGAGGGTACAGTATGTCGGGTAACAGTGACCGTGCATATGCAGTGTATAAAAAGATGATGATCGGAGGCTTGAGCCCCAACACAGGAACGTTTGCTCAGCTTCCTAATCAATCGTGACATATTTGTTAGATACTTGAGGAAAATGTACCCATCTTGTAATACCTGTATCACTTCAGTTCTCTGTTATAGTAACATTCTGAATTTGATTCATACTACAATTTAAATTTGATGGCCATGGTCATCATCAAATGTACATTTTGCAATTTTTTGCAATTGTATGCTCATGGTATGCCGTAATGGCCATTACGAGGCCGTAAAGGCCGTTGCATAAGGGTAACAGTGGCAACCATTACACGTTATGGGGTTGTAACAGCCGTTACAGCTCCCATAATAGCCCGTTGCGCCCCCTGTAAAGGTTGTAACAGCCCATTACAGGGCCGATACAGGTTCTTCGCGTTTATTTTTCAATAAAAAAGAGATTGTAATGGCCAATTACAGGGCCGATACAGGTTTTTTGGGTTTCTTTTTTCAATAAAAAAGAGATTGTAACGACCATTACAGCCCGTATTGTAAAGGTAACGGCGGTGGCCATTATGGCCACCGTTACCCTTACGAAATACCTTGGTAGTGATGGTTGAACTATCCAAACTGTTGAAATGATGGATCTCACCACCGTTTAACATTTGGCCATTGTTGTCAAATAGCATAAGCAATTATGTGCAACCCAAGGGGCTTGTGCGCATATGCGATTCGCACAACCTTCCAAAAATTTTCCATTCTTTCATCACATAAGTGATGGCATAATCGCATATTCAATTGCATAATCGCATAAGAGATCGCGTAATGCCTACTGGTCATAAAACCACATATGTCATTATGCCATATGCGATCTATGCTCCCAAAATCGCATATGCAATCACATATGACAACACTGCATTTGGCCCTCCCTTTCTCTCAACCATGGCCCGGTTGTCTCATGTTGATTCATGGACTAAGCTTGGGTCTGAATTTTGGGCCTTTTTTATGAGTTGGGGTCGGGTTCCACTTGCTCGCGATGTCACCCTTTGTGATTAAGCATTGCTCTTGTGAAGTCACCCTTTATATAGGTGTACAAGCTAGTAACAAGCAGCAACATGCACCAATGAATTTTCAAGATGATTATCATTCATTATCTCTAGAAAATCTGCCTCGGAATGGAACCTCCGTTCCAGAGACAATCCCCATTGCCTTTGGATAGCTTCACTTCAACATCACTCCAACTTCAACCATCAGTTGAAACCTTCTCATCAATGTCTGTAAAGATGGTGGCCATGTTCATGGCCAGCTTCGCAGCCATTTCCTTCCTCAAGAAACTGGGCATCAGCCTGAAGTTGTCGTGCATGTGACTAATCTCACACATCAATTGTTCCAAATCCTCAAAACCCAAATACATATCATCCCCCAATTCAGGGCTTTAGCTATTTCCATTTCGAACTCTTCATGCAATGGAGCTTTGGGAACTTCAGTTTCAGACTCTTCGGGTAATGGAGCTTCAGCTTCTTTCCCTTCGGAAACTTTACCAGAACTTTGGAGTTTGAGGTTGAGCTTCAACCACATTGCCAGCTTCATGATTTTGATCTTGACTTTGGATTGGAACATTTCCATTAACTAATTGTCCTGCTTCCATATCCTTTAATTGGGGAAGGTCATTCAGGGCTATTCATCAATGCCATCCCATGGTTTAGCAGAAATCATGGATAGAATTTCAGATTCTTCTTCATCTGACGAATCTCTCTCAACTGTGGATAGTTGGAATATCCCATTTCCAGACTTCAAGATCATCACTGACCACATATGAGCAGAAAGAGCTCCATACAATCATTCTACTCCCGGTGAATCACCATCAACTGACAAGCATTTGCAGGAGTTGGCACTGTTGAACAAGTTTCAATGTATTCGATGTTGTGGTGACTGCACCATTCCAAACAGGATCTCCTGATCACCCATGACGTTTTTTAATCCCCCAACAAACTGCTGCCCTCAGCTTCAAGAATCCTGTAATCCAAATATTCCGGATGAGGATGGCGAGCAATGCAACCAGGCAGAAGATCTGCTTTGTTCCCAATACATATGATATTTCAAACTTCTGAAATATCAATATCAGCTACCGAATATTGGATAACAACAAAAGATGATAGATCGCTCATGTTGAAAACCATCACCACAGCAGCCACCTGCTCGGAATTGGCAATGTCCCATCAGAAAATCATCAACAAGATGAGCCATCCATATAGGGAGATCAGCTGTGTAATACTTCGTATCAATAGTCCACCATCGTAGCAAAGAGTTTCTGATGATCAATCAGAGGCTTCTGATAAATCCACTGAAAGCAACCCTCGCCGAATTACAGAAGTCTCAAAATTCAATTTCTGCAGCTTTAATTTCTGAATCGACATTCCTATCGAGAAGGTCTCGCTTTCTGATGTTAGAAAATCCATCCCAAAATATCAAAGGATTGGATATGACGAATTCGGGCAATGTCCAGGGCACAACCCATCCATCATGCGACCCGTCATATCAACAGTTTGGATTGTCAAACCAGGGGCCCAAATGCAAGAAATCTAAATTTGTCAGCCCACTACATTTTATGAGCACAACCCTATAGTCCCTTCTCTCTAACTACTTACTATTACTAACATTGTTTAACAGTATTTTAGCAACAATCTTGCAATTCCCAAGTCACTGTTTCCTTTGGAGATGCCAGAGAGTTACGTTGACTAACAAAAATGCTGTGATCTTTGAGCAGCTCGTTGTATTTGATAATCAAGGTGCGGCATTCCTTGTTAAAGAAAATGAAAATTTTGAATCGGGAAGTTCTGCAACATACATGTAAAGCCTTGGGGCCTGTTTGGATGTACGTAGAATGAGAATTTGAGGAATGAGACCCAGATGTTGATCCTATTGAAGTTGGAGAACCCATGGAAGGACTGGGATTCAAATGGTGGAACAAAGGTTTCAAGTGTCATATGAAACTGGAATGCATCATCCGATACGGACTGATTTCGTCCATGAAAGTTACAGCAGTGTTGCCCCAATGCGGCCCAATACAGCTAGGTTTCGGTGATGAGTGATATGGTACATTGAAACTGATTTGCAAACCTTAGTGGAGAGCTTCAAATGTATTTTGGTGATTGGAGATAGAGATCCTTTGCTCGAGATAGAACCACATTACTGCGTTTTATGGACCGGATAGTGTTAGTTGGAGAGTTTCTAAAGACTGTAGAAATACTCTTTTGGCCTCGACACAACATAAAGGCCAAGACCCTACTACAACTCTACATGATATTTGTAATTCTTCTATGACTTGTGCAATCCTTTTCCAAATTGCACAATGTTAAACTCTGTTAGAAAATAAGCTTTCAAACAAGACCAATTAACCCAATCAACATTAAAAATATGCCAAAATGCTAACTGTCAACATCAGCTTCACCTGAAAATCTCTGTGATTACTCATCTTCGTTGATGCCTTCTAGGTGTGTTATCGGTCCACCCGAGGACTTAAGTAATTTGAGTAGCTACTGCCAAGTCTCGCTACTCAACTTAGCAGTAGCTAATCCGCGTCCCTCGGCGTGAGTGTAGGAGAGAGTCATTTTTTTTTTAAAGACTCACTCTCTCAATGCGGCTGAATCCCAGCCATTCTCGTCATCTCATGGCTTATATGAAGGCTCGCATATAACCTCTTTGCGGTATGGTGCGCAGTAGACCACTACTATATATATATATATATATATATGCATGCTCAGGCCTACGATCTGAATAGTCCATGTGATGCAGCACCCCATGAAACTCCAGGGACCAATTTTCACCCTAATCCAAAACCCTGGTGGGCCATAGAAAAGAGAGATGCAAATCAAATGAGGAAATTGTTTTCTTTTTCTATGGCCCACAAAAGTTTTACATCAGGGTAAAAGTTAGGCCTTGGGGTTACATGGGATGCTGCATCACATAAACCGTTCAAATTTTGAGCTCACGTCATGTGTGATGAGTTGTCAAAAAGTTCTGGCAAGAACTTATGAGAACCAGTGCACAGCTGAGCATCACACACACACACACACATAAAAGAAATGCCTTAATGTTTTCACAACTTTTTGAGTTAATGTTGTGAACATATTGTGATAAAACACTGGTTTAAAATCTGCTGAGATTTTGAAATTTTCATGATGATATTGTCAAGTGTATTTCTTGTAATGATATCAATATCTGGGTGATATTTGTCAAGTTGGTTATGGTTATCGGTTTAAGGGTGTGTTTGGTTGCACCAAATATCAGGAAATCTCATGATATTTTGCACAAATTAGACTGATTAATCATGAAATTTTGGTGCAACCAAACACATCTAAAAACTGACTTTGCGTAAGTTTGGGATTTAAAGGTCAATCTAGAAGACTGGAAGGTTTCTCATATGTAAAATGAACTGGTGAATAAGGTGCAGTTTAGTTGTTAGGATTAAACAGGGCAGTAGAATAGGCATTTGGATTATTGGCTTTCAAAACTAAGAATGAAATGGACTTTGTTGGGTGGATTTGGGCTATAATGCTGCATTGGTGCTGGTGCTGTTTGGGTTTTTCGGATAATGGTTTGAGGCTGCGTAGAGGTGAATAAGCTGATAGAATTGGAGTTGGATGTACCAGGAAGGAATGGATTTGGGTTGCGATAGGTTGTTTGAATGCTCAAAGAACCGTTTATATATGGATTGTCAAATCCATTTTCGGAAAGTAAAATAAGTACACCACGTGCTAAAAAATGAACTATGTTTACTGGCTAAAAAGTCGAAAAAGGTGAGGAACGTGCATGCATAAACACAATATTCCATGCACAAATATCAATATCGCTTATGCTAAATATGCTACATATATGACTGATCATTCGTATTCAAGTATCAAAACCTTTCACATATTTTATTATCAATCTTCAAATACCTTACATGTGCCATATAAATATAGATTGTGTTCTACCCTCACTCGTCGAGCAGGGGCTTTGAGTGGCCACCATGATGTATGGGTTTTATCCATACCATTCATCTATTTTTCCGGTATCATTTCAAGATGTAGGCCCAAAAGTGAGACAGATCCAAGACACAGGTGGACCACAGAATGCACCATGATGTATGGGTTTTATCCATACCATTCATCCAATTTTCCAGTACCATTTCAGGATGTAGGCCCAAAAGTGAGGCAGATCCAAGACACGGGTGGACCATACAATGGAGATTAAACTTTTACCGTTGAAAAATTCATGGGGGGCCAAAGAAGTTTCGCTTCGAGCTGATACTTGTGTTTTCCCTTCATTCAGGTCTATATAACTTTATGAATAGGTTGGATGGCAAATAAACATCACATGCTGATATTTGTGTTTTCATTTCATCCTTATCTATATAACTTTATGAATATGTTGGAGGGCAAATAAACATCACTGTGGGCTTTAGAAAAGTTTCCATGGCTAGCAACATTATCACCGCTGCTTCTGTAGTGTGGTCTACTTGAGCCTTAAATCTGCCTAACTTTTGGTCCTATTCCATAACATGCCACGGCGAAATGGATAGACGGTGTGGATAAAACCTATACATCATGGTGGCCACTTAGAGCTCCTGCCCATTCGAGTTAGAGATGGGCAGTGGTAGAATGGTAGAACTTAATCCATGTTCGCACCGCATGTCAACGTTCATGTATCATAAATGCTACATGTATCAAGAATCATCTTAAGCTCCTTACATATTTCATAACTCTCCCTTTAAAGTATTTGACAAAGAGAAACAGGTCAGTTAATCTAAAAGAAGATTTTTTAAATAGCTTATTCAAGATAGCATGTGTCAATACAACTTTACTTGCATCCAAACCTCCCTTAAAGATTGAATTGAATGAGTGGGACCCATTTTCAGTAAAACAGGACCACTTGAAGGACCTCTTTATAAGTATTATTGATGGGTTCGGATTGAGTTGACTTGTACTAGTCAAGTCTAGTTTTTCCAAGTTTTTTAAGTATGGTTTTTGGAGCAATTTTACATTCTTTCCCTTAGTGTGACCAACCATATGGGTGTGGAATTATTTTACATATATAACATGGTGGACCCCACAGAGCTAGATGGTCTAAGCTTTATGAAGGTGTTGCAGACGTTCATGGTCCTCCATGGTGGTAGGACTCTGTGGGGCCTACTGTGATGTATATGTTTTATTCATGTGGTCCATTAATTTTACCAGCTCATTTTAAGCGATGAGCTCAAAATTTAAACATATCCAAAGCTCATGTGGACCCACTACAGGAAACAACAGTTGAAACCTTCCTATGGCCCCCAGTGATGTTTTTATAAATTCACAACAGACCTGGATAAAAAGTAAACACAAATATCAAATTGATTCAAAACTTCTGTGGCTCTGAGAAGTTTTGGTAGCTAGACATTCAATCGCCACTGTTTCCTACAGCGTGATCCACTTGAGCTTTGGATCCGTCTCATTTTTTCAGGTCATGTTCTAAAATGAACTAGCGAAACAGATGAATGGTATGGATAAAACATATACATCATGGTGGGCCCACAGAGCTGGGTCACCAAGCAATTGGTGTCCCCACTTGATTCTCCAGCAACTGGCTAACTGGTCATCGACGCTGACAATGATTACAGGGTAGCACACGGTACATTCATCAAACTTAATTAAAAGGGAAGATCCAAGATCTACGGCCAAAAATTACATTGATCCCATGATCCTAACCGTTGGATTAACGGAACTGAAAGCTAAATGCAGACCCATCAAGCAGGCTAACATAGGTGTAGGCGTGACCTGATCTGACTTTGGCTTGTGGTCTATCCATGTTACGGCCACTTCGGCAATGTGTGGGCGAGCCACAATTTTGGTTAGACAACCTTATCCTTCAATATAGTTCACTTCCCTTGTTTGATATTAACCGTTTATAACTATTTAAGCTTACTGCCATCTCTTTGTAAGGCCATTAGTCAGATGGCTGGGATCATCCGAATTTTACACTTAATCTTTCACACTAGCTCTAACAAATAAGATATGAATGTGTTGGTATACTTATACAAAAATGAAAAAAGACATTAATGGAGTGTAGAAGGGAGATTATGAAAATTCAAAATACACTACGGTTACAATTGTGTGTCACTCAAGGAATGTTATAACACCCAGAGATATATGCACGACCAAAACCTTAGAGATAGTTATTCCCTAGATGACACATGACAAGAGTATGTAAGCGCGCACATATGCGAAGCACTTAGATAATACACATGGCTTAGCATAACATTAAGCAGTGACATCTAGTGACATGTGATCAAATTTAATTGGCCACCGGCGGCTATAGCCTGTAAGAGGCACACCAATAAGAGAAAGTTGTTTAGAAATAAAAATACAATCATATATGGCAGTGTAATGGTTGGTTGACCCATTCTAAAAATAAAAGCATATCAAGCCAAGTTAACTGTTCGGATCATTGATCTTGAAAGCCAAGGGATTATACATAAAGCCACTCACTACTTAATCCAAGTTTATAAAAGCAAAAGAAAAAAAAAAAACTTTGGATCCTCACCAATCCAACACAACAAATCTCTTTTCAACTCAATTTTACTTATCAAATCTTTGTCTCGTATGGACACCTATCTTATTTTAACTTAGTTTAAGCTCTTCACTTCTATTCATCATCATGTCGTAGTAATTCGGATCAATTAACATAACTTTAATTTAGCCTCTCCACTTTTATACAACAAATCACTGTAGCAAGTCAGATTTAGTTTAGTTTCATCTATGAACTCGGTGAAAACACCAAATTTTAAGTCCTTTGTGATTCTTTCAACCACAACTTGATGGTCACATCATCTCAGGATTATCCAAATTGTGACAATTGTCTTACAACCATTCAAATTTAAAAGACTATCACTATCAACCGCACACAGCCGTCTAACCTACTAGAACCATAAAAAAAAAATAAAAAAATAAAAACAAAAAAATTAAATGCTTTATTTACTTTTTTCTTTTTCAATTGTGTTACATTCAGATTTAGTTTAATAAAATCGACACTTGCCGTATATTTCATATCTTCCTTCTAAACATTTATTTTATAGGCGAACATGACCATGTTATTACCATTGTGATAAAAGCCAGTCTTCAAGGTAAAAAAAACTCACTCGAAGTGCTAACCCTCCCCCTCACAAATCACCCTATTCCTTGCCAATCAATGATTCAGTAATGGGGTCAATCTTCACAAATATGATGTTAATGCAGTTATTTTGGCGCCTGCAGTCATAAGCCGTTCAATTCAATTCAAGTAAAAAATGACTCGGGTATGCTCATCACATACATACTCCCACAGACCCAATTAAAATTGGACCCTTCACTACACATGTAAACATGCGGATCGATGAATGTACTTTTTCGTACCATTTGCCTTCTACAATTGGACAAACTGGATGAAAGGTATTGTGGATACGCCACCCTATCAAATCTATGGTGGAGAGACAGCACTACTATAATCCTTCCAACTCTTATCATACCATCCCCCTTGCCAGGGATACAATGATAATGTGAGGTGGGTATTGGAATTTTCCTCTCCTCTTATTTATGATAATAAAATAATGATGAAATAATTTGATGAACGGTGGGATCACATGGTCCAATTGGTAGTACCTCGAAAATAAGAAAGTCTACCTAGCAAGTAATGGATAGGGTTGTGGGGCCACCTTTATCCACACCATCCATTTATTTTGCCGTATCATTTTAGAGTGTTAGCTAAAAAAAAATGAGTTCAGAGGCTCAACTAATCCACACAATAGAAATTAAACACCTACCTGGGGGCCATGGAAGTTTTGGATGAAGATGGTATTTGTGTTTTCCCGGTCTTTTTTACCTTGTGAACAGGTTGGATCAAGATGGCAATTAACCATCATTGCGGGCCCTAGGAAGGTTTCAACAGTGGGTGTCATTATCACTATTGCTTCCTGTGGTGTGGTCCACTTGTCCGTTGGATTGCCTCATTTTTTAACTTGTACCCTGAAGTGATAGGGAAAAATGGATGGACGGCGTGGATAAAATTAATACATCAGTATGCCTGTCAAAGCCCCTATCTACTCCTAGCTAGGCAAGGACTAGTGTGGTATCCTATCCGCGTCCATCAAAGTCAAACATGTCTTTGCTGGATGCCAACAAGGTGGTGTTGCCCACACCACCCCCAATGGTGGTGTGGTGATGTGTTGGGCATTGTGGAGCCCATGTGAGGTATTTCTTTCATATCCATTAGTCCATCCACTCATTTATGCCAGTATTTTTCCTTCATTAATACAAGCATAAATGAATGGAAAATACAAATATTAGTTTGATCCAAAACTTTTTTTTTACCCTAGGAAGATTTTAACGGTGAGCGCTCAATCACCATTGTTTCCTATTGTATGGCTCACTTTAGCTTCGGATCTGTTTTATTTTTGGGTTCACTAAAATGAGTTAGTAAAATTGATGGAGAGTGAATAAAACACATACATCACAATGGGCTCCATGGTGCCGAACGCCCCCCAGTGGACTGGGTACTACTCTCATTGGGAAGTGGATTGCATCTCACTCTCACTCAAACCTTTATGTGTCTGACTAGATCTATATGGACCCCATCATGATGTATCTGTTTATCTACATCGCTCATCTCTTTTCTCATATCATATTAAGGCATAGGCTCAAAAATGAGGTTGATCCAACACTCTAGTGGATCAAACCAAATAGTAGACTTGGGTTGCATTAAATTCAAAAGTCATCTCTTGTATGGTCCACTAGAGTGTTGAATCTGCCTCATTTTTGGACTCATATTTTGACATGATCTAAAAAAAAGGGATGAATAATGTGGATAAACAGATACATCAATAGTGGCCCCCTGCACAGATCCGGTTGAATGCTTGAAGGTTTGACCGGGTCGGGCACAATCCACTTCCCCCACCGTCACCTAGATAGAGATGGCGTTTTTGTCAAGGGTTATATGGGACCCACATGATGCATATGTTTTATCTACACCATCCATCCATTTTAGGAGATCATTTTATTAGGGCATGAGCCCAAAAAAATAGGTAAATTAAAGGCTCTAGTGGACCACACCACAACAACTTTGGGAAGGGGAGGGGCATAGCAGTTTTGGATCAAGCTAATATTTGTGTTTTTCCTTTGTAGAGGTCTATATGACATTAGGAACAGTTGGATGAAAAATAAACATCACGCTTGGGCCAGCGAAGTTTTCAATATTGGAAATTCAATCCCCACTTTGGGGCTGTAGGCCCACCATAATTATGAATAGTGAACCCAAAGTGGTACTCAATTTGCAAAGTTGAGTAGGAACCCAAAGTGATTTAGGACTGGATGGGCCAACCATAATGCATGTGTTTTATCCCTGCCTTTCATCTGTGTTATCAGCTCATTCCACTGCATGAGCTTTAAAATGAGGCAGATTCGAAGCTCAAGTGGATCACACCATGGGAAAAAGTGGACCTTCAATTCGTAAGGCTCACAATAATGTTTATTTGTCAAACCTGCCCCGGGAAGTTTTCAACAGCACTAGTTCAAGTCCCACTGTTTCCTATGATATGGTCCACTTGAGCTTTAGATATGCTTTTTGGGGCTCATGTTCTAAAATAAGCTGGTAAAATAGATGAATGGGGTGGATGAAACATACACATCAAAGTGGCTCTCACATATTACTGACACCATTTAGCTAGTCGGGGTAACCACAAACCGCCTCTCCTGCCTGGATTTGAACCGTTTCAAGCCAGGCCGTCAGGCCCGGTCTATTTAAAACTATAGTTTTTAGGCCCGAGCCCGGCCCATTAACAACCCTACTCGCATGCTGCAAAAACCTGCAAGAAACTCTGGTAGAGAAGGCCGACCAAAGATACCTACCTACCTTTCCTGACCAAAGGCCACTAACTTGTATCTCAGGACCACCGAAAATAGTGCTCCACGTGATCTTTGGGCTGGTGTGCCTTCATTAGCAAATGCCCCCTTCAACGGTTGTCATCGCTCTGTTAGTACGCTTTTGGCTTTTGCCTATCCAAGTCAGACTCGGATTTCAACAACGTCGGTAATGTACATGGTAAAATTATGTAGGCCCATCATGATGTTTGTGTTTTATTTTATCCATATCATTTATCCATTTTCCTAATAATTTTAAAGGCATAGCCTATATTTGAGGTAGATCGAAAGCTCAGGTAAACCACACTGCAAGAAGTTGTCCGTTCACAGCGTAGATGGTTGATGGCAAATGGATGTAGTTATCCCCTCTGTTTCTCTTGTGTGGCCCACTTGAGCTCTGGATATGATGATTACGAGCCATTTAAAGATGGATGAGGTTTGGCTAGTGACTGGTCGGTGCTATGTGGGGTCATCATGATCTATGTGTTTTATCTACATTATTCATTTATTTTTATACATAATTTTAATAATGTATATAATAAAGTAGGCAGATCAAAATCTCAGGTGGACCACCACATGGGAAAGCAGTACTGATTGAGCGTCTATCATTAAAAACCCCTAGGGCCCACCGTAATATTTATTTGACATCCAACACATAGATTAGGCCATACAAACCTGAATAAAGGTAAAGAAAACAAATATCATTTTGATCAAAAACTTTTGTATCCTTATAAAGTTTTTAATGGTGAGAGTTTAATCAACATTGTGCGGCTCACTTGAGATTTTGATCTACCTCAGTTTTGAATTCATATCATAAAGCTATCTAGAAAAATGGATAGACGGCATGGATGAGAAACATACATCATGTTGGGATCCACAGAGCACCGAGCACTAGCCGTTGCTAGTTTCAGGGAGTAGCCCATCCGTTTCCAATAAAGATTTGGCAAAATCAACGTACGGTGTGGGTACAGCCGGTAGAAAACGGAACCGGATCGGCTGGTGTACCATGCGAAGACGAGCGCTGACGCGCCTCGAGCTTCGAGTTGTACGAACGGTTCAAAGGAGATCAAAGATACATGGCCCCACGATGATGTATTTTTATACCAACACCGTTCATCCATTTTTCGAGATTATTTTAGAGTATATCCAAAAACTGAATCATATCCAAAGATCAACTCTACCACACCACAAATAGCAGCCGAGGTAATGATTTTCACCGTTAAAAAAGTGAACCCCAAAAGGGTTTCAATGGTAGACGTTCAATGCCCCACTGCTTTTTTCAGTGTAATCCAATTGATCGCTAGATCTATTTTATTTTTCATCTCAAGCATTAATACATGCTCTCAAAATGGATGGACGGTTTGGATATTACACATACCTCATGATGGGACCCACAGAACTTGCTGACGTCAATATATAGCTATATAGCTGGTGTGTGGTACACCAGCCAGAGTTTCGTCACGTATACAACGTCGGTGCCGTGTTATACGCTATGCAATCTGAATCCGTCCAAGCCAGGCCCTATTTTCTGACCGGTTAGATTACCGTACGTATGGAGCACAGTTTTGTGTACTCACGAAGAGTACCAATACAACTTTCTACCATCTCTCTCGTGTCCACATCAGTGACCAGTCTCCACGTATCGACCATAGAAACGATGGCAGACAACAGAAAAGGGCGTTGCAGACACTGACAACCCACCGAAAATAAAGAAATTCTCATAAGAGGAGTATGTGTGCAGATCTGACCCGTTCAGCAGGCCATCCCTACTGTGTAGCTTCCATCAAGGAAGAAAAATCAGGCTATCTGTTCATCACGTGGATCAAACACGTATATGTAATTTGGACCGTTGGATTCATCATGTAATCGTTCATTTGTTTACACATGTGACCATATTGGTAATAAGATCATCTCATTTTTGGGACGTTGTATCTAGTATTTACCCAGCAGTAATCGCTGGATGAACGGTTCAGATCATGCACATATAAAGCAACCAAAATTCACACGAGAAACAAGAGAGGTGGTTCACTCAGGTTAAGCGGTCAGCAGCAGATTAGGAAAAGAGACTGTGGAGCCGGTGGAACCGGAATAGCACGTATGGAACGATGATCTCTCAATCGAGACCATCCATATGGTGGGACATATCATAGATGATATATATTTCAAAAATCAGACATATCAGTCAATCATTTTCGTCAATTTCATTACTTTCCTTCCTAACGTTGGTTTTAATCCCATTAATTAGATGGAATATATCATCATTTCTATTTGTATAGAAAACCATCTTCAATCCACAGTATCAGAAACGATATGAACGGTACAGATTGATAAATATATCTTCCACGTATGCAGTGGAGAAATGCATCTACCATATCCAGCTTCTCCAGGTTCTACCGGATGATCTTCCCAGCTTTCCCTCTTTCCATGGACTTCTACTTCTCAAAGGTCTGAAAGGACTCTCCATCGCCATGAATCCTTCTACCATAGGACACCTTTGCTCTAAATGGCTAATTTCCAAAATACCCTTGACTTTTGATGGACGATCTTTTCTTATTTTTGGTATACAGTGATGCACTGGCAGAGAATAATCATCCGTAGGCATGCATGCATACGCGTATTTGTGGATGATCTAAACCGTTCAGATCATGGGCCCACTATAGGTGTGGAATAGCCTTAGATAAGATTGATTGAACGATCATAAGCTTCCTGGAGATTGGCTTCGAATTTTGGACGGCTAAGTTCTTTCCTTCGATTTGGTGGCCGGAAATCAGATGGTAAGGACCATTTGTTGAGTAGGACCCATCCACAATTAGTCCCTTAATTTCAACGGTCTGGATTGAGGTAGAGCATGCCACGTGTCCAGTGGGAGGCATCTCATTCTCATTCCAGGTAACTTGCGAGGTACTTGATCTGGACGTTGAGAGAAAAAATAAATAATAGGCGTCTCTGGACACGTTTTTGTGATCCTTTCGTTTTCTTTCCTAATCCATCTAAGAAATGTTGCAGTGCTCTCGGTTATATAGTGCCCATAGTTGCATCAGGACACTTAGACGATCCAATCCATTGATCTATACCGTTCATCATGTCCAATACATATTTCATAGACCACCATGGAAACATCCCACTAATTGGGAAAATATTAGCCATTTGATCAATGGCCTTAAATATGAACGGGAAAGATCATTTATATATAAATAGTTCCAACCCAGAAATCGATCCATTTATTTATTAGGCTCCATCATGGATTGCTTATGTTCCTAAATAATCACTTTTGTTAGGAAATCTTGACCATCCCATCCATGGCCTGGAAAAAAGGATGGCTATAGAAATAAGGCCAAATCAAGGATGGATTAGATCATCCAATCAATGTAATTTCCTTATGGAAGCACATGAGAAGTGTACTGAATTTAATGGACGGTTAAGATTGATCGATTGAAGTGTCTAATTAGCCCAATACAACTAGGAGTTCCCATATCCCTAGAAAATAATAGGGCAAACGGATAAGTCCGCATGATGCCTTTAGGTTTTTCATTGGGCAGAAACTTTTTACAGGCGAATGGACTTTTTAGGGTTCGTAATGCGGGGGGATTTTTACACCGGGCTCGAGTGGGGTAGCCTGTGAGATGTAGGGGCACACTCGGGGTGGGCGGCCTATGTGAGGCAGGCGACTCGTGTGATGCGGGCCCCACCCGTGTGACTCGGGTGGCTCGTGTGAGGTGGTACCCATGTGATTTGGGGCCCACGAGGGGGGTTCAACCGAGGGCTTAACCCATGAGACGTGGGGCCTGGGCAATGAGATAAATGGATTAATTCATCATACTCTAACAGTTCGAGCTTTTAGAGCAAGTGGTTAATTGTCCTGCATCAAATTGGTATCAAAGCAGGAGATCTCGTGTTCGAGACTCCTCACCGGGGGTGATTAATGTGGGGGCATTTTTACACCGGGCTCGAATGGGGTTGGGCCCGGGCAATGAGATAAAGGGATTCGAGCTTTTAGAGCAAGTGGTTAATTATCTTACATCAGACTTAAAAGACTAAAATACCCATTAATTGTTAGGGTAAGCACCTTAGGAGTATTTTGGTCTTTTTGGGTTCAGCCCTATAACCCTAGGTCTAGTTTGCAAATTAAGGTTTGCTAGTGGTGCCTCAAGAACCCTATCACTAGTGCATCTTTATCTTATCATATAAGAAGATGCTTGAGCTTAACGTGGACATGTAAAAATCTAATTATTTTTTTCTTCTAAAATTGCAAATTTCAAAGCTTATATGAGAATCTTTTGGAAATTGAGATATACACAGAGCGCCTGTTTGGATGCCACTCATTTTCATTCATGTAGAATGTTTGTATAATACCACGTCAACGTATTAAAAAATAAAATAAAAAATCCAATATTAATGTTTTTAGGATAAGCTTAATGTAAAAAATCAAGTGTGGGCCCACTGTTATGTTTTACTGAAATCCAATCCATCCATCATGTGTGTCCCCTAATGTTCTCCTTGGATCCCAAAAATCCAGACAACAGGAAACTGAGGTGGCCCACACCATGTAATAGGCCTTGGCATTGGATTTCAATTCAAAGACTAAATTCCGCGCCTTAAATTCTTGGTGGATTTTAATCTAGATCCTGTTGTTACAAGCGTTTTCCTCATATTTTGTGGAACAAAATAGAAACTCCTGTTGTTGTAGGTGATCAATTCCCTGTCTTTGCTTGCAACTAGGGTCCTTACCTCAGTGGTATACTCTGAGGAGTTCTAACAAGAGGTCCCAGGTCCTATATCCATAGGTAGTGAAATCCCACTTAGGCGTGTATGGGTGTGTGTCATGTGAGTATTATTTTTTTAACTAAAAATCATATGGAGTCGTGTGAAAGGTTGGTAACACAAAAATAATATTACAAAGACATAATCAAGAGTGGGTGCAGTACCATACAGCCTCGTTCGGCTTGCAAATTCAAGTTCACTTGACTCAGTTGCTGAATCGATAGTATGACTCGATGGGGAGGGAGTGTCATTATTTTTTGTTTATTATTTTGGATTTTCTTTTATATCTATGTATTTTAGAATTAATATTTAGTCTCATGCAAAATCTATCCAATGTTTGGAAACAAGAGAAAAGATTTGATTAATCTAGTATCATTTATTCTATAGTCAATGGTGGATACTGCAGTCATTTATCCATATGTGCCCTTTACGTATAACAGTTAAGTTGTATATTTCTGTAGGTGACCGATATCAGTTGTGAAATGTGGTCTATTGATTATAATTCTATAGTCCACCAAAGACGGGCTTTAATTAATATATCGTATTTTTGAAGGGAAGAATTTGACCTCAAACGTGGGATTAGATGGTGAAAATGCATAAGTATTTCCAAACATACAATCATTGTGTAATAATGGTATTAATTCATCTAACACAATTTCATACTATTTAATCCTGCAAATCAACACACACGGAGAGAAGGAAAGTAGTTTGCATGGTGTGCCATCCACCTTTGTTGACATCACCATGTTCTCTGGCCTCCGTTATGATGTATGTGTTATGTCCACACCATCCATCTATTTTTTTTTAAAGATCATTTTGGGGCTTGGGCCTATAAATGTGTCGGATCCAACATTCAAGTAAACCACACCACAAAAAATAGTGGACACAAGGACACCCATCAATGGAACCTAATTCAAGCAGACTACACCACAAAAATAGTGGACTACCATGATGTTTATTTCGAACCTTTCTTAGGCCCACCATGATGTTTATTTGTCATTCATCTGGTTATAAGGGCACAAACATATATGAAGGAAAACACAAATACCAGCTTGATCCAAAACTTTTGTGCTCCTCCGAGAAGTTTTCAATGTTGGGCCTTCAATCTTTATTGCTTTCTATGGTATGGTCCACTCGAGCTTTTGATATGCCTCACTTTTATATGTATTCTTAAAATGATCTCACAAGATTTATGAACAATGCCGATATAATTCATAAATCATATAGCCCCCTAGACCGTAGTGGCATCAGCAAACCACCGAGATTGGCACACCATGCAATCTACTTTAACAGAGATGTAAAAGCGGTTAAAAGGAAAAATTACCATTGGAAATAAAACAAAAAAGGAAAATCCAATTTTACGAGGGTTTTTAATTTTTTAGCTAAAGGAACAACTTTTCCATTCTTGTAACTTTGCCAAAACATGGTTAAACAATCATTTTAACTTAAACCGATCATGTATCCAAACAACCGCTGAGTAGGTTTGAATGGTCTTTTGAAACCCGGCTATTTTTGCCTCAAATGGAAAATGGGTGCGTCGAATCAACACCATTTGTTTCAAATGTAAAAGCAATATTTACCATGCATGTTATCATGCGAACAGAGAAAAGGACAGGTGGGTTAGAGGAAAAAATGAGATTTTTTATCATCCCCTTCGGTGTTAATCTGCTCCACTGGTGCACCAATACATGAGGGTGTATTTAAAGGTTTGCCGCGCTTCTGCACATGAACCAAATGGTATTCTGGCTTGAGCCTCTTTATTTTATTATTATTATTATTATTTTTAATTTTATTAAAAAACTAATTTCATTGAGTGGATTAGGTGTGGCCTGGCCTCACCTAAGATGGTAAGGTCCTTATTGTGGGATCCACCTTTATGTATGTATTTTATACTAAGAATGTCCATCTATTTTCTGGATTATTTTAACGCATGATCCTAAAAAAAAAAAAGAAGGAGATTTAATTCTTAAATGGACTATTCCATTGGAAATAGTAGTGATTGGCTTTTAATGGGCCACAATAGTTTTGGATCAAGCTCATGTTTGTTTTTTCTCTTCATTTAGTCTTATATTACATTATTAACAAGTCTGATATACGACTAATAAATATTATGAAAACATTACAGTTGGCCCTACGATGTTTTTAATGGGAGGGTGTTCAATGACCACTGTTTTCTATAATGCGGTTTATCTCATACTTGAATCTTCTTCATTTTTGGGGTCAGGGCTTAAATATATTTGTCAAATGGCCGGGCAATGTAGTAAAATGGGTCACAATAAAGGCTCACCTAATTTGTTCCCTAATTTCATTAATTAATAGGGCCCTCCAAGTGTTCATAGGTTAATTAGCACTTTTGTGGGCCCCATCTGACGGATCGTTTCAAACCATCCGTCACCATCGGCATTTCTTTGCAAATTCATTTGTACTCCACACCACACATCAAACGACGACTAGTGCTTGATCCAAATGAGAATTAAGAGACATGAGCAATCCAAAATGTCTGTTCACAAATGGATGATTCATAGATTACTTGACTGTAACATAATGAACGGTTCGGATCAACGATCTGATGGTCCATATAATTGAAACCACAAAACCTCATTTAAAACCTTATGTATACTAACATGCACCATACCATGACCACCTCCACCGCTAATCAATCCCTTTCTCACCATCTTAACAAGGAAACTCCTTTTTATTTATGCACACTGCTTTATTGGTTTCTTCTCCCACCCAAGCATATATCCACCCAACAGAAATAAATAAAGGGGCAGGGGTATTTTGGTAAAATCAACAATAACTACTAAAAAAATCCTGATTTCACCGTCCCCCACCACAAGTCTCCATGTTACAAAGCAACGACACAAGCTGCAACATCATCAGAGAAATACAGCCATTTATCCCACCTTGCCTTTTCAGCACCTCTCTCTCTCATCAAACCCCAACAATCCAAAGGCCTCAAATCCAAGCAATCCAAGAGAAAAGAAAGGAAAGAAAGAAAGAGAAGCAACCAAGAAACAAGAAACAACAACAACAACCCAGATACCCCTTCAAAGACTCCCAATCTCAACCATTCTCTCTCCTCTCTCTCTTTCCTAATGGCCCAGCTGGACCTAAATTTATGTAGAGAAAGGAAAAACAAAAAAAAGAAAGAAAGAGAGAGAGAAGGAAAGACAGAAAGAGAGAAGGAAAGAGAGAGGATGTGTTCAAATGTCTTCCAACCAAACCCCAACAAAAACAAACTTGCCAGAAATGCCCCTCTGCAACCCAAAAAACCTCATCTCCATCAAACAAAAGCCCAGCTACTATTCCCGATTTATATGGGCTTTTTTTTTTTCTTCTTTGGTTGTCTCGGTCAGAGTTTCAACAAGAGAGAAGGAAACCCTTCTTTCTTACTTCCTTCCTTCCCTCTCCACCTTTTATTTCTCCTCTGTATTCCTCTCTCCTTTTATTTCTCTCTTTCTCTCTCTTTCCTTCTCTTCAATAGAGTTTTTCCATCTGGGTTTTCTCTCTAGATGATGAAGAAGTCCAAAGGAGTTGTGGATTCTTCTCCTTCTTATGCCGTTGATGAAGAGGCAAAAGCTAGGCGTAAGCATCAGATCCTGATGCAAGATTTCGACGAGTTAGAGAAGGTGAGATCTTGGATTTCTCTCTTTATTTCTTTTTTAGGTTTTTGATTTCTGGGTTTTTTCTTTTCTTTGGGCGATTTAGGAAGGGATGCTTGGTTTTTTGTTCTGGATTTTGTTTTTTTTTTTCTCTTTTGGGGTTTTTTCTTTTCTTGATTTATGGAAGATCTGGGGATTTTTTAGTTTCTGGGGTTTTCTTTTCGCCCTGATTCATGAAAGATGGATGGTTTTTGTTTTGCGGGGTTTTCTACTTTTGTTGATTTTTGAGAGATCTGGGGTTTCTTTTCTGGGAGGAAAAAGAAACAGATCTGGGATTTCTGTTTGATGGGTTTTTTAAGGGTGTTATTTTATTGAAGATCTGGAGATTTTTCGTGGGTCTGTTGTTGTTGTTGTTTTTTTTTTTTTTTTTTTTTCTAAAAATGTTTTCTCCCTTCTTGATTTATAGAATATTTACTTTATATTTTCTGCTGAATTTCTAGGGTTTTCTCTTTTGGGTTTTCTTAATTTGTTAATTTGTTTCTCGATTTATGAAATTTCAAGGGTTTTCTTCGATCTGGTTTTTAGGTTTTCCTCTCTTTGGTTTTTAGGGTTTTTTTTTTCGAGTTTTTCTTTGTGGTGTCTCGCTTATCTTCTATTTATTGATTTTTTTGGGTCTTCTCTCTGATTTATTATTGAATTTTTAGTTCTTTTTCCTGCGCGGGTTTCGCCTTCTTTTTCCGATTTATTGAATCTCTTCTTGGTGGATTGTTGTTGGCTTCCTCAATTTCTTGAATTCCGATGTATCTTTTGCCTTTCTTGATTTATTGATTTCTTGGGCTTTACTGTGTGGTTTTTCTAGGGTTGGGCTTTGTTTTGATGGTTGATTTGGCTTCCTCAATTTCTTGAATTCCGATGTATCTTTTGCCTTTCTCGATTTATTGATTTCTTGGGCCTACTGTGTGGTTTTTCTAGGGTTGGGCTTTGTTTTGATGGTTGATTTGTTTTTTCTTTTTCTTTCTTACCTTTTCATGAAATTTTTTTATCCTATGAAATCTCTTTTTTTCTTCATCCTCCAACTTATCGGTGGATTACTTTAAATGTTTTGCAGGAAACTGAATCTACGAAGAAAAGATTGCTAGTGGCAAAACAGAAGAAACTGATCCTCTCAGCTGAAGTCAGGTAATATTTATCTCTATCTTTTTCTCCTCGGTTTCCATTTATATCAGAAAAATAGAATTATTTTTTTAATACATTTTCAGATTCTTACGACGGAGATATAAATACTTGATGAAAAACCCACTACAAAAAACCCCATCAGAGCAAATCGTTCAACCTCAAAATCCGAAACTCCAAATAGAAAGCAGCACAGCGAGGGAAAGAAATTTCAAGGCAAAAGAAGCTGCTGCTCGTAGCCAATCTCCAGTTCTGGACTTGAACCAGATATCCATTCCGGTAACCAATTCAGTCCTACATTCTCGATTATTGATTCGTTCATCATGTGAAATCTCTGGAATTATGGGAATGTTTTGCTTACGTCTTATGTAATTCTGCTCGATTGCAGGAAGCAGAAGAAACTGGAGAATTTCAGGTTGTTTGGGAACCTTTGAGAGTGGAGAAAAAGCTGAAAAGGCCTTCCATCGAAAGGGATGCAATGGGAAGCGATATGAAACAATTGATATGTAGGGACATTGGAAACGGATCAAATCGAACAGGAAAGAGGAAGATTTCATGGCAAGATCAGGTAGCTCTGAGGGTTTAAACTTAAAGCTCTCTCTCCATTTCATTAGATAGAGAAAAAAATTGCTTTAATGTCATGGACTTCTAGCTTGCATACAACCAAGTGATTAATTTTCCTTTTTATCTAATCTTCTTATATGCATAGATTTTTTTCTTTTTCTTTTTTTATTTTCTTCTCTTTATGTAAAGGAAAGCAGATGTTTATATTTTGTTATCATATGGAAAAACAATACCCTTTAACCATATAGATGATCTCAGATTTTTCATTCACTGGTATTTGATGAGCTTTGATTTCTTAATGTTATTTGATGGGCCTACTGGATGGGCTATGCGGGAAACATAACATGGGTGAGATGGATCTCATGACAATGCCAAGTTCATCTTTGAAATATTACCCAATTGCAATCTTGCAAAGTTGTCTGATTAGTGGCGAAGATCCGACTATCAAATGAATGGTTTGGTTCTTTTATGCCAAAGATTGAATGCATATTACTACTAAATCTTGTAAATCTGTGTTTGGCATAAAATCAGAGTTGCAATCTGCTTGCTTACTACTCCTAGTAATGTTGAAGGATGGGAAGAGCAATCCCACCTAAATCCCAACTGTAATATTCAAGAGTAGAGATATTTTCTTCCTTCCCAACTGCCGTCTTCAAAAAGTTGTCTGATCGATTGCTAGGATTTGTCTCTCAAAATGAATGGTATGGATTTTATTCATGTGTGCCACTCATGCCAAGATTAAATTCACTTGGACATTTATATTTGGCTTAAAAGTCAAGAGGTGCAGATGTTCTGCCTTATCAGACTGTAATGTTGAAAGGATGGGAAGAGCAATCCCACCTAAATCCCAACTTTAATTTATTAGAGGAGAGATATTTCCCAACTGCATATCTTCAAAAGTTGTCTGGTCAGTGGCTAGGATGGATCTATGAAATGAATGGTTTGGATCTTTTACATGTGTGCAAGTCATGGATTTTATTTTTAATTGAAAGAAGATTTCAAGGGGATTTGCAACCTGATATTAGAAGGTTTGCCCTTTGTATGTAGAATGTGAAAGGACCCAGTTCTGAGCTGTCGTTTCTGTTAGATCCAGATCATTCATCTTTCTGACCATAGTGTTAGTGGCCCATTTTCCATGAGACAAATTGGTGGCTGTGATTCTTTTTCTTTCACAAATTCCATTTCTAGAAAGACATCCAATTGATGGCTAGGATCATTTGACCAAATGCAATCTTTGCCTAGTGGCCCATCTATGGTCAGACCAGATGATGAACAGGCTGGATCCTGTGCTTGCCTGGGTATTACATTGAGAGTTCTTGATAACTAAGATGATAATCCCTTTGATTGGCAACCAGTCAATTCATTTATTATTATTATTATTATTTAAATTTAATTGCAGTGCCTTCTTCTTTCAATGCTTAAAATCCTGACCACCCAAATAGTGGGACCCACTGTAGATGTAAGGTAGGGTTGCAAATGGAGGGTTGGAGGTGTAATTTTAGTGGAGGTATGCTGCGTGTAGAATTTCCGGGAGCCTATGTATCAAGCGTTGTGCTCTGCCAGAGTATCAAACTGCGGGAAGCTTTGGAGCATCGTGGGAATGCACCCAGCTCATCATCTGAATTCCAAAGATGCTGAGGCAATTCAGAGGGTCAACGGCTGTAGCGAGCTGAGGCAAGACCCAAAAATCACGGCGGTCTGGACATCAGGTGGGCCACACGTTTATACTGAACCAGTGGCTGGTGGTCGGTGCTCTGTGGGCCCCACCATGATGTATGTGTCTCATCCATGCCGTCCATCTATTTTTCTAGATCATGTTATGGTTTAAGACCAAAATGAGATAAATCTAAGTCAAGTGGATCACATTAGAGGAAACAATGTTAAATGAACGTTTGACCATTAAAAACTTTTTGGGAGCCATAAAAGATCTTTGTTTTTTCCCTTCATCTGGGCCTGCATGAACTAATCAACAGATTAGATATCAAATAAAGCCTGCACGAACTAATCAACAGATTGGATATCAAATGAACAGTACAGTGGGCCTTAGAAGGATTTTAATGGTGTATATCTGATCACTATTGTTTTCTTGTGATGGGTCCACCTGACATTTATATCCTTCTCATTTTTGGGATAAAGCTCTAAAATGATCAGTAAAAATGGATCGACGGAACGGATGAAACACGAACATCATGGTGGGGTCCACAGAGCACGGACCACCAGCCACCGGGCTGGTGGCAAGGGGAGTAGCCAATGGACGCGGATTTCCTGCGAAAGTTTTCGCAGAAAGTTCCTGCGCAAGGATTCTAAGTGGGGCCTGCTGTGATGTTTGTGAGAAATCAAAGCCGTTCATCCGTTTTTCGACCTCATTTTAAGACATTCTACAAAAAATGAGTAGGATCCAAAACTCAAGTTTACCATAGGAGATGAAACAGTGGCGAAAGGAATGCCTGTTGAAACCTTCCTAGGCTGTACCTTGCTGTTTATATGCCATCTATACGGAAACGGATTGGCTACTCCCCCCTGACACCAGCCCTGGGGCTCATGGTCGGTGCTCTGTGGACCCCACTATGATGGATGTGTTTCATCCATTCCGTTCATCCATTTTTACAGATCATTTTATGGCTCGGTACCAAAAATGAGAGGTATATAAATCTCAGGTGGACCACACCACATGAAAACAATAGTGGTTGGATATCTATCATTAAAATCATCCTAGGGCCCACTGTACTGTTTATTTGACATCTAATATGTTGATTAGGTCATAGAGGCCCAGATGAAGGGAAAAAACAAAAATCATCTTGATCCGAAACTTTTATGGCCTCACAATGTTTTTTAATGGTCGACGCTCATTCAACACTGTTTTATGTAATGTGGTCTACTTAAGATTGGGATATACCTCATTTTTAGTCTCATACTGTAAAATGATCTGTAAAAATAGATGGACGGCATGGATGAAACACATACATCATGGTGGGTCCCACGGAGCACCGACCACCAGCCATTGGCTGGTGTCAGGAGGAGTAGCCAATCCGCGTCCCATCTATACCGCTTACGAGGTCATTTTGAATTAGATAAAGCGAAAAAACCAAAAAAATTATATTGTTATTTTCAATTAGATAAAGTGAAAAAATCAAAAAAATTATACTGTTAAAAACTTTTATGGACATGTAAATATTTCAATGGTGGTCGCTAAATCTCCACTGTTTCCTCTCGTGTAGCCCATTTGAGTTTTTGATCCTTCTCAATTTGGATCCCACGTTATAAAATGAGCTTAAAAAACTAATAAAGGAGTTAGATTTCACACAAACAGTTAAGTAGGACCCACACAGAATCCTGCGCAGGAAATTCCTGCGAAAGTCTTTAGTAGGAATCCGCGTCCGTAGCCAATCCGTTTCCGTCACCCAGAAGGCTGCAGATTGGGGGAAGCGGACTGGCACACCAATGTGGTGCGACGACGAGCGCCGACGCTCCTCGAGCTCCGAGTTGTACTAACGGTTCAAAGGAGATCGAAGTTACATAGCCCCCACCATGATGTATTTATTATATCCACACCGTTTATGCATTTTTTGAAATCATTTTAGAGCATTAGATAAAAAACGATATGCAACAACAAAAATAGCAGTGATGATAATAATTTTCACCGTTAAAAAATTAGTAGGGCCCACCATAACGTTTTTTTCCATCCAATCTGTTAATAAGGTCACAGATACATGGATGAGAAGGAAAAACGAATTTCATATTGATCCGAAACTTCCATGACTCCCAAAGGATTTCAATGGTAGAAGTTCAATCCCCCACTGCTTTTTTCAGTGTGGTTGACTTGATGGTTATATATGTCTTAGTTTTTACTCTCAATCCTTATTAAGATCTCGAAAAATGTATGGACGGTTTGGATATAACACATACCTCATGATAAGACCCATAGAACTTGCTTACATCAATGCACCAGCTATATAGTCCGCTTCCCGGATTAGGTATTACCCGCGTCAGGAACTAGGTAGAGACGGACGGTTCTATTAGTAGGGACGCGATTCTCCTCGAGCTTCGAGTTGTACTAATGGTTCAAAGGAGATCAAAGTTACATGGCCCCACGATGATGTATTTATTATATCCACACCATTCATCTATTTTTTTGATATCATTTTAGAGCATTAGACAAAATATGAATCATATCCAATGCTCAAATGGACCACACCAAAAATAGCTGCGAGGATAATAATTTTCACCTTAAAAAAATTTCATAGGGTCCACTGTAATGTTTATTTTCCATCCAATCTGTTAATAAGGTCACAAATACACTGATGAAGGGGGGAAAGCAAATTTCAAATGATCCGAAACCTCTGTGACCCCAAAACGCTTTCAATGGTAGACGTTCAATCCTCCACTGTTTTTTGCATTGTGGTCGAATTGATCTTTTGATCTGTCTTATTTTCAGCTATAGGTGTGTGTGGTACACCAGCGAATCCGCTTCCCAGATTGGGGACTGTTTGTGAGAAATCCACCCAGCCCATCCCTTTTTTAAGCTCATTTGATAAAAAATGAGCCGGATCCAATACTAAGGTGGGCGAAAAGGTGAGAATTAAATATCTACAGTTGAAAAATGCTGGCGCCAAAGAAGTTTTGAATAAGGGTAATATTTGTTTTCTCAGTTATCCCATTAGGAATTACGCTGTGAATTGTATGAATAGAATTTAAACATCACTGTCGAGAGAAAGGTTTCAACGGTAGGAATTTTCAGGTAGATTTCTCACAAACATTACAGGCGCAGGAACTTACCGGATAAAGCTTTAGCAGCAAATCCCGTCTGAAAGTTCCTGCGCCGGAAACTTAGCTGGGCCGACTGTAATGTTTGTGAGAAATCCATCTGTCCATATATTTTTTAAGCTCATTTTACGACCTTTAGCCAAGAAGGAGCCGGATCCAAGACTTAAGTGGGCTGAAAATGTGAGGATTGAACGGCCACAGTTGAAATATTTGTGGGGCTGCAGAAGTTTTGAAACGGGCTAACATTTGTGTTTTCAGTTCATCTCAAGTAGGAATGACGTTATAAACGGCATGGATGGCATGTAAACATCACTGTCCACCTAGGGAGATTTCAATTATAGGAATTTCCTTGCCCATCTTTTCCTTCAGTGCGCCCATTTGATTCTCGGATCCTGCTCACCTTTGGTCTAATGAGCCAAAAAAACCGATGAACTGGTTAGATTTTTCACGAACATCTCAATGGCCACCGTGATGTTTGTGAAAAATCCACCCTTTATGAAACTTAGGTGGGGCCACCGTGATGTTTGTGAGAAATCTACCTTTTATCCGGTCGATGCTCTCGTCCAGTGGCGGATGCTCTCTAGCCCACCATGATGTATGTGTTTTATCCACACTGTCCATTCATGTTTCCTGTTCATTTTTAGCATTTGATCCAAAAAATGAGGCGGATATAAATCTCAGGTGGACCACGCAACAGGAAAACAGTAGTAACTGAATATCCACCATTAAAAACATCCTAGGCCCACTGTAACGTTTATTTGACATCCAACCTATTAATTAGGCCATACAGACCTAAATAAAGGGAAAAACAAATATCAGCTTGATCCAAAACTTTTGTGCCCCAAGAAATTTTAAATGGTAGGAGTTCACACTGTTTCCAGTAATGTGGTCCACACACACATCATGATGGAGCCCACAGAGCACCGACCAGGGTCTTCAACAAGCAAACAATATTTCACTCTCAAAGGATGAACGAACTGTATATAATATAATGGTGTACAAATACCTTATCATAAAATCGTGGTCAACGTTATGAGTGATTTTGCGTTATCAAACATTTACCATTGGTCCCACCTGATGAACGTCCTCAATCCCATCCACTAAGCTTTTTAAGTAGCACTTCGCTAAAATCCCCATGGTGGGGCCCACCTTAACGTAGGAATGACATTTAATCTCTCCAACAGGTCCCTGGTGACCAAAAATCAGGCTGATCCAGAAATCAGGTGGGCCACACCAGGGAGAACAGTTCAGATGGGGATGCCCACTATTAAAATCTTGTATTGTGTGGGGCCCACCCCTTTTTTTTTTTTTTTTTTTCAATATTGCATTTAATCCAATCGGAACACCAGACAGAATGAATGAACACACATCAGGTGATTCTAGAGGTTTCAGGCATGATTCGCATGTTCTTGGTGAGTGGATTGGATGTCATACGTACATCATGGTGGGCCCCACGAATTCCATTGCAGTTTAAGCTTAACCTTCAATGCTTTGAAGTGGACCTCATTGGATTTTGATTGATGAGCCAAGCATGCAGACATTTGGACCGAAGAGAAAGAGGCAACCATATGAACCAATCGTTGGGGGCTGTTTGTTGCGTTTGGTTGCACTATCGAATTGAATTGAAATAATTAATTCGGTAACAAGGAAAATAACCGAATTATAAACTACAATTGAATTCAAGTGGGTATGTTTGGATGTCAAAGAAAATCTGATTTGCATGACTCCATTTTAACCGAGCTAACTACAACTAGTGATAGCCTATCTAAGATGGGTCATTCTTAGATCTGGGCATTGAGTCGAGTCGGACTGAGTTAGGCCTGACTTGACTCGATCCGGTTTTGAAATAGGCCGGATCCGAACTTGATCCGGCTCCATAATGAGTCTAGCATACCTGACTCGATCTGAGTTTGGTATGGCCTGGACTAATCCGGACCGAGTCCGATCCGATCAGAAGTACCGAGTCGAGTCGAGTTGACACCGAGCCGGATTGAGAGATGAGGTAGGGAGGGAGTGGAGAGGAGAGAAGAGGAGGGTGATGGTGGTGGGTGGTTGCCGGGCTTGGAAGAGAATGGGAGAGAGAGAGAGATGTTAAGATCGGGTCGGGGTAAGGTTAGAGAGTTGGGTCGAGTCGGGTTTCGGATCAAGTTTCGGGTTGAGTTATTGGGTAACTCAAACTCAATTCAGATTGGGGGAAACTTACTCGGTTCGGACCGACTCACCCATTCGGTTCGGGTCAAGTCCGATCAGACCGAGTTGGACGAGTCAAGTTAGCTGGTTCGGGTTGTCCCGTGCCCACCTCTGGTCATTCTAATGAACAGCTCAAATCAATCCTAATGAAAGTAAACGAAAACTTAAGAAAAAAAGATAAAATTACGTATATATGCTACAACGCCAACACCCCTAGATAGGATATTCCATTGCTCATAAGCGAGATCGGATATTCTATTGCTCATAAGGGATAGGTAAAATATTGAGCCATCTATCAAATGAGTTCCAACTGTCTAAATGCTCTTGCCCAAATATCAAGCTGGTCCACTCATCACATTGGTCTCATACCAGGCGGCCCACCTGACTAGTCAACCGACCTGATTTTTGGGCCGGCGCATCGACACATCGGGACCGTCCGATGGATGGAGCATGTGCAGTTCACGAATAATCACCATTGATTCTTCTTATTGCTCACTTGTATTTTCAAAGGAAACATACATACACTTGGAATTCAAAACCAAGTTCTATATACATCTTAATTTGGAATGTAAGAAAAGAAAAGAAATGATTATTTACAAAACCACATAAAATAGAAAATGTGGACCGTTTAGCACTCGAATCAGATGTATGGATTGATGTGAGAAGAATAGTCTCTGATACCTGCACCCTCCCATCCCATCCATTCCTCCCATAAATCCCAGCTTGAGTCATGCATGCCTCTCATGGGCTCATCACAACTATCATAACCATATCCATTATCATAGGATTGCAATTCCTCCGAATCAGATTCCCTCAAGCTTGTCATCACAACCTGCACAAAATCATATAAATTTGAGAGCCAAACACACCCAAAAAAAAATTATAAAAAATCCAATCCACAACAAAAATATTGCATTTTGTTGGTGTGCACATTGTCTTCAATCATTTGGAGATGATTGGGGGAGTAAGACCAATTCAAAAATTGCATTTTCAGAAACCCAATTTGAAATGTGTTGAGATTCCCACCGACCCGACCGTTGTTGGACGGCGGGAGTCATTTGTGCGCATCGACTCCCGGTGCGCACTGAGAGCACACAAACTTCTCCTAAGACATTGTGAGAGAACTGATCATATGGTGGGAACCTGGTGCAAAATTCCACTGATTGAATGATCGACGATGGTCAGCGGTTGGATTTGCCAACAGTTCACATCAAAGGTCAGATGTGGTCCAATGTGGGGGCCAGCGAATGAATAGTGCCATCACAATGGTGTGCCACATGTACGGTCGGGATGATGCGATCGATCTAAATTCAATGGCCCTGTTTAGCAAGGTCCATCACTGTGGGGAGCATAAAATCAATGGCCTCAATCACAAAATCATGGGTCTCTATAATACAAAGACAAGGATCTCCAAATCCCATAATCACACTTAAACTAATTCCAATCAAATATCTTTGGCCCTGTTTGGGATCAGAAAAATGAGAATATGGATTCTCATAAATTCAAAAACTTTTCAAATTCCCATATGTCAATTCCACAAATTCAAATTCATCTATCAATTATTTTTTTTAAAAAAGCATTTGTTGTAATGATAGAGCATTTCCTACAAAAACTCTGCTTTTACTACTTTGGTATGACCCAAAAAGGTTTAGAAAGTCCATTTCGCACCTTTGAGTGAAAAACAAACAATGGAGATTTTAAATCCAAGAATTTCACAAATCACAATTTCAAAATCCATCACTCCAAACAACACCTAAATCAAGGTGTTCGTAATCGTTATGATACGGGACGGCCCTTTTTTTAAATTATTTTTTATTTTTTAAAATTGTTACAAACCATTGCGGAACCGTTACGGCCATTACTGGGACCGTCGCAGCCTGTTTTTTAATTTTTTTAGCAATGGCTGTTATGTCTATTTCAACCCCATGACGCGTAACGGTTAACCGATTTTGAATACCTTGACCTAAATATATTGTGCAGTTCAAAATAGATCTGATCAAATAATCAGGCCCCATCCACACCCGTTCATTGAACTAGTCATAAATGGGCCTGATCTAAGGCTCTACCAGGCCCTGATAGAAAATTGGGCGAATCCTAGCCATCCACCCCACTATTGGGCCTATATTACATACTCAAGCCAGAATCAAATCGGGCAGAAGCGAACCGACGATCAGAACTGTAGCCAGGCCTACCAAATATGGTGATCTTAGTCATATTTACCTATCATCTATTTTCTAACTGGTGAAATGAGTCCATTTTATTCTAAGAAATGTGCATCTCTACTTTCTATCACAATCCTGGCATTATGATCATACACTCCAATGGCCCCATATTAGAGGCCCGCACCTAACCGGCATTGTGCGGCCCCACGATCCACCAATCAGCACCGTTGCCAGTTCTATCCAATCCAGTGTATTTAATTATATTTAGTTATCATCTAATAAAAACCAATCAATCTAAACAGGCTTATTATAGCTAAAGAGAAATCAAACAAAAAAAAAAAGAGGAGGTGTTTGATGACTTACATCATAAGCTTCATTGATCCTATGAAATTGAACACCGCAATTGCTTCCCTTACATACATCAGGATGATACTGAAATAAAATCAAAACAACCCAAATCAGATTTTCCATCAATCAATATCCATCAAAACAAATCCAAGATCTCAATCAAAACAAACACAGAAAACCCATAAAAAGATAAAAGAAAAAATCACCCACCTGCAAAGCAAGCTGTCTGAAGGCCTTCTTCACCTCTTTCTCAGAAGCCCCAGGTTGGATTCTCAGCGTCCTGTACTGATCTGTCAACCTAGCTGAACACCGAACCACGGTGTTATTCCTTTTCATTCCCTTCAAAGAACCAATTTCGATTCCACCACGCACCATGTTCATTGAAATAGCCATCTCCAATCAAAAGATTCAAAGCCAAACACTCCAAAAATCAAATTCAATTGCAAAAATATCCAATACCCAATTGGATTTATACCCAAGCGGATCAGAATATGGTTTTGAAAAGATCAAACGACACGGCACGGTGAGGATTTGATGGGGACATAGACAGAAGAAAGGGTGTATAAGCTTTTTATATACACAGCAGCAGCTCAAAGAAAGGGTTGGGGTTGGACTGTTAATCTCTTATCTTTTTTGGGAACGCGTGGCTGACGTGGCAGGTGGAGCTGGGTTCGGTCTTATCCATCCTTTTTTTATCCTATTCGTTGTGGAATCTTTCTAGGTTGGGTGTCATTGTTACTCTGGCAGTTTATGGCACATGATACACAGGCACCCCCCAGAAATTGCATGCCTGGCATACATTAAACTCAAAACAGTTGGAGTAATTTGTGATACTTACTTTCGTTAAGTTGCATCCCCAAAATCAGATTTCTTGAATTATCTCAATCTCTGATTTGTGGACATTTGTTTGTTGAAATAGGGCCGTAGGATGCTTTCAATCTTAACCGTCCAATCAATGTCTATTAATCAGATTTTTGTATGATCAATTAATTTTATTTTATTTTATTAATGGTACATGTATAATGTGACTCATAAGTTGGACAGTTTAATTTGAATTAGTTTCATGCCAGATATGCAGGTTTAAATAATTTTATAAGTGCCTGCGTATCATCTATCACACTCTGCCTGAGTATCAAAGCTTTTCTCCGTATCCATATTGTCCATGAAAAACACGTGGCAGAATGCTGAGTCATGAATGACTGTAGTCTGACACGTGAACGGTGGTTGTTGGGGTGGGGAGTTGGTAGAATGAATACCGTTGTATTGAAATGGTATACGTCGGGTTTTACCAAAAAAGAAATTATTATGGCCATTGGACCGAGGTCCTTTCCAATGATCCGAACCGTTCATATAATGGCCTCAGTTGGGGTGGTGGATACGCATAAAATTTAACTCTGAGATTGAAATTACAAGCCTTTGATTATTCAAAATTCATGCTTACCGTATATTTTCGAAAGAAAAGAGTCAAAAGATCAAAGGTTAAAATATTCCCATCTATTAAGGGCCATCATATAAACGGTTTGGATCATTCAAATATTATCCCGATAGAACGCCAAAGTCGCGACCTATCCTACGGCAATACATCACGATGTATGCCACAAATAACGCAGGACGCGGATTAGGTCCTACCCCGCCACTTCTCCATCTGGGAACGGCCAGTAGCTTTGAGTGGCCGTCGTGATGTATGGGTCTTATCCAAACCGTCCATCCATTTTTTAGTATCATTTTAGGGTATCACTACAAAAATAAGGCAGATCTAAGCTCAAGTTGACTACACAATGAGGATTAAACTCTTACCGTTAAAAACATCTTGGGGGCCACAAAAGTTTTGGATGGATCTGATATTTGTTTTTTCTTTTCATCCACGTAGATGTAACTTTTTGAATAGGTTGGATGGAAAATAGACATCACGGTGGACCCTAGAAAAGTTTCAACGGTGAGAATCATTATCACCACTGCTTCCTGTGGTGTGGTCCAGTTGAGCTCTCTATCTGCTTCATATCCATTTTCATATTATAAAATGATACGAAAAAATGGATGGATGGTGTGGATAAGACCCATACATCACGATCGACACTCAAAGCTCCTGCCCGTTCCCAGGTGGAGACGAGCGGGGCTAGGACGCAATCCGCGTCCAATAGCGGATTTAGTAGAGACCCGACCTTACCCAAGACGCTGCGGCCCTTTCCGTGGGGCCCCCACGTTGATGTTATGTATATATCCACGCCGTCCATACGTTTTTTCAGATAATTTCAGAACATGAACCGAAAAATGAAGCAGATACAATTCTCAGGTGGACCATAACATAAGAAACAGTGGTGATTGACCATTAATGGACTAGTGAAGGTTTGGATCTAGATGATATTTATTTTGACCCTTCATCCAGGTTTATGTGACCTTATCAACAGGTTGGATGGAAAATAAACATTACGAAAAGCTTACTGTGGGCCCTGGGAAGTTTTTAATGCTAGAGTGTTAATTCACCACTGTTTCCTATAGTACAGTCCACTTGAGATTTTGTTCTTATTCATTTTTATCCACACGCCCTAAAATTATCTGAAAAAACATATTCACGGAGTGGATATAGAAAAAATATATCAATTTGGGCCCCACGATAAGGATCGTACCGTCTTCGGTGTGGCCGGGGCCGCACCCAATCCGCTCACAAATGAATAATGTCTGAATAAATAATAAGTAAATCGCAAGCGGTTGTTAAAAGAAGAGAATCGCAAAAAGCATGCTTAAATGGATAAAATATAAAATCTAAACAATTGCGTTAGTTCATCATACTGTGTTAATTATTTTCAATTAAAATTTTATCTTTTAATAATGAAAAATATTTCGAGAAAAAATAACGGTTATAATAATGATAAATATTCCATGATATGTGGCCCATTTGATGTTGGAAAATACTGATTTTTTTATTTTTATCATCTTTCCAAACTGATGGACGGTTGATCTCTTCAAAGGGGCTCCAAATAGACACAAGATCCGTGTGTGCTACATATATCTCACGCGCGCGAGTTACATTCTCAAGTAAAAATTTCTTAGCCTTAATTAGAGATAGATGGTCCGCGGGGAACCTAAAACTGTGATCCTGCAGGGTTACTGTCCTACAATACGTACAAAGATTGTGAGTGGGGTACGGTTCGGATGGTGGAACCATCTACATGATCGACGGTGAAAATGTATATTATTTATTCTCGACCCGAAAATTTCTATTGTATGGATTTCAGCTTGTAATATCAGTGGGCCCGTAATAACTTCAACGGTCTAGATCACTTAATCATTGGTCCCACGCAATAAGATTGAATGATCTTGGGGTCGAGTCATCCTATTATTACACCTTCGATTATCACTGCCTGGGACGGGGTTTGTCGTGGTGACCCCAACACCCACTAGCTACATGATGTTAGGACTCCGTGGGCCCCACCTTAATGCATGTATCTTATCCACGCCGTTCATCCGTTTTGCAAACACATTTTAGTGTACAAGCCGGAAATTGAAGAATATTAGAAGCTTAAGTGGACCACACCGTAGAAAATAGTGGAGATTGGACTCCTGCCATTGAAAACTTCTCGGGGACTAAGAAGTTTTGGATCAAGCTGATATTTGTGTGTTCCATTCGTCCAGGTCTTGGAGGCCTTACCAAGATGTTGGATGGAAAATAAACATTGCAGTGGCCCCTAAGAAAGTTTTAACGGTGGATATTCATTCACCACTGTTTCCTATGGTGTGGTCCACTTAAGATTTATATCCGATTTATTTTCAGTACCATACCCTAAAATGAGCTGAAAAAACAGATGGACAGCGTGGATGTAAGGAACATACATCAAGGTGGGCCCCACATTTAGGGATCCACGGAAGCCAGGCCCTTGGAAATTAGGGTGGACACCGCATTTGAAGTGCTCTCGAGGGTCACCTTACCGGTAGTTACGCTGTCATGTCCACTTTAAGTAAATGATAACTACGTCGCCCTTTTTGTCTCTTTCAAACGTAGTACAAGGTTTGTTTGAGTACAACCTATACGTATTAGTAAGGTACATCAGGAATTCAGCCGTTGGATTTGGACTTTTTCAATGTAACAAAACGTTTATTTCATAGAGACCCATTTGAATAGAGGATTTGAAGATAAAAATCTTCAATTGAGCATTCAAACTCGTTGATTCTACTAAGGTTGTTATGACCGCTCATATTCATAGCAAAGCAGATGAATCATCTAACGGCTGAAACAATCCAACCGAAAGCCTTTAGTTGTTATCTTTCGACTGTAAAAGGTGATACATTGTCTTATAAACGGTTTGGATCATTGAAATCTGACCCTGATACACGACGTATCGTAAGGCATGCGTCCAGATGTATTCCACCATATCACAATAATGCACGAGCTACGTGTCGATGAGCGGATTAGGTCTGACACCGGCCTTATCCAAGACAGTGCGGCCCTTAACGTGGGGCCTACCTTGATGTATCTATTCTGATCCACGCCGTCCACCCTTTTTTTTCCATATCATTCCATTGCATGATCCCAAAAATGAAGATCATCTTATGTAGCAATCAGCTTATCCACTCATCAGATGACCATATTTATATTTTATTAAATATTAATGGTTATCCATTATTTTATACGGTGTGGCCTACTTGACCAATGGATAGGGCTAATATTTGCAAAAGGTGATTCTAATGGTGAGAAAAACATATTGGATGGGATGGATGTTGCAAAAATAGATTAGAAGTTAGTAAGGTAGATGGTTAACGTATTGTCCAGCCCAACCCGTTGTATGTAAGCATTTCTTGTTGTCAGCGATCACCGGTCACTGAGGGGCCCTGATTGGTAGGGGGCGTGGATTGGATACTGACAAGGTCCGTAGCCAAATTGCTACTGAAGTGATGTCACCAACCTCTGTGGACCCCACCATGATGCATGTGTTGTATCCGTACCGTCCAACCAGTTTTAGAGATTGTTTTATGGTATTAAAAAGAAAATGAGATAGATCTAAAGTTCAAGTGGACCCACTATGGAAAATAGTGGGGACAGTGACGTCCACCGTTCAAAACTTCTTAAGGGGCCACAGTAGTTTCCGATGAAGCTGATATTTTTGTTTTCACTTGAATCTATCTCTATGTTAATTTATAAATATGATGGACCTCAAAAATACATCACTGTGGGCCCTATAAATGTTTCAACTGTGAGTGTGACGGCTCCCAAGTTTTTATGTGGTGGTCCACTTGAAATTGAGATCTATCTTATCCTCTTTGTAATGTCATAAAACGATCTCAAAAAATTGGACAATATGGATACAAAACATGCATCATGATGGGTCCATAGAGCTTGGTGACGTCACTTGAGTAGTGATTTGGCTACTGACCTTGTCAGTATCCAATCCGCGCCCGTTGGTTAGTACCCGCTCGTCGGAAGCGGATTGGCTGGTGTACCAAACATCGGCTATATATATGTATTGACATTAGCAAGTTTTGTGAGTCCCATAATAAGGTATGTGTTATATCCATCCATTTTACGAGCTTGTATTAAGGCTTGATAGGAAAAATAAGACAGATCTAAAGATCAAGTGGACCACACTGCAAAAAGCAGTGGGAGATTAAACGTTTACCATTGAAACCCTTTTGGGAGTTATAGAAGTTTCTAATAAATATGAAATTTGTTGTTCCTCTTCATCCATGTATTTGTGACCTTGTTAACAGATTGGATGAAAAATAAATGTTATGGTGGGCCTACAAATTTGTTAACAGTGAAAATCATTATCCTCGATGCTATTTTTGGTATTGTCCATTTGAACTATATATATGATTCCATTTTTGTGTAATGCTCTAAAATGATCTAGAAAATTAGATGAACGGAGTGGATGCTATAAATACATCATTGTGGGCCATGTAACTTTGATTCCATTTTTGTGTAATGCTCTTAAAAAAAAAAAAAAAACGTGTGTAAAGAAAAAAAAAGAAAAGGAGCTGATTGGCTGGTGTGCTGGGTACGTGGCCTGCAGAGACGAGCAATGATGCTCCTCGAGCTCCTCGCCATACAAAGTTCCAAGGAGATCAAAGTCACATGGCCCTACAGTGATGTGTTTATTATATCTATACTGTTCATCTATTGGTAGAGATCATTTTGGAGCATTAGGCACAAAGCGAATCATATCCAAAGATTATCTAGACCACGCCAAGCCGAGATAATGATTTTCAGTGTTAAACCATTCCTAGGCCCACCATAATGTTTATTTTCCATCTAATCTGTTCATAAGGTCATAAAGACTTGAATGAAAAGGAAAACAAATTTCATATTCATCCAAAACTTTTGTGACCCAAAAAGGGTTTCAATGGTAGACGTTCAATCCCCCTTGTTTTTTTAGAGTGGTCCACTTGATAGTTAAATTTGTCTTATTTTTTGTTTGAAGACTTAAGACAAGTTTGCAAAATGGATGGATGGTTTGGATATAACACATACCTCACGATCAAACCCACAAAACTTACTGATGTCAATACAGCAGCTATATAGCTGGTGTGAGGTACACCAACCAATCCGCTTCTCTCGCTAGGTACGGATGGAGGCCACATTTACATACTGGTCTTATCTACACTGTTCATCTATTTCTCCATATCATCTTAAGGATATGAATTCAAAAATGAGAAAGAGGTAGACATGTTGAAAGAAAATACAAATATCAGCTTGAATCCAACGATTCCATTGAGAGTTTGTAAATCGATGTAAGTGGGAAATGAAATTAGAGGTAAATGAATAGGTAGAAAATGACTTTCTCAATTGTATTTGAATGGAATTAAATAAAATGTATATATTTGAAATTTAAATATTTTATTTAAACAAGGGAAAATCAAAGGAATTGAAATCATTTTATTTTTTAAAAAATATATTCATAAGAATGTATTTGATCTATATAATCAGCTTAAATATCTTAGGTCAATGTATATATGATATTTAATAGAATCGCTATAATAAGCGCATTAAAATATATAATTTAGCTATAAAAAAGAAGAAGAAACTTTGAGCTTCGTGTGAGCCACAACCGTAAGAATTATAAATAACTTATCAATATTTTTAACTATTCATTTAGATGATCAACCTTTGGACAGTTTAAATCATTTTATTAATATGATTTTAGTGATGTAATTGATACTTAGAATGTTTTACAATATCATTAGTGTGCCACATATATGGAGGACATGCACATGGTGACACTTTTGTTTACTAGTGCGACCCTCCAAGGAACTCAAAATGGCATTTCATTGCATTTACTTCCAAATCTTAGAGAATTTTATTTGCAATTCCATTTACTCTTATTTCATTTTAATTCTTATGCATTTATTCAAATATCATTTATCTACGTGTCCTTGACAAGCTTTCAATGATAGGTGTTTAATTTCACTTTCTATTCTACTTAAACGTGGCATTTTTAAGCTCATATACTAAAATTATATAACAAAATAGATGGAGGTGTGGATAAAACCCATACATCATGGGACCCCTCAAAATCCCTGCCCGATCCTAAACAGAGGCATGAATAGAGGCAGGCAAGGTAATTCCCAATCCATGCCTCTAAAATCTATCTAAAACTCAAGTAGACCCCACCTAAGAAACATCTATATGAGGCGGGCACAGGTAAAACCTTCCAAAACCTTCTTAAGGCTCTTGGTGTTGTTAATTTGCAATCCAGCCTGTTTGGTAAGGTCATGCAGACATGGATTAAGGGAAAACACAAACATCAGCTTGTTCCAAAACTTCATTATGAAGTTTTCAACGGTTAGACATTCAATTTACACTATTTCTTGTGGTGTGATCCACTTAAGTTTTGGATATGCTTCAATTTTGGGCTCATGCCCTAAAATGATACCTTAAAATGGATTAACAGTGTAAATACGATACATACATCACAGTGGCCTCCACGGAGTTTGCTCAAAACTTATTCTGTTACCTGTGGTGTGGTCCACCTAAGATGTGGATCTGCTTCATTTTTTGGATCATGCCCTAAAATGAGCTATCAAAACAGATGGACAGCGTGGATGTAAGACAATTATATCATGTTGGGCCCCACAGTCAAGGATCCACTGAAGCTGCATCCAATGTCGAGTAACTCAGTCGAGCAGTGAATGGATTCGTAGAAGAGGCCGAGACATTTTCATTGCGGGCCTCACCTGATGAGATAACCTAGCTTTTACACGGGGAATGGTTTTCCACTCGCTATAAAACATCCATTTTTTTTCAAGCTATTTATTAGATGACTACGATGATCTTGATTTTTAAAGAGGTGGATGATCAAAGGTGGATCTTACGTGATGTAAGATCCAAATCAATAACCCTTTCCAGTACAATCATTATGGACCGTCCATTTTTTAAGCAAATGCTGAGATGGTTAGCATGATAGTTATTGGACGTTTTCTTTATGCTACAATAATATGGGCAATTCATTTCATAGCCGTTGCCTGGTTAAAATCATTCGATCAAAGTGAATTTTAGAAGCGATGGACAGGTAAAGGTGGAACGCACATGATGAACCGTCCAAATCAACCATTGTCCTCTCTAGTTTATACATGTGGAGCATCCATTTTTTTTTTTTTTTTAATCCATTGATTAGCAGTCAGGACCACCAGATCAGAAAGGTTTATTGCGAGACATGGGCAATCAAAAGGTGAACCCACGTCATGAATGACCTGCACCATCAATGAAACCTTAACTAGTATAATAAATTTAGACCGTCCATTTTCATACCCATTGATTGTAAAGTTGGGATGCTCTGATCAGAGTAAATTGAGTATGGCAATCAAACATGCACCAAAGTTTCGGATCATAGTTGTTGATGCTAAAATCCGGTTCGTCCTCTCAGACCTTCGAATTCCTGCACAGAGTGAAGAGACAAAGGAGACCCTGGCTTGAGCAGGGGACCCTCCGATGCCAAAGTCAGGCCTGGATCCTGGGTCTAAACGTATTGAGAGGTTTTTAGAGAGAACTTTTTTCGTACCTTTTAGATGATGAAGGCTTCCCTTTTATAGCTGCTGGAGCGTTTAATCGTAGGAGGATTCTTCTCCTGATCTTGTGCAATCGAAAGAGGATTCTCTTCCTAGGATTGCGGACACCGGATGGCACCCGTCCGCGATCTTCGTCTGATCCCGCGAGCTTCGGGATCGGGGATCTTATCCCAAAATGTTCGGGACGAAATCCGGTTTCGCGCTGTCCTTTGGCTAGTTCCGTTAAGAGGGTCGGCCCGATGCATCCTGGGATTACTGGTTCTTCGTCCGAGGCGAGTTAACTTTCGTCTCGGTTTATAGAGTTCATAACCCTGCCTCGGATCCGACGTGCCCTGCCTCGGATCCGCCGTAGTGCTTCCCAAGCCGAGGCACCAGATCCGAGTCTCTGGACTTAAGTATTTTTGTCCCCAACAGTAAGCCCCCTTACTCCGTGTGTCTCACGTGACACTCAGGAGTAACGAGTTGTGAGTCGGTTCATAACCTGGTCCGAGGCAATAAGTACATTTAATGCATCCTGTGCTGTCTTTGATAGGAGACGATTCAGTTTCTGACAACGCATGCGCCGGCAACCGTCAACTCGCTTATCCCACCAATGAGGGTTAGACACGTAGGCAAGGGCGTTATTGTCGTCAGTCGATGCGCGCCACGTGTCGAGCCGGGGAGTCGACGCAGGCGTCGAATCATTTCCGCATTAATTGCCTCCGCCACATGGCAATCTTATAAAAGGGTAAGGGTCCCGCATTTCAAACTACTAATGCCATTCCCGCTTTTCATTTCTTTCGGAGCTCTTTTCGGCCTTTCTTCTTCTTTCATTCTTCTTTGTTGACTGTCAGCGGCTCTTCTTCGCCATTTCCGTTTTCACCCCTCCTTCCGGTGAGTCTCTCCTTCCTCTTTATTTAGTGATAATGGCGGCTAGGGGTTCTCAAAGTCCCCAGGAAGGAGCTTCCGGAGATGAAGGCGAAGCGCAACGTTTTTGGAACATTGCGGAATCGCCTTCTTTATTGACGGAAATGGCAGTTGATGCTAACGCTGCTTTTCTCTCTGAGAGGGTCACCGAAGCTCTCCGCGAGCGCCCTGCTTCCGTTAACCCTTCTCGGGGTGGGTCCTCTTTAATAACCCGTCCGGGAAGGCCCAATTTTTCAAGGGGCATGGAGGAAGAAGAGGAAGAAGAGGAGGAAGAAGAAGAGATAGTGATTGCCGAGAGAACCTCTAAGTCGGTTCCTGCTGATAAGTCGGCGCGTGCCGAGTCTGAAGGAGAAGGATCGGGGGATGACCTAAGCGGGCCGGTTCCTTCGGTTCTAACTGAGGCGGATTTAGACAGAATCCGAATCGGGTATCATATCCCCGAATCAGTTATCACTTATCTCCCTCGTCCGAGTCAGTTGCCGGATCATCCTCCTGCTGGGGCGGTCGCTATCTATCAGGTCTCGATGCAATGCGGCTTGCGTCTGCCCCTTCAGCCCATTGTTCGGGGAGTTTTGTCTCGTATTCGGATTGCACCGGGGCAAATAGTTCCGAATGGGTGGAGGAACTTACTCGGGTGTGCGGTTTTGTGGGCTGAGATGGAACAGCCACCGCTAACAGTCGACGAATTTCTCCACTTATACCAAGTGCGTGTGAACCCGAACTACCCCGGCTTTTATGTCTTCGCTGCTTGGAGGGGCGGAGGCGGCTCCCTAATAACTGACCCTCCCACTTCCAACAAACATTGGAGAGAACGTTGGTTTTGGGCCTGTGGTCATTGGGAGACAGCTGAGTTCGGGTCCTGCGAGGCTCGTGTTCCTCGGACGTTCCAAAGAGCAGGTGACTTGGCTCTTCTTCCACGCCCTTCATTATCTTTGCAATGTTCTGAGTCTGACGTGCTTGTGTTTGGCAGATATTCCGAAGAAGCGGCAAAAGCTCGGCTCAAGTGCTGCAGCTCGGATCAAAGAATTGAGGACGTTGGATCCGGCAGATAGGTCCTGGAAAGTACTTTTACAACCGGAGCGCCTCCATCTCGCAGGTCTAGACTCGGCTGTCACAGGTAATTGAAAATGCATCTTCATGCGCCTTTTGAATTTTTCCTGACTTGAATTTCTCTTCTTTTTTTTTTTAACTTTTAGACTTGCCTGAAGCTCGTCCCCATCTGCGGATTGTTCCCGAGCCAACCCCCTCTGAGGCAGCCCCTTTCGAGCCAACCCCCTCCGAACCAGTCCCTTCAAAGATGACCGGGGCTCGTCCTCCTCTTAGGATGGTTTCGAAGTTGAAGGCTCCTCCACGATCAGTTCTCCTGTCAGAGCCTCGGCCGCTGAAGAGACAGAGAGTGGTACGGAAGGAAAAAGAACCTGTGGGTTCTTCTGCTCCCCCTGTTGTCGTAATTTCTGACCCGGAGGAAAGGGTGGAAGTGACGGTGACCGCGGCCTCGGAACCTCAGGCGGCACCCGACTCGGAACACATTTCGACGGAGGTTCCGAGACAGGAGGAAGAGGTTAGGGCCGCGTCTTCTAGAGGGGAAGAAGAGACGAGGACTGCATCCTCGAGAGGGGAGGAGACGAGTCAAGAGGGGCCGTCCGTATTGCAGAAGGTGGTGTCGGGAATGGTTCCCTGGGCCTTAGCCCATGGGAGCGAGAAAGAGTTCATCGGCCTCTACAACGCTCCTTCGTCGCAAACCGTTGGACATGCAGCAAGGGTGCTTTTTGAACTCGCTCCTTGCTTGGTTAAGGCCAGCAGAGAGTTATCTTCGACCCATCGGCTGCAGACCCTTCTGTCGGAAGCTGAAGGGCGACGTGAAGAGGCCGAAACTCGGGCCGGCATTTTGGTAGGGGAGGCGGCCCTTGCCCGAAAAGCTGCTGAAGACGCGAAAGCAGAGGCGGCTTTCTCCAGGAGAGCCCTTGAAGAAGCGCAAGCTGAAGTGACTCGGGTATCGGCTCTTCTTTCCAGGGCTGAAGAAGAAACCCGACGAGTTCTCACAGTCCATGCTTCTTGCGCAGATGACTTAGCTCGAGCTAAGCATGAGGCGGCGGGGCTTATCCAGCAGGCCAACGAGAAGACTCAGGAGGCTGAGAAAGCTAGGGATCAAGCCGTCCAAGCATTTCTTGAATCCGAGGAGTTCGAGGATGAGAGGGATCGCTTGTTTCAAAGCGGATTTCTTGAATGTATTAAGGACATAAAGAAATCTTTTCCCGACCTTGATCTCTCGAAAATCGAGGGTGGAGCCTTAGAATCCGAGAATCCGGATGCCGCTGCTGGGGAAGAGGTCGGCATTTGTGAGAATGCTTCGGGGGCCGTTTCGACCGGTGGACAGTAACCGGGGCCCCTTATATGTTTTTTTTTTTTTTTGCTCACATGTTGTACTCGGATTTGGTTGATGAATGAAAGAAAACACTTTAGTTTTATTTGACTCGGCTTTGATCTTGCTTAGTTCAGAGTCTTTACATTGAGCACTGAGTTAAGGATAGTAAGTCTTAAGATGTTCAGCGTTCCACGGATGAGGCAGCGATTGCCCGTTTAGATCTTCCAATTGGTATGTTCCTGGCCGGATGGTACCCGAGACAATGTAAGGTCCTTCCCAGTTTGGTCCTAATGTGCCCGACCCAATTTCCTTAGTATTCGGAAATACTTTTCGGAGAACCATATCTCCCATCCGAAATCGTCTGATCTTAATTCGGGCATTGTAGAACCGTGCCACTTGTCGTTGCCGGGTTTCTGTACGTAGTCGTGCCACTTCCCTTTGCTCGTCCAGGAGGTCGAGTCCGAGTGCGAGGAGTTCTTCGTTTTCATCCTCGTCGAATGAAGTGACTCGGGCCGAAGGTAGGCCGATTTCAACGGGAGTGACGGCTTCCGAGCCGTAAGCGAGTGAAAAGGGAGTTTCTCCTGTGGCGGTTCGGGCTGTGGTTCGGTAGGCCCAAAGAATTTTCGGGAGCTCTTCCGCCCATGCTCCTTTGGCTCGGTCGAGCTTGGTCCGAAGATGTTGCTTGACAATCTTATTAACCGCCTCGACTTGCCCATTAGTTTGAGGGTGATGAGGTGAAGAATAGACGTTTCTGATTCTGAGGTTGTTGCACATATCGCGAAAACTCCTGTTGTCAAATTGTCTTCCATTATCTGTAATAATGGTATGGGGTACTCCGAACCGGCAGATAATGTTTTTCCAGACGAACTCGGTGATCTTCTGCTCGGTTATTTTGGCTAATGGCTCGGCCTCGGCCCACTTCGTGAAATAATCCACTGCTACCACGGCGAACTTGGTTTGACCTTTTCCCATAGAGAGTGAACCTATGATGTCAATACCCCATTGTGCAAAGGGCCAGGGACCAGTCATTGGCGTTAGCGCTTCGGGGGCTCGTCTCGGGATTGCTGCGAATCGTTGACATTTGTCGCATTTTTGGACGAGCGTCGTGTTGAATAGTGGGCCAGTAATATCCCTGTCGTAGAACCTTGTGGGCGAGAGACCTTCCTCCAGAGTGGTTTCCGCAGATTCCTTCATGGACTTCACGTAATACGTAATTCGCCTCACCGGGTGTGAGGCACCGAAGCAACGGAGCGTAGTAACCTTTCTTATAGAGGGTATCGTTGAGTATGGTGTAACGGGAGGCTCGGAACTTAAGTCGTCGAGCCTCGGCACGATCTTCAGGCAGTTCCCCCTTGTCAAGGTATTGGCGGATTGGATCCATCCAGGATGGTTCCGAGTCGATGGCATTGACGGCCATAGTAATTGATTCATTTATGCTCGGTTTATCGACGTATTCGACGGGGACGGACCTGGGTATGTCATCTTCATTGGCAGAGGCGAGCTTTGCTAATAGGTCGGCTTTGCCATTTTCCGTACGAGGGATCCGAGTGACCTGACAGAGTTGAAATCCGTTGATAAGTTCTTTTGCTTTCTCCATGTACGCTCTTAACTGGTCTTTCCGTGTCTGGTATACACCGGTCACTTGATTCACGACCAATTGAGAATCGCTGAACACACTTAAGTGCGTGACTCCCATGCTAGCGGCGAGTCGGAGACCGAGCAACAATGCTTCATATTCCGCTGTATTGTTCGAGGCTTGGAATCCAAGTCGCAAGGCATACTGTATGTAAGTATGATCGGGGGTTTCTAGTACAATCCCAGCCCCACTTGCCTTCGAGTTGGAAGAGCCGTCGACAAATAGTTTCCAGGGAATAGGGCAGGGAAGGGTCGGTGAAGCGGTTGTTGTTGGAACTGCGACATCCGTTGGCATATCGTTGACGGGGATTTCAGTTGGTGGTGTTCCCTCGGCAATAAAATCAGCTACGGCTTGCCCTTTGATTGCTGCCTTTGGTCTGTATTGAATGTCGAACTCACTTAGTTCGATAGCCCATTTCGTGAGTCGGCCGGAAGCTTCTGGTTTCTGCAATACCTGGCGAAGCGGGAGATCGGTCATCACAATGATGGTATGGGCATGGAAATACGGCCTGAGTCGGCGAGAGGAAGTTATTAGTGCCAAGGCTACTTTTTCCAAGCTTGGGTATCTTGTTTCTGCTGGCAATAACGCTTTGCTGACGTAATATACCGGCAGCTGCTTTCCTTCGGATTCTCGCATCAAAGCCGAGCTAACGGCTGCCTCGGATACTGCTAGATATAGCAGCAGGGATTCGCCTGATTCGGGCTTTGATAAGAGAGGCGGAGAACCGAGATGTGATTTTAATTGCTGAAATGCCGCTTCGCATTCTTCCGTCCAACCCATTGTTTGTCGTCCTTTCAACTGCTTGAAGAAAGGGAGACATTTATCCGTGGCTCTGGACAGGAACCGGTTAAGTGCTGCGACCCGTCCAGTCAACCTTTGGATATCCTTAATGGTTTTAGGGGATTCCATTTCGACCAAAGCCTTTATCTTCTCAGGGTTTGCCTCTATTCCTCGCTGACTAACCAAGAAACCGAGGAACTTTCCGGAGCTCACCCCAAAAGCACATTTATTCGGATTTAACTTCATCCGAAACTTCCGTAGGATGAGAAACATTTCTTCCAAATCATTTACATGATCCGCCGCATGTATACTTTTGACGAGCATGTCGTCAATGTATACTTCCATGGTTCGGCCTATTAGCCGAGCAAAGATTTTGTTAACTAATCTTTGATACGTTGCACCGGCATTCTTCAAACCAAATGGCATCACTCGGTAACAATAAAGGCCTTTGTCGGTGACAAAGGTAGTTTTTGATTTATCTTTCTGATGCATTACAATTTGATTATATCCCGAATATGCATCCATGAAGCTAAGAAGCTCATGTCCGGCGTACTATCTACTAGGTGATCTATCCTCGGGAGCGGAAAGCTATCCTTCGGGCAGGCTTTATTTAGGTCAGTATAGTCGATACAGACTCGCCACTTCCCGTTGGGCTTTTCTACCAGTACGACATTTGCGACCCATTCTGGATAATGTATTTCTTCTATGAAATTAGCCTGGAGGAGTTTGCTGACTTCTTCTTCAATGATGGCGTATCGTTCGGGGCCAAGCGGTCGTCGCTTCTGTCGGATCGGTCGATATAACGGATCAACGTTGAGTCGGTGGGTTATCACCGATGGGTCAATCCCGGGCATGTCGTCATGACACCAGGCGAATACATCGGCGTACCTACGGAGCAGGGCTATCAGCTTGTCTTTCAAGGGGGACTGTAGATACGAGCCAATTCGTACTGTCTTGGATACATCTGTTTCGACCAGGGGGACTGAGATGAGGTCTTCAACCGGCTGTCCTCGTTCGTGACTCTCGCCCCGAGGGTCCAACGATTCGATCGTTGAAATGTCGATTGGATTTTTGTCGGCGGTTCCTTTCACAGCTATCATGTAACAGCGCCTTGCATCTTGCTGATCTCCTTTGACAACTCCTACTCCCGACTCAGTCGGGAATTTCAGTGAAAGATGGTATGTGGATACCACGGCCTGAAGGAGACTTAAAGAAGGTCGGCCGAGTATGGCGTTGTATACTGAAGGTTGATCGACGACCAAGAAATCCACCATCATCGTCTTCTGATGTGGGGTACTGCCGGCAGTGAGTGGCAGCGAGACAATTCCTTCAGGCAATACTTGTCCCCTGAAAACCCGATTAACGGGGTCCGAACCGGACGTAACATAGATCGTTCAATTCCCATTTTATCGAACGCCTGAGTAAATAATACATCTGCAGATGACCCCGTATCAACGAGTATCCGGAACACTTTCCGGTTAGCGATAGTCAGAGTGATAATCAGTGCGTCATCGTGGGGGTGATAGATACCTCGGGCGTCTTCCTCTGTGAACGAAAGACAATATTTTTCCCTTTTCTTCTCTTTTGGTGGCCGCCCTATAATCATAAGCTCGGCCTCTGGCTGACTAAGTTTTCTTGCATGGTTCCTTCTAGCATTGTTTGAGTCGCCCCCACCTCGCGGACCACCGATAATTGTCCGGATTTCTTCCATCGGCTGACTCTCGGTCGGGCGTCCCTCAGTTTCCGCAGCTTTAACCACATGTTCTTTGAGTCGGCCGTCCTTTATGAGTCGCTCGATTTCTTCTTTTAGATGACGGCAATCACTCGTGTTATGCCCATGATCACGGTGATAGTGGCAGTATTTATCCTTGTCCCGCCGATTAGGATTGCTTTTGAGCTTATTGGGCCAGTGAACGAAACCTTCGCTTTTGATTTCCATCAATACCTGCTCCTGAGTTTTGTTCAGGGGGGTATATGTGGAAAAGCTGCGATCTGGTCGTTTTCCTGATCTTCGCTCATTATGCGCTTGATCATCCTTACGTTTCCTTCCTCCGGTCGAGTCGGCTTCCTTTTTGACCGACTCTTTGACCAAAGTTTTAGTTTCACGCAGGATTCGCGTTTCTTCGGCGTTTGCATACTTATCCGACCGTGCCATAAACTCTGCCAGAGTATCGGGCGGAGTTTTGTCTAAAGATGCCAGGAATGGCTTATCTTTAACTCCTTGCATGAGCGCATTGAGAGCCGTTTCTTCCGAATGTTTCCGAACCTGAAGGGACTCGAAATTGAAACGCTTTATGTAATCTTTCACAGCTCTCCCTGCTTCTGAACTATGTTGTTCGATGTGCGGGGGCTTCAATTTCTTTTTCCCGCCGATGAAGTTAGTAAGGAAGGCGTCGCTCACCAAATGAGCTAATGGACTTTGGTTTCAACTGTTTGAACCACAGTCTAGCTACATCGGTCAATGTAAGAGAAAAGGCCCGACACATCACTGCATCCGAGGCGTCATGGAGCTCCATATATGTTCTGAAGCATTCGATATGCTTCGTTGGGTCGGTTTTGCCGGTGTAGGGAGTGATTTGAGGCAACCGAAACCTCTCGAAACCGAGAGCCGCCATTACCGAGTCCACAAAGGGGGACGCCTTTGCCTCGTATCTGGTTGGATGCATATTTCGACTATGCTTCATGTCCGCCATTTCTTTCACCATTTCTTCCCGCACTTCTCTTTTAAAGTTTTGAATATCGGCTTTCCACGGTTCACTACTTTCTGCCGTGCCTTCTACGGGAGGTCGGATGCGCCTTCTTCGCTCTATCTCGTGCCGAAGGTCGGTTGGGGGCAAAGATGCATTGGCCGACTGAGCTGGAGTTGGCTCGGCCGGTTCAGGGACGCCTTGGAGTTGGCTCGGCCGAAAAGATTGCGGCGCAGAAAGTTGAGGATCAACCGCTGCAGTCGGTACGTGCGCCGTTTCCCCCTGAGGAGGTGGGGGTGGCTGCATTTGCTGCTGATACATTCGTTCTAACATCTGCTTCATCATATTCATATCGGACCGGATTTCTTGGACCTCCTGATCCAACCGCCCATCGTTCCGACCTCGCTGATTGTTGCTTGTTCTGGTCGTTCCTCGTTGGCGGTTGGTAGGTGGGTTCTGGACTGCGGGGATCGCGACTGGACCTGCTGGCCCTGTAACCGCGATCTCATTCAGATCTTCTTCTGGGACCGTCCTTCTAGTCATCACCATGGGATGCAACAAAGGAATATGGGATGGCTTTTTTGTACGGTTCCCACAGACGGCGCCAAACTGTTGATGCTAAAATCCGGTTCGTCCTCTCGGACCTTCGAATTCCTGCATAGAGTGAAGAGACAAAGGAGACCCTGGCTTGAGCAGGGGACCCTCCGATGCCAAAGTCAGGCCTGGATCCTGGGTCTAAACGTATTGAGAGGTTTTTAGAGAGAACTTTTTTCCGTACCTTTTAGATGATGAAGGCTTCCCTTTTATAGCTGCTGGAGCGTTTAATCGTAGGAGGATTCTTCTCCTGATCTTGTGCAATCGAAAGAGGATTCTCTTCCTAGGATTGCGGACACCGGATGACATCCGTCCGCGATCTTCGTCTGATCCCGCGAGCTTCGGGATCGGGGATCTTATCCCAAAATGTTCGGGACGAAATCCGGTTTCGCGCTGTCCTTTGGCTAGTTCTGTTAAGAGGGTCGGCCCGATGCATCCTGGGATTACTGGTTCTTCGTCCGAGGCGAGTTAACTTTCGTCTCGGTTTATAGAGTTCATAACCCTGCCTCGGATCCGACGTGCCCTGCCTCGGATCCGCCGTAGTGCTTCCCAAGCCGAGGCACCAGATCCGAGTCTCTGGACTTAAGTATTTTTGTCCCCAACAATAGTAAAAATTTATACTATAGGGTTTCGTGAGGTTCTGCTTCATGTGGACGGTTCAGATTTGCGAGATTCATCACGTATGATGGGTTCTCAAAAAAGTTCGTAAGTACTACGTACGAACTGGTTCGCAGGTGAGCATTTTCATATATATATATATATATATATATATATATATATATATATATATATATATATATATTTTATACACACGTACACATACCTCCACATCCTCACGCTGGTGGAATTTCACCACCTATGGATACTCGAACCCTTGACCGGGTGTTGAAACTCGCGAGAGTCTACCCACCCAAGCAAGAGTACGGATCCACTCAAACATGCACCCTACATCATATACAGTCCACGTAAATGATCAGATCTTTTATTGTAATCAACATGGATATCCATTTTACTAGCCGTTGATCAGATGGTCAGAATCATCCCATCTAAGTGATTTTTAAAGGAGATGTGAAATCAAAGGTGGGACGCATGATAGACGGTCCATATCACTGATCAATCATTTTTCAATAGGATGAATTGGGAACAACTTGCTTTTCCTATTGATCAACTGTTAGGGTTACCTAGCCCAAATAATACTGAAACTTGTGGACCATCCAAAGTGGGCCTGACATCATGGAGACCCTTTCCCAGTAGAGAAAACCCAAGTGGACCATATAACATTCAGGCCATTTCCACAAGAATGGCCTACTATATGAGGTGTTTGGTTGCTGATTTTTATATTTCTCAACATACTAATTTTCTTGTTTTTTTATAAAAATCAAGCTTATTTCACACTTTTTTTTATTAGTTTTTACATTCCTCAAGAATTCCATTTCTTATTAATTTTCTGGTTTCCACAAAAATCAATTATGGTTGACACTTTTTTATTGGTTTTTTACATTCGGCCCCGGCCCACTTCACCCAAAATGGCGAGGCCCTGTGGGGCCCACCTTTATGTATAAATTCTGTATCCAAGCCATCCATCCGTTTTGCCGGGGATCATTTTAGGGTGTTATCCTAAAAATGAATAATATCCAAATCTCAGGTGGACCATAATATAGGAAACAGTGGTGATTGACAATTAAAAACTGGTGGGCCACAAAAGTTTTGATTCAAGCTGATATTTGTTGTTCTTCATCCAGGTTTGTGTGACCTTATCAACATGTTGGATGGAAAATAAACATTACAGAAACAATACATTTGGCCCCACGGTGTTTTAATGGTGGGGTGTTCAATCACCATTGTTTCGTATAGTATAGTCCACCTGAGATTTGGATCTGTTTCATTTTTGGGCTCATGCCCTAAAATGATCTAGCAAAATGGATGGACAGTGAATATAGAATTTATACATCAAGGTGGGCGCAGCAGCAAGGGTGTGGCAGGCCGCACCTAAACCCAGAGAACTAAAACAGAATTTTTAACTGTTTCCAGGAAAATTAAATCATTCCCCACCCCCCCCAAAAAAAAAAAAAAATACTATACTAACTCTAAAATTCTCCAGGAAACATAAAAAACCAAGGAATGAATTCCCCAAACAATCAACAAATCTACATTTATAGGGATATTTACTACAATATTACTCTAAAGTGATTAGATTTTACTACTTTGCAAAAAAAAAAAAGCTTCTGGAGCTTGAAATGATCACAGAACTATTGGGTTTTCGAAGGGCGGTACAATCACGTTATGCCATCAAGAAAACACCTGCTTACCTGGCATGGGTACCTATCAGGTCGCTTTCTCTAAATTGTTTTTCCACCCGTCCATTAGGTACGCCACCTCTTATTTGGCCTTTATCCTAAAAATAAAGGTCCATTCAACACTTGAATAGGCCACCTAGTATAAAATATAAAATATAAAATCTCTAAATGATCCTAATGTGGCCAACTTGAGTTTTGAAACAGTGAGATGTGAAGGTAATTCCTTCATCCTAATGAAGCACACCAGATGAATGGATGGTTGGCATACAAACACCACATTGGGCAAACCATTCTAGCTGTTCTTCGGTATAGCCTACCAGAGTTTTGAATCATCATGGTGTTTGGGTCAAAGATAAAAATGAGGCCGCGCACCCAGTGGACGAGGTAGATCTCATGAAAGTTCCACCCTTGTGGCACTCAATCAGTAAAAGTGGCCTGACCAAAGTACCCACCTGAGGTAAACTGGCGTGCAGTTCATCCAATCCACTCATCTGATTCGCCCCATCTGGATGGAGGTATATCCCAAAAATCAGGCGAGCCTCGCCACATGAATAGAGTGATTTCGGGTATAATTAAAAACTCTTACCATTTCATGCAGATCTCTAAATTCATGTGGCCAATCGGCTAGTTATGATTCCTATCAACAAACAGCCAGAGATCATCCCACGTCGAGAAGGTTTAGGTGATAAAAATTGAGCCCCAAGGAAAACAAATTTTTTCCCCCTTGATTAGAGGTTTAAATATGTTTTCCTTCCCTTTGTGCATCTCAGGCCTGATGTTTAACCCTATGAAAGCTACTTACACCTGTTTCTATATTTTTTAGTGCCTGTTTGGATGAACGAGTATTCAGTGGATCTGGGACGCAGCAGGATGTGATTGGGTAACATACATGCTGTCAGAGAGGAAGGCTACAGTTGAGTATGTACTCAACCAAAAAACTTTTGAAAAAAACCAAGAGCTCCCCTCTAACAGCAGTTATGTCGTCCAATCACATCCCACCACATCATGGATCCACAGAATCCGTTTCCTGTTTGGATGGCGTGGAAAAGATAAGAAAGTAGATGACTTTTAATGGGACATTTCACCAATTAAAAGTAAAGGTTTGCTTCACTAACCACTATAGACAGCACCACACATGCTAGCATGGCACACTGGCTCATTCAACCTCGGCCAATACCTCTGACATTTGAGAGACACCGACTCCATTGCTATGCTGGTCCACCTTCACCATCCCAACTTCCTCCCCGTCCACGTTCTCCTCCATCCCCTCATGAGTCCCCACCACCTGATCAGATGAGATGGGCCCACCGCCATCCTGCTGTCCGTGCACCCTGCTCATGTGCTTCTTCCCTCTTAGATGACTAACCATCACAGCCTCGCTGTTGCACAATATGTTACACTGTTTGCAGCTGTACATAAAAACCTTACCATCACTAGCAGCTCCGCCCGTTGCCACAGCTGCTTCAGCTTCTTCAACAGATTCCCGGTTACCTTCCTCGCGATGCTGCTCTTCTGCCTTTATAATCCCATCGACATTCCCTTCAATTGCTTCCTCTACCTCCTCAACCCCACCACCACGGCCCCCTCTATGCACCATGGCCATGTGCTTCTTCCCTATAAGATGTGTAGCCATCACAGCTCTACTGTTGCACCATATGTTACATGTTTTGCACCAGTACTCAAGAACTGCATTATCCCCGGACCCTCCTATCGCCTGCCTTTTCACTACTTGCTCCCGATGTGTCCCGCTCGCTAACTGCTGCTTCTCCCGTTTAAGGTTTGGCACGTGGCCCGCAGAAGCTACCAGCTGTGCTTCCTTGGACTTGTGCTTCTTGCCACGAAGGTGGTCATTCAAGCCTTGCAAGCTGGTAGTGCTCACCTGACAAAGAGCACAACTCCACTCCTTCTGGGTTTCTTTCTGATTAAGACTAGGTGGTGGAGTTTCAGCCACAGCTGCTTCTTCTGCTTTCCTCTTTCTACCAGCAACATTGGGGTTCATCGTCGATTTACCCTGCGCAACATGAAACACCGGACAAAGTTTCATGTGAATTCCAGATCATCATATAGTAGGACTTACACTATCAGATCATCCCAGCTGTCCTATTCTCCTTGTGAATATGTTGGAACATTGTTTCAATTGCACATTTTCATCAGATGGTTGGGATCATTTATTATTGAATGCCATCAAAGGGCCATCTTCAACCAGATGAATGTGTTAGGTCAACTAAAGCCTGGGCCCCAGTTAAACATTGATGGGTTGGGAAAAAAGGAGGGCATCATTTGCTTGACAGAGTTCCTACTGTCGGAAGCTAGGTGGGGCCCACCATGATGTTTGTGAGAAAATCCACCCCGTCCATCAATTTTGGCAGCTCATGTTAGGACATGAGCCCAAAAATGAGGCAAATCCATAACTCAATTTGATGACACAACATGAAAAGTGGGGAGGGAAATCTACCATTGAAACCTTCCTCGGGTCCACCTTGATGTTTATATGCCATCCAAACTGTTCAATAAGGTCACTCCCACTAGGATGAACTGAAAAAATAAAAATACAAGCATGATCGACAACTTCTGCAGCCCCACGAATGTTTAATGGTGGTCATTCAATCCTTACTTTCCTACCATGAGCTGCAAAAATGGATGGACAGGGTGGATTTCTCACAAACATCACGGTGGGCCACACCCAGCTTCCAACTGCAAGAACTTCCTGCAGTCTAGGGTTGCAGGCAATCCGCGTCCATATAATAATACCTCAGGAGCTAAATAAGACAGAATAACATATTAAAATCTCAGAGCTTGCTCCGCATGCGCAGCTAATGCACACACCACCACATACGCCAGCAAGGCAGACATGGAATATCGAAGCAATTCATCAGGTAGACCTCACCATGTAGATGCTACTACCCAACGATAAAGGTGTTACACAGTCGGTTTACCATGATACAGAAATTAGCAGATGGGTTAGAAAACCTCGGCCAATTTTCTTTTACAACTGTAAATCAATTCAGTTAATGGTGGCACACTTAATTAATGAACCAACCTGATTCTTGCACATCCACCATGCTGGCATATGTGGTGGTGTGTGCATCAGCCGACTTATAATCACGTGTGGACTTAAGCAAAGCTCAAACTGCTCTATTCTTTTTTATAGAGCAACAGCAACTATAACAACAATGCATAAAACGAAGAGGGGACTGGGGACTACTTCAGTGTGCACATTATCTCCAAGATGTTAAAAGCATTTGGCAGGAACCACATGAGAATCTTAAAATGTGAATTGTAAGGTATGATGTTAATATCAAATGATAAAAATGAAAAAAGTTGAAACACATAGTAAAGTTTAACATTACTATCAAATAATGAAAAAAAAAAAAAAAACCCATAAATAATGAATAGCCAGGAGTTTAACAAAAACAAGGAGCTTATATTAAGATTACAAACATAGTAAACAGGCCTCTATGCTCCCTATTACTTTGCAACACCATGCCCAATTGTCTTACCAGAGAGCATCATTCAATAGTTTAAGTGAATTACACAATGGTGAAAAGAATATCATCTCCATATTGATAGATATGGGATCTGTATCCTTCAAAAATATATATGGGATCTAAAATGAACTACATGATTGAAAATTAGGGCCATGAACCTAAGTTGCATGATCTTTCAAATTAGGTGCCGCTCACTTCGTGCTCCCTCTCCCACTTCCAAGCTATTTATACTTGCTAACATTTTTTAAACAAATGCATCCCTACTCCCTACTACCGCACCTGAATTTGTTGCAGCATCACTTCACACAATCACGCTTTGTGCAACTATGGCCACAGACCACAGAATCCCACACCACTCAAGCCACATAAAATGAGGTGTTTATCTCAGAGGTTTGCTAGCCATGCACACACCCTCTCCCAGATATACCACATGTGCCAACCTGACAAGCGTGTGGATCATTTTTGCTGCCCCCACAGTGAATACGACCCATAGTTAGCAAAATTCAGTTTTAAACTCCATATTTTTCAATAAAACTCAGTATATTTCAGTAGGTAGGCAAAAAAAAAAAAAAGAGAGAGAGAGAGAGAAGAAGAACGCAAACCAAACTAAACACCTTTCCTTTTTCAGTGAAAACACATTTTATTCAAAAAACAACTTTTGAGGGCTATTAAAAAAATAGAGATTGGTGATTGTCACCAGTGATACAATTGAGTAATTTGTGGAAGATTTTAGTACAGATAGATCAATTTACATGGGGAATAATTGAAAAGGATTAAAGAGAGGCGAAGAATAATATTAATCCACTATTTGATTAACTATAAAAATAATTGCTTATGCATATAGAAATTGTAATCATTTTAGTATAAGTTTTTTTTAAAGCTTATTTAGATATAATATACACACATTTATATGCATATATTGCTACTTCCTTTTTTTTTTTTCTTCTTCTTCTTCTTTTTTTTCCATTCCATTTTACTAAATTGGAATTGTATTAAACACGAACTTTTCATTCTTCAAATTTTGGGTTTCCATTTTATCGACCAAATTCTTTACTGTCTTTATAATGATCAAGACTGAATTCCTGTATCCTTTTTCCCACCCATGGTGTTTGCTAAATACGATGTGACCCTACGAAAAAATTAGGCCAGTCCAGTTGCCATGTGAGCCACTGGTATCCACAAAAGAATGCATGGTAGATAAAACATGCCAATGGTCCATTTTCAATGGGTTCTTCAAGCCCATAGCTCAATGGTTGACAGGCTGCATTTCAACATTGAGGTCATGTTCAAGTCCAGGTTGCCTGTAAAAAAGTCCATATTCAATGTACATGTGTGGCTCAATCGTGTGTGGACCTACCTGATTTTATCATATGGTTATGCTCCTGGTGAGTACCACCTCATATGTCCCTCAACTGTCACACACAACCAGGTTATGCTCCAATGAATCCTTAGTCTTGCTCGGGTGGTAGACTCCCAGGAGTTTCAACACCCAGTCAAGGGTTTGAGTATCCATAGGTGGTGAAATTTCACTAGCGTGAGTGTAGATGGTGTGTGCGCGTGTGTTAATTTTTATTTTTTTTTAAAGGATAGGAACTTGCTAAAATTGAAACCACCTAGACCAAGTGAAAACCAAACCAAAGAATCCAAACGACTTGTGGTCCAAATGTGTCCTTAGTTGCCCAAGCTCATATAAACCAACCAAACATATAACAGAAACTTCCACATGAAATTGAATGAAAACTTCTTTAAAACGGATAAAAGGAAAAAGAAAAAAAGATAAATGTCCAAGTAAAAAATCAGACAACCACGCAGAAAGAGATGATTCAAGTGCTATATCAGCCCTCACATTACCAAAACAACTTACAAAATCAGTAGAACAATGGGAGTGTAAGAGAAAATGGCAATTGACAACACTTGTGTTAGTCCAAGAGTAAAAGATGGGCCGAATAGGTGAGCCCATAGGATCTAACGGTCTACACAATCTTGAGACCTTCACATAATGACTAAAATGCACAATCTACGTATAGTTGTCTGCCTAGAAAGAGGATTCAAAGGGAAACTCATGTAGCCTCACCTACTAGTGGTTGCCCACAAATCCATTTCTAACATCTCCCGATCAATCATGTTGTGGGATGGGCACAATATAGAATGTTGCATCTAGCTCGTCTCGTAACAATCTAAATTAAAAACTGCAATCATAAGAATCAGAGACGTGGGACCAACTGGAACACCATTGTCTTCTCACAGGTTTTTGAGAACTGGGGAACCACCTGACTAGCACTCAACAACCCAAGCTTTGTAATGCTTGTCTTAGTCTGCATGACCACACCAGATGAAGTTGACTCCCAATTTGTAGTACTCAACCAACATATGCACTTATCCAACTCATTGAATTTAAAAAAAAAAAAAAAAAACCCTCAGTTTCTCTCAAGAATTGTTAAGGATCTGTCGGGCCCTGATTTCTTTTTTTTGCCGTGTAATCTGAGGTCTGCTTTCTCAGCAGCCTCCCCTCCTGTTTCCTCTTTTCTTAATGAAATCTTTTCATCTTTCAAAAATAAAAATAAAAAATATAATACATATACTTTTAAAAGAATATTGTTTGTAAAAAGCAATAAAAAACTTGATACTGCCAGTGGATGAGTCTTCAAGTGAATATTAACACTTCTAGAAACTTGGTGTAGTTGTCACGGAATATTCCCCATGCAAAAACTCAATACTACTAGCAGATAAGTTTTCTAATGCATATTAATAGTTCTAGAAACTTGGTGTAGCTAGTACAGGATCTTCCTCGTGCAGGTGTGTAATTTGGAAGGATAAGTTTTCAAGTGCGTGTTACCAATTCTAGAAATTTGGTATAGCTGTCACAAGATCTTCCTCCTGTAAATGTGTAATTTGGAATCAATTAAGTCATTTTCCTAGCATTACCGAATCCCATCAATCTGAAGACCTTCGTCATTGTACACCGAAGTTGCAATAGTCAATCTCATCCTCTTATACATAAGAGAATGGTGGTTAAGGACACAAACGGTCATGTACGGGATTGGCTACTTGCACATTGCGATTACTAGATCAAATCTAAGCAAACTATAAGTAGTAAGTCCCTTCATGTGGCTACAATCCACACGGTAAAGTAGACAATGCTAAGCATATGTTAGGTCTATGATACAAATAGGTACGACTCATCTCATACCCTCATGACCTGGATTTTAATAAGGTCATAATATTAATCACATAGAGAAGTAATGGATCAATTATGTTATTTCGACTTTAACCAGCCTCACCTTCCATCCCTTAGGAACAAAGGTGGATACAACATCTCATCATCTATATGATGTCTCGATCCTCTATCTTCATAACAGAGGGTGGTTCATACCTTGACATATGAACACCATCCCGATTGTACCTTTTGTACATTCAGGGTTGGTTTACCTATGCAAGTGGATGACAGACTTGCCGACAAATGTAGAGATTTCTCAAGACCACGAGGTAAATGATGATGGTCTACACGTCTAGTCAATAATAGTGTTTAATACTAAAGAATGAATATTTATTCATTAATGAGGATTAAAAGTACATCACATTATATAAGTATACATTTGGCACTCAAGCTTTTCTCAATACCATCTACTTGACGTGAACTTAAAATAAGTCTTTAGCTATATATCTCATCATAAGCTCCGCTAACATTTCTTTGGTGGGAATGTAGATGATGACTTATCTCTCACTTGATCACGGACGTAATAATATCTTATCTCAATTGCTTAGACTTCAAGTGGTATTTAGGGTCCTTTACCAAGTTAATGGCGAAATGTAAACTATCTTCAAGCACACAGACTCACAAATGCCTAATAATACCCGGACCTTGTAAGAATCTCTAGACCCATACACACTCTTAAACAACAACACAACATGCAAATATAGTCGGCTTCCATAAATGAAAGGGTTGTAGATGCATGTTTCTTACTCGACTATGAGATAACACATCCTCTGAGCAAGAATACATAACCTTAAGTTGACTTTTCCTCATTGAGCTCATTAAGCCAGGTGGAATTTGAAAATCCTTTAAGCTTGAGATCCATGCCTCCATACACAACATCAGGTCTATGACTCCTCTAAGATAGCAAAACATGCATTAGATGACATGCCAATGAGACAGTCCTAGGTTACTTTGGTAACAATTGACCATGCCAATTACATAACTAATATCTAGTCTGATGTAAAACATGGTATTACATTAAGCTACCCACTACACGTAAAGGGTACTGAGCACAGCTAATTTCTCAACTTTTGTCTAGGAACACAATTTCCCATCCAACTATGTAGTTTTTTCTATAGGAGTTTCAACTAATGTTGTCAAAATCGTTATCGTATCACAAATCATAATAGGGGTTAAATTGTATCGTAAATCATAAGATTTTTTTAATGATTTTCTTAAAAATATGAAAAAATGTAAATAAATCAAAAAAAAAAAAACCTCAAAACTATCATGACATGGTATTATTTTTATTTTTGGTTAGCTTGTTAGTACACCAACTGTCAGTTCACACTTCACTGTTAGCCACCCCCACTAGGGAATCGATACCAAGACCTCGGTATTGAAACGAGGTATCTTTCACTTAGTCTACTACTTGAGCTATGGATCAAGGTGTTGGTATTACTTAAAAATTAAACAATTCTTATATTCTTTTTTCGTCTTTCAAGAAATTTTCCTTAAAAAACAGACAAGGATCATTTAATAATTTATGTTCTTGGTACCTTTCTTGAATGTAGAATCGCAATGAAAAAGTGTCATTTAATTTTGTAGATCAAAGAAAAAAGATATTTTGATTTCTAATTGTCATTCCACAACATATATGAGTCAATATTTTCATAACCACCCATAAAAACATTCCAGATAAGTCATACATCAATTTGGTGTTTCGACTAGTTAAAAAGTAAGAAATCATTAAAAAAAAAAGCTCTACGATTTAACATTGAAGAGAATATATATCATTTAATCTCTTATAAAGAAGCATATAAAATAATTACCTTTTCTAAATGATTCTTTTTCTATTTTTGAAAGTTTCTTTCTAAATGATTCCTAAAGCCCCAACCAATTTAAAAACATAAAATGAAAACCGAGTGAATCTTAAAATAGAAGAAAACAAGTATAATTTGAATCGTAAATCATAGGGTTCAAATCATAAAATCATAGGATTCATATAAGAAGGGATTCAAATCGTTTTTCTTAAGATTCGACTCAAATTATAGGGGGTGAGCGGTTGGTTTTTCCACTTTTTTTTTAAAACCTCTGGTGGCTAACCTCGGGTTTGCCAGAAACAAAGACTGTCATCTGAAACTACACCCATCTTGAGGTTAGGCGCTGGGAGGTTAAGCTTCACTTACACCAAACCAGTAAGTGGCTTGCCCAAGGTACAAGATTTCGTTCACCTTGACTATCGGCTTAGTGAGCCATTTAAGGCAACTAGGTAAAGTACCCTAGCTAGTAGTTTAAGGACATGCCCAGGATTTCGACACAAATTGTAAATCAAAGGATTTTAACAATGCTGGTTTCAACAACTTTTAATTTTCCATCCTAAACCACTTTAACATTTTTTGCATGTAAGTAGCTTGAGATAAGCCCAAAACCTTTTAAGGGTTCCAGTCCTTGCCCGAGTGGTAGACTTTGAGGAGTTTCAACACGAGGTCTTGGGTTCAAAACCCATTGGTGGTGAAATCCCACTATGGCATGCGTGGGTGTGTGGTGGGTGCATGTGATATAAAAAAGCCCAAGACCTTTTAGGCCGTCTCTGATGATATTTACCCCAAGAATAAAGTTAACTTCACCAAGATCTTTCGTTTCAAAGTTTGAGAAAAGTCAATCTTTAACCATCATCAACAATTGCATATCGCTACCAACTGGTAGGATATCGTTTGCACAAAGAATTTGAGTTTGAAAAAAGCCAATCTCTAATCATCATCAATAATTGCATATCACAACCAGCTAATAGGATATCGTTTAGACAAAGAATTCGAGCTTTCACCCTAAAATTGATGGCCAAATTGAAAGAATAAATGCATTACTTTAAGAATATCTTTAGCATAAGGAATTGGGTTAACTTGCTTGATGTAGACCAATAGTGCTTCCGAATTAATCTCATTGTTTATTTTATAATTTATCATTTATATTTATTAAGTAATAACTTGATCCTTCAATAAAATACTCGTTGTATTAGTAGATATTTGATCCATATCTTTCAATGACAAAAAATAATTAGAAACCGCCAACCCGGCTTTCCGGACCCTCCTTCCCCTTCTTTACTAAAGACCGGTTCCAGGAGGACCGCGAGGTATATCGAAGGGGAACCTAGCCTTTTTTGGAGAGATAAGAACCCACCCACACTGCACTTAGGTACCCTGGAGTAGACAGCCTTCTAGGAAGGTGGAGGAAGTGTGGGGAGTGAGGGTGAAAGGCACCCTACTTTTCAAATTAGCCACAATGAGATCCCTTAAAGCACTTGGAATCTTGAATAAAGATTTTGAGATTTAAGGCATAGAAAAGGGGCCATGCTTTAGCAACTTAATGCCGAAATATTTTGGATCTATGTTAAATTGGTACATGTATCAATAAAGTGAATCTCACCCCAATGGGTCAATAAAAGCAAAGCAATTAGGAGTGAAACAAATCATCGCATTGATATTTCTTAAATATAAATAATCATTTGACCCAAGACATTCTTAAATCAAATTGAGAAAAATTGTTACAAAATCCCATGCTCTTTGAGGATGTGATTCAGCGTTGAGGAACATGTACTAGGAGGTATGTGCAACTCGCACAAATCATGAGCTAGAACAAATGAGATGATTTTTCCATCATAGAATTGCTCTCAACTTACTATATACCTTGTTTTAAGTTTTAACTGTATCACATTATATATCATTAGATAATCCAGGAAATCCCCAAGCCTTTGTATAATTTCAAATGGAGGAATTACAAGGATATTTAGAAATAGATAGATCTAGGCAACAACACTTCCTATATCCGCTTCTATTTCAGGAGTATATCTACGCACTTGCTCATGATCATGGTTTAAATGGATCGATTTTTTACGAACCTATGGAAAATTTCGGTTATGACAATAAATCCAGTTCACTAATTGTGAAACGTTTAATTATTCGAATGCATCAACAGAATCATTTGATTATTTCGGTTTAGGTATTACAAAAGAAAAAGTGCAAAATCCAATCCAATTTTTTGTAATTGATTAGTTAACATGTTGGTTAAACAAATTCTGAAAAACAGAGAAAAAAATCATTGGCTTAATATATATAAATATATAAAACTTCCAGACTACTTCATATATACACAATAATCTTCTTGACTTATTGTGAATCTAAAGGAGGTGATGGATTGTGAATCCAAATGAGGTAATGGCTAAGTGAAATCTCATGTACCACCACTGCCTTGAGGATCGTGCTTTAGCCCATAGATAGATTTCAACAATTTGTTGACTTCCTTTGGGTTCTTTTTGTCCACACATCACATGGGTTGTTGCACATGTATTTCTTCATCGTGGTCACCATTTAAAAATGCAATTTTTACATCCATTGATACAACTCTAAATCTCGACTTGTGACAATAAACAAAATCATGTGGATTGAGAAAAAATTTACAACAAAAGAAAAAGTCTCCTAGTAATCAACAACTTCAATCTAGGTAAAACCTTAGCAAATAGTCTTGCTTTGAACTTGCCTATTGTATCATTTGCCTTTCTTATTTTGAGTAACCATTTAATCCCTATTTGGTGGCAAATCTACAAGTTTCAAAACTTTGTTTTCTTCATGGAGACGATCTCCTCATCCATATGGCAGCTACCCAATTGGCCAAATTTGGAGACAACAATGCATCCTAACAAGAATAAGGTTCATCGTCATATTAGAGTATACTCCACCCTCGATCTGGAAGTATCTCCGATGAATTAATAATCTTTCACTCCAATGCAATTAAGGAGAGTGTTGAGGTGTACTTCCACTATTCTGAAGAGCTATGGGAGCAAACCTCCCACTCTCTTGAAATATGTCAAGGATTTCAAAAAATTCTATCAAGCTATGGGAGCGTAGCGTTGTAAGTAGCAAAACTCCCACTCTCCTGAAATATGTCAAGGATTTCAAAAAATTCTACCAACTATCTGCTTCTTTCAATTGAGGTATCTATCTTCGACGAAGGTTACATCCCTACAGTCTTAGTCCATGCTCCACGATTCCGATAAACTAAAACATATCTGTTTGAGTGCATAAGGTATTAAATACGCATTAGATGGTTTTACTATCAAGTAAACCTCTATGAGGAGCGGGCAACAAAACATATCCCAAAAATCCCCAAGGGCTTAGATCGATTAGAGAAAGAATCCTTACAGTACACATCTCGTATGAGGCCTTAGGAATGAACTTACATGGGACTATTAAGAACATAGATGGCTATGAGCATTGTGTCTTCCTAGAATGTAGGAGAGAGATTGGCAAGCCATCATCAATTTAATCATGTCCAACAATGTCATGTTCCTTCTCTATGCAACTCCATTTTGGAGTAGAGTATACGATGCCAACACTTTCATAGTATCATTTGAACATCTTAAATGTATACTTGCCACCTCTATCAAATTTAAGGATTTTAATATTTTTCTCTAACTGATTCTCAACTTCGGCTTTGTATTTGAGAAAACAATCAAAAGCCTCAAATTTATGTGACATGATATAAGCATATCCATAACGCGACTAATCATCAATGTAGGTGGCAAAATATTGGCATGCATTCTAACACGTTCATTAAATAGTCCAAAGATGTCTGAATGGACTATATCTCTAATAGACCCTTATATCTGACCGCTTTGGAAAAAGTTTCCTATGTTCTTCAAACACAACCGATTGAGTATACTCTACCTGTACTATGCATACATTAATATTAATAAAGGGGTGTGAGTGAGAATACAAATAACCGATGGCCCTAGCTCTGTTTTCTCTCTTTTTCTATTAATCTCTACTCAACAGAGTGATAGTCATATAGATAAGTTTCTCAACCAATCTTCTATATCTCCTTGATCACCAACCAGTTTGTAATTCAAATCCATTGATTTATCAACTGGCTTATACCAAAAAGACTCGTCTATGTGAGCAAATCCATATCATGCTTTCATTGAGAAAGATTAGTCCTTCCTTAGATCTGACAACTTCTACAATAAGAAAGTATCAAAGATAACCAAGATCTTTTGCAAGAAAATACCTCTGAAGATACTTCTCAAGCTTCTCAATCCTCCAATTGTCACTTCCTGTAACAAGTATATCATCAACATATACCACTAACACTCAATAAAACTTGAGGTGCCTTTCCATACGAAGACAGAATGATTAACATGACTTTGAACAAAGCCATAGTTTAACACAATCTTACTAAATTTGTCAAACCATGTACATTTGACTGCTTCGACCCATAAATCACCTCGTTCAATTTACACACCATGTCCGACTCCCTCCTAGGCAACAAACCTAGGTAGTTCATAAATATAAACCTCCTCTACAAGATCACCATGAAAAAAGGTATTTTTTACGTCCAATTGTAAGAGGGGTTAGCCATGAGGATAACGTGAATAGAGTTCAACTTGACGACAGGAGATAAGATGTCAATATAACCAAAACCATGGGTCTAAGCATATCCCTTCGCAACCAAGCGAGCCTTCAAATGTTCAACCATACCATCAGGGTGAAACTTGTACAACTACTTGCAACCAACAACACGTTTACCGGTAGGTAAATTGGTGAGTTCATAAGTATTGTAACAATGCTTATTTCCTCTTCCATTTTCTGCTTCTACCTCTGATGTAAGTATTGTAACAACCTACTTGCAGCCATTTCCCCTTCCATTTCCTGCTTCTACCTCTGATGTAACAATGCTTCCCGATATGATTTAAGAATATAATGAAAGGAGAAGGACATGGCAAATCTATGTAAAGTGGAAAATAAGCTTTGAAATGACACATATTTAGAGATAAGATGATCAATGCACACACTTTCCTTTTCTCGAGGCAATAGGAACTTCAGACCTATCTAGAGAAATCACTAGATCACTAGGCTCGAAGAGTATATGTGGTAGATGGCACATCATGATTGGCTGCACTATCTGTCTGTTTTCGTCATGAGTAGACTTTTAGTTGAGACAATGAAATGGAGGAGTCAGTAGATGGAGAACATTGGACCATGTCAGAAACAAGGATGCTCTAGTATAGTGAAGAATTATATGTTAAAAAGATAAGAAGAGGAGAAGAAAAGAGACAGAAGAGAGCAGGGAGAAAAGAGAAAAGGTGAGTTAGGGCTAGACACCCACCCTCTCCCCTTTATTTTAATAATAAAAAGTCAATATAACAAAAATACCCTTGCTAACAAAAGCAAAAATAACCTACACATCCTAAACTAAAATAAACAACTAATAAGAAGAAGAAATAACAAAATAAATAAACAAAGTCTAGGTGGGGCATAGAATGGTACAGCTCACATCTCCACATCGATTAACAACATGAAAGCACAATATTGGACACCCAAATGTCTCATATCCTCAAATCCTCATGAACACATCAATTTGAAGATCTTTTCCGTTGTTCCATGAGAATCTTTTCTAGATTGCTTTGATCTTGGTGGCCACAACAACACATCACAATAAAGATAGAAGGTAAACTAGCATGCTGGATAAAACCAATTTAATCAATGTATTTCAACATCCAAGCAATAGCATTTTTCCTTCCTGCACAGCAAGTCTCCTCAAGTATCTTTTGATCATCATGTCCCAAGTAACCTTCCTAGGCCTTCGAATAAAAAATTGGGAAGACAAGATACTAAACAGGAAGGCTGCCACCTCACATCCAACATCCCAACAATAGCAGGCCATAATTCCTCATCAATATTAATGCCAGAAACATTGCTCTTTGTCAGATCAATTGGTAACCTGGAACTACCTCAAAGCACAACAAAATGTCTCTGGACAGAAGAGCTTCTCTAGAACCACTTCCAAAGAGCATCGGACTGTCAACATATTGAGCGTGAATAATGAAAACCTCCCCTGCACCCATGCCAAACCAGAAATGATACCCTCACAAACCACCTTCTTTAACATCTACAATGGAGCTTTTAGCATGATGGAAAAAAGTAAGGACAACAAGGGACCACCCTAACGAATGCCAGGCTCACCCTTTCATTAAATCATAACTGAGAACCATGTCAACGAAATACAAGCCTTAATTCATCTTCTCTATTTCAAACCAAAATCCATATGGCCTATCACAAACATAAGGAATTCCCAGTTGATGCAATAACACACTCTAGCCATATCCACCTTCACCAAAAAAATGAAAGCCCCTGCTGCTGCAATCATTCACCAGCTTGTTAGTGATAAAAGGATCATGTAGCACTAATCAAGATGGAACAAAAGCCAATCTGTGTGACAAATCTGATTACCTTTTGCAAATCTGATCACAAGCACCTTGGTGGTTATTTAGTACACACTCCCAATGACATTGATAAAATGAGAGGCTAATCCAGTTCCATCTTACTGCAGAATGAGGTCGATGATGGTCACTCCAAACAGTTTGAAAATTGAAGCCTGCTTATAAAATCCATGGAACATCTCCAACAAATCACCCTTAACTACACCCCAACAGATATGAAGAAAGCCAATTGGGAAGACATCTTGCTACGGAGCTTGATTCCTTTGGTTTCAAAAAATAGTATCCCTAACCTCTTTGTTATCAAAGGAGCATCCAACTCAGAAGCTTGGACATCAAAATTAGACTTAAATGACAACCCACCCATCAGAGGTCTCATGGGAAACTCTTCAAAGAAAGCTTTCTAATTATAATCAACAAAACATGAGCAGATTCCCATCCTATCATTTTGAATCCCAGATCAAATTGAGTCTTCCCTTCTTGCATTCACAAGCTTGTGGAAGTACGCAGAGTTGTGGTCCCCTTTTTTAATCCATTTTTCTCTCGAAAGTTGCCTCCAATGCATTTCTTCCCTTCACGGTGGGGTAGCAAAAGGTGCAACAACCTACTCTCTTCTAGAGGCCTTATCCTAAGACACAGCACCCACTTCCTCCTCATGCCTATTAAGATCAACCAACTCTGACTAATATGAAGACTTAGATTTGAAATATCACCAAAAGAAGACTTGGAGTTTAACTCAAAAGAATTCGTAATTTACTGTTAAACCAATTCCCAGCATCACCCACCAGCCTATGCAAATTCCATCATTCATGAATTAAAGATGGAAAATGAAGGTGAACCACCCATCTAAGCTCAAACCAAGGGCATGGGACCCCACGATTCAAACCATAGTTGGCTCTTTAGGACTTGGCTTTGGACTCGGAAGGTCACCAGTTCTGTGTCAACTTGTGACTCAGTCGACCAAGTGGGTAAAAAAAAGGATTTTTACTATTTAATTATAAAATAAATTAAAAATATATAAGAAATTTACAAAATGATAAAATAACTAAAAATTAGAGAAAGAAAATAGAAAAAATGAAAGAAAAAATATATCTTTGTAATAGTAATCCCTTTTCTTCTTCTTCTTCTTCATTATATGAAAAACATACAAAGAATAATAAACAAGTAACTGTAAAAAAATAATAATAATAATAATCCTACATCTTCTTCTTAATCAGAATCGGAATCTTTAAAAAGAAGAAAATAACAAACAACAATCAGAGAAAAAATAGAAAAAGAATGTAAAAGCAAATATGTAAATAACTACTAAATTGTTCATGAGCAAGTGAATAAATACATCAGTCACCACTAGTCAACACCAATAAGAATCGCTAGCTGGTTGTGGCTACCAAACAGTGAATGCAGTATTGATATCGATATATCAGTCAAATATTATCGTTATCAGACCTGCCAATACGGAACCCAACTTCAGTTCATGGGTTCTGGGATATTGGTGATATTATCGCAATGCAATACCGACATCAGCGATAAATTGTGATATATCATCAATATATCGCATTGTACTGACGATACCGAGAAAGGAGACTCCCTCCCTCCCTCCCTCCCTCCCTTATGGCTGTACCTGAAGTCTTTTCTGAATAAAAAGGTTGCAAGCCTTTTAATACTCCAGCCACCACTTGCATTAGGCAAGCAGGGGTTGGTGGCTTAGGTGGGCCCAATGTTTTTAGTATCGGTATCAATGCATGTATCACACCCTTGGAATACAGAAACAAATAGGTTATCGCATGGGTAATATTGGATGGATCGTGTAATGTTTCACACGTTTTTGGGAAACATTGGGAAATTGGTCAAATTTTTCAATAGATTTCAAGGGATGTTAACAAAGACATCATTACACACTTAGAAATCAAAAGATTACCCAAAAAAAAAGCTCATAGTAAGCTTCCTTTGTGTAGGGTCCTAAACCATGCGCTATCTGACAGAGTGATGCAACAATATTCAAAATCAACTCATATAATTTATAAATCATAGAAGGCATGTATAAGAACACGACCAATTAGTTATGTTTAAAAATTGCCACGTGGCGTACAAGTAATTGAAATTAAATTATCCATATTATGTCACATAACCCAAAATTAGGTTTATTTCCTCATCTAATGATGAGATTAGCAGACATTCCTTTGACACTTACGAATGAAAAATATTTCATGGTCCTGTTTCAACAAGTGTCCACAAATCGAAGGTCAAGATCGTTTAAACAATCTGATTTTGAGACCGTGACTTAACAACAATGGGTTCGACGCCATTTTAAATAGAGAATAGGAATTAGGTACCTTTTTTGAAAAAGTTTTCAACTGGAGAGCAAAGGGGTCATGGATCAAGTGGGCTCCAGTGTGATGTTTATGTGAAATCCACCCAGACCACTAGGTGTGTCACCCCCCTGTTAAACCCAGTGCCCAAAGATCAGCCCCATCCATGATTCAAGTGGACCACACGATTAGAAACAATGTACAGGGCAATGCTCACCCTCTAAACTATTTCCCTTGGAGTGGCCCGCCTGAATCACAAATGGTCATGAATTTTCGGCCCTATGCCTAAATTTTGTTGTAGCATCTAGTGGTTGGAGTGGATTTCGTACAATCATCACGGCAAACCCTATAAAAATCAAGAGTGGACATTTCTTTACCAACTATTTCCTTCAGTGTGGCCCACCTGAATCATAGGTCAAAACTTAATGTGGGATAACACATATAATGGCTGGAGTGGATATCACATGAATATCAAGGGAGGGCACACTAGAAGGGTGGACGTCTCTTTACCAACTGTCTTTTTTAGGATACTAGAAGAAGTAGCTTACCAAGTACCCATACTAAAATCACGTACTACAACTTATGTTATGAGAATCCCTACTTTAGAATGCCTAGAAAATGGAGAATGCATAGACCATGCATTTCGTGTTATTTAACTAAGTGTAGGGATCAGATTGTGTGCCCATTCACCATCATCACCACCATAAAGGGTTGTGGACCCATTCTGAGGAAGAAATGCCAAGCAATGTAAATTACCTACATGACACTTGGCACATACCAATACATGAGAAATGCTCCGGTGATATCAAAGCACTATAAGTTCTAGTGCTCCTAGTATATTGGTTCAATTGGATGGTCAAATAGATTGATCCGAATTGTCCACTAAGTTCAAATAAAGTAAAAGTGACATTGTTTTCTTTCGTTTACAACCAAACCCCAATTGCAATCCATGCATTTAAAGTTGGACATAAAACAATTTGAACTGTTTTGAGAATAATCTCTTATTATAAACTGATCACGACTAATACTCGCTTATGTTATTAAATTAAAGCATTGCAATTCTACTCCGTTGAACATCCAAACATAGCCCAAATAAACTAAGAAAATAAAAATGGCATTATACCTCAGCAAGATCCTCTGCAAGGCACTAGAGCTAGCCTATAAGAGAAGTAATTTTCCACTGTAGAGTCGGAATCACCTTTTTTGCCTGTTCGCCAAAAGCTCGAGACTAAAACAGGCGAAGTAGGTGATTTTGACTCTATAAAGGTAAGTTACTTCTCCTACTGGCCAACTTCAGTGCCTTACAGGGGATCTTGTTAAGGTATAATGTCATCTTTATTTGCTTCCTTAGTTTATTTAGACTATGTTTGGATATTCAACGGAATGGAATTGCAATGCTTTAGTTCAATAACACAAGTTAGTGTTAACCCTGATCCATTCATAATCAAATATCATACTCAAAGACAATTCAAATAATAAATGTATTAGTGCTAACACCCACTTATGTTATTAAACTAATGCATAGCAATTACTCCATTGAACATCCAAAAACAGCATAAATAAACTAAGGAATCAAATAAACGTAGCATTATACCTTTACAAGGCATTGGAGTTTGCCCGAAAGAGAAGTAACTTTCCTCTGTATAGTTGAAATCACCTACTTTGCAAATCCAACACTTCTACAAAAGCTCGTTGCTTTCTCTCTCGCTTCAGAGAAGCAAAGGGAGCCTGACTTGAACTTTTGGATAATCAAGAGTCGGAGCTGAAACAGTCGAAGCAGGTGATTCTAACTCTATAGAGGCAAGTTATTTCTTTTATGGGCAAGCTCCAACACCTCGCAGAGGAACTTGCTAAGATATAATGTCGTCTTTATTTACTTCCTTAGTTCATTTAGACTATGTTTAGATGTTCAACAGAGTAGAATTGTAATTCTTAAGTTCGATAACAAAAGTGAGTGTTAGCACTGATTTATTCACAATCGGATATTATTCCCAAAGATAGTTCATACTATGAACGAATCAAGACTAACACTTGTGTTATTAAACTAAAGCATAGCAATTCCACTCCGTTGAACATCCAAACACAATATAAATAAACTAAGGAAACAAATAAAGATGGCATTATTCCTTAGCAAGATCCCATACAAGGCACTAGAGCTTGCCCGTAAGAAGAAATTTGACTTTATAGAGTTGAAATCACCTGTTTGCCTATTTCGGCCCCAACCATTGCTTCTCAAAAAGCTCATGAGGCATTGAGAGCTTTTGAGGAAGAAAGGACCGCAGTTGAAATAGGCAATGCAAGTGATTCCAACTCTACGAAGGCAAGTTACTTCTATTACATACCAGCTCCAGTGCCTTGCAGAGATCTTGTTGGGGTGTAATGTCATCTTTATTTGCTTTTTTAGTTTATTTAAATTGTGTTTGGATGTTCAAAGAAGTCGGATTGTTATTCTTTAGTTCAATAACATAAGTGGGTGTTAATCCTGACCTGTTCATAATCAGATATTATGCTCAAATACAATTCTTATTATGAACATATTAGGGCTAACAACCACTTATGTTATTGAACTAAAGCACAACAATTTTACTCCGTTGAACATCTAAACACAGGAAGTAAATAAAGATGGCATTATACCTTTACAAAGCATTGGAGCTTGCCCGTAATAAAAGTAATTTTCCTCTATAGAGTTAGAATCACTTGGCTCGCATGTTTCAACCCCAACCCGTGCTTCTCCAAAAGTTCATGAAGCAGGAGCTTTTAGAGAAGCAAGTTTTGGAGTTGAAACAAGTGAAGCAGGTGATTCCAACTTTATAAAGTAAAGTTACTTCTCTTATGGGGTAGCTCCAGTGCTTTATAGAAAATTTCGCTGAAGTATAATGCCATAATCAGAGATTATTCTCAAATACTGTATTTGGATGTTCAATGGAGTGGAATTACAATACTCTAGTTCAATAACATAAGTACCTGGTAGCCTTGATCCATCCATAATCAAAGATTACTCTGAAAGACATTCAGATTAAGAATGCTAAAATATTTTCTAGCAATCAGAGAGCCATGGGAAGAGCTATATGTCAGTGTCATCATCCTAAGAATTGAACTTGATAACCTTCGGATCACGACTGAGAGAGTCCATTTAAGCCATACAGTCGATCCTTAGTATGGATTTCTTATAGAGGCTCTCTAGAAAGTTTTCCCTAGTAGAGTTTCAAGTTTCAACATCCTAAGACACAAGAAAGAAATTATTAAAGAAGAAAGAAAAGATATGGCAAAAAAGTGGGAAGAACTCCCAACTCAGAGCCAATCGGGTCAATCCCCTAGCTAGGTTTTCGGCTATCATCTACTTCAAAATTTCACACAATGCCTATAATTCTATGTTTCACCTTACCAACAAAACAAAAGCAACTGAAATTCTAATAGAATCAAGTGATCATAGTAAAGGTAATTGAAGCAATAATCAAGAGATTGAGGACAACAATGCATATGGTTTCTCATAGTACAAATCACATAATGGTTTTCCCATCTGATCATTCTTTGAATAGTAGCAGTGCATACAAACCCAAAAATAAATAAATAAAAATATATGAGGTGAGATGACTAGTTCACAACAGAAAACAGTACAAAAAACCACACAGGCAAGTGTTTGTTAAAAACATCGTTACGAAAATCAAGAACAAAGAATATATCTTCGACGTGATGATATGCACAGTATAGTTGGGTTTTCAGTTTGGACACCAACTTCTACAAACTGAAAACACCCAAATATTCACATATAAGGCAGCCCATCTAGCACCACCACCTGTTCCAATGTGCATGGTTCCATCCGCCCATCAAGTGGGTGGGTTCTGGTCTACACATCCCATAGGCCTGGAAATTATTATTATTATTATTTTAAAGGACTAATCAGAAAAACTTGGATCATTCACTCATTCCATAAATGTGGCCCGCCTGACAAGAGGAACAGATTGGTTTTCTAGTAAAGATATTAAAAAGTAGGCAAACCCCCTGATTGACGGATTGGATCTTGCACCTGAGTGTGGCACATTTGGTGGCGTGTGTATGGGTGGCCTAATTCATTCATTTGCAATTAGCAGAATTCCCTATGCATCATTGGTTGGATGATCTCATAATTTCTTATGTGGAAATAAAATATTGCTATTACACAATTCTCAGTCCATTCCGCACCTATGGGCCCGACAATCAACAATCCGGACCGTTAATCTACGGCCCCACCGTGGATGGATGAAAATCTGATATATCCAATGATCCCAACCATCTGATTGGTGCACAGTTTTCAATAGTTTATAGGTGATCATCTATACTCTAATTTCCCAAGCTCTTTTGCAGATAAGAATCAGACAACTACAATTTCAATGAGAGTGGTCATTGCATCATACACTATCAATGATCCAAATCACTCATCTGCTTGATCAACACATGGATGGGTGATAGATCAAAAGTCCCCTCCATTGAATGATCCCATACATCCTACAGATGAACTACCCCCAATGCAATCAGGACATTCGTTTTACTTTATTTCCAATTGCCCATTCATAGCGAACTAATCAGATAAGTAGATCACCCAACAGATACAATACCCATCCACAGCAGGGCCCACCTAACAAACGTTCCAGATCATAGGACCCCAGACATGAAATTAGCATATCCAAATCCACCAAAAAATCAACCACTCACCAAGAACACGATCCTTCGCTCACCAACCTCCGGTCGCGCCGGCCGAACCTCACCATTCATCGCCAATCTCTCAGGACCTCCATGAACGCCATACCAACCAACAACCGGCAATCCTCCCGCAAATCCGACCTCCGGAAGGCAAGGCATCGCGACCGTCCGATCGACAAAGGGCAATCCATCGGGCTGCGTCCGCAATGCAACCCCCCTATCAACTACCATCTCCTTCACAACTTCATCAAAAAGCTCTCGATTCCTCAGAATCTCCTTCTTGATAATCTCTTTGCGAATACAAGCCTTCTCAGCTTCTCGTGTAAACGACTCTCCTCTAGGCTGGAGCCAATCCAACGGCTGGAAATCTTTCGTCGTATGCCCCACTAGAAAATCCGAAAATCCAAAATTATAAATAGAAAAAAAATAAAAATAATTGTAGACTTTTCAAAAAAAAAAACCTGGCAGTGGTGGAGCTGCTAAATAGCGATGCGAGGAGAAGTAGGAAGGAGGCGGATCGTCGCCTGCTCTGAGCTTGAATTCCATCAGACGAATTTGTGATTTTCAGAGAGCGAGTCTGACAGTACGACAAGATCGTTTTGGGTTTTGGGTATGGGGTTTTGGGTTTTTGTCAGTCAGGGAATGAAGGGAAGAAGGGGAAGCGGTTGGCTGGTGTACCACACACCACCGACCTGGCATGTGTTGACGTTACTAATTTCTGTGGGTCCCATCATAAGGTATGTGTTATATCCAAACCGTCCATCCATTTGAAGAGCTCATTTAAGGTTTGAGCTTAAAAGTAAGACAGATCCAAAGATCAAGTGGACCACACTGTAAAAGCAGTGGGGGATTGAACGGTTACCATTGAAACCCTTTTGGTGGTCATAGAAGTTTTGGATCAATATAATATTTGGTTTTTCTCTTCATCTAGGTCTGTTTTACCTTATGAACAGATTGGATGGAAAATAAACATTAAGGTGGGCCTTGCGAATGTTTTAAAGGTGAGAATCATTATCACTGCTTTTATTTATGGTGTGGTCCACTTGAAATTTGGATATGCCTCATTTTTGGAATTATGATCTAAAATGATCTCACTAAACTGATATACGGTGTAGATATAATATATACATCATTGTGGGGTCCATGTAATTTTGATCTCATTTGAACCGTATAGCCCTCGGTGGTGTATGGTGCACCAGCCATTCCGCTTCGCGAGATCGTTTGCGTGGGAAAGAAGGAATATGAATCGGATGAGTCCTCTTGCCACAAACGGACGCGGATTTAGCGACTGTCAGGGTTGTTTGACTCCGTACGAAGCAAAGTCACCAAGTTCTATATGGCCCCACCATAATATATGTTTGTATCCATACCGTTCATTCGTTTGGAGAAATCATTTTAGGATATCAACCAAAAAATGAGTCAGATCCAAAGGTAGAGTGGACCTCACCAGAGAAAATTGTGGGGATGGAACGCCTGTCATTAAAAGCTTCTATGGGCCATAGAAGTTTTAGATCAAGCTTATATTTGTATTTGCCCTTATTTCATGTCTGTGTTAACTTATGAACAGATTGGATCTCAAATAAATATCACGGTGGACCTTACAAAGGTTTCAATGGTGGGCGTTACTCTCCCCACTGTTTTTATGGTGGGATCTACGGATCTGCCTCATTTCTTCGCTCATACCATAAAATGATCTTTCCAAAGGGATGGACGGTGTGGATACAACACATACATTATGGTGGGACCTACAGCTAATCCGCATCCGCCACAAATAGATTTTCCTATTTGTCGCGATGTAATTGGTTCAGGAAAATCCTGTTTGGATACGGATTCGAATCGCAGTCTTCTGGTATCCGAATCGGAGTCTCTTATACGGGAATAACGCTCGCGTGACTTCCGTACGTAGAGTCGGGGGCGGGAGGCGGATTCTGCGACGGAAACTAGGTGGGCCCCACCGAATGATTTTTTTAAAATCCACCACGTCCATCCATTTTTCCATATTATTTTAGTGAATGACCCAAAAATTCGTAAGATCTAAAATAAAGTGGGCAGCACGAGAGGAAAAGGTGAGCAGGAAAATGACTGCCGTTGAAACCTCGCTGGGGTCCACCGTGACGTTTATATGCCATCCATACCGTTCATAAGTTCATTCCTACAGGGATGAACTGAAAACACAAAATATTAGCCTGATACAAAACTTCCGTGGCTTCATGAATGCTTTAATGGTAGATGATCAATCCTCATGGTTTCGTATAGTGCGGCCCACTTGAGTTTTGTATTTTTCTTGTTTTTGGTCCTGTATACTAACATGATCAGGCAAAAATGATGGACGGTATGGATCTATGAAAAACATCACGGTGGGCCCCATCTAGCTTCTCAGGAAGGTTCAAGTCTTAAGTCGTTAACCTTCATCCAGGTCCACGTGACTTAAATGAACAGATTAGATGGCAATTAACTATCACTGTGGGCACTAGGAAGGTTTCAACGGTGAGTGTCATTATCACCGTTCCTTCATGTGGTGTGGTCCACTTGAACCTTGTATCTCCTTCATTTTTTAAAATTTTTCTCAAAAATGATATGGAAAAATGGATGGACGGTGAGGATAAAACTCATATATCACGTTGGCCCCTAACAGCTATTGTACGTTCCGAGCTACGTACGGGCGGAGCAGTACCCAATCCGTAATGTCCGGTACGATCCCCGAAAATCAGGGTAGCGGATTAGGTCCGTCCCGGCCTCGCCCAGGACGCTGCGTCCTTTACGGTGGGGCACACCTTAATGCATTTATTTTATATCCACACCGTTCATCCGTTTTTCCTTATCATTTAAGAGCATTTATTCAAAAGTGAAGCAGATCCAAGTCTCAAGTGGACCACAAAGAGCCGTGGTTGAACCCTCTACCGTTAAAAACTTCCTAGGGGCCACCCTAATGTTTCTGTGATGTTCATTTTCTATCAATATGTTGATAAGATTACATAAACCTGAATGAAGGGTGAAAAAATATATATCAGATTGATCTAAAACTCTTGTGGCCTACAATGAGGTTTTAATCATCAATCGCCACTCTTTCCCAAGGTATGGTCCACCTGAGATTTGAATGTAATTAATGTTTGGGCTCAGTTATTAAAATGATTTTTAAAAACGGTTGAACGGCGTGGATATACAATACATACATCAAGGTGGGCCCCACGGCAAGGGCCGCACCTAATCGGCTCCCGAAAATAGACTGGGACGGTAGAACACAGCTCCAATCTCGGCAATGTGGAAAAGTTCTGTGGACCTCACAGTGACTATATGTTTCATCCACACCGTCCATTAATTATTTCAGATTATTTCAGAGTACCAGTCGAGAAATTATCTATATCCAAAGCTAAATTATAGCACACCACGCGTAGCAGTGAGGATAAAGACATCCGTTGAAACCTTCCTAGGGTCCACCTTGATATCTATTTTCCATCCAATCTGTTCATAATATCAAAAAGACCTGAATTAATGGATAAAACAAATATCATCTTGATCCAAAATTTTCCTGCCCCAAAAGGTTTTTAATGGTTGAATCCCCACTCTTTCATGTGGTGTGGTCCACTTGAGATGTGTATATCCCTCGTTTTTGGGACCATTGTATAAAATGATCTTGAAAAATTAATGTATGGCGTGGATAATACAAATACATCGTAGTGGGGCCCAAAGAGTTTTGCCACGTCTACAAAATGGGGAAGTCCGTACTGCGCTATACACTGCACAATCCGATTCGACCTTAGGACGGTTTTGCCTCCCAACGTTCAATAAAATAAAGACATGCGTTATAAAAAGAAATGCCGTAACGGTGTCGTTCCGTACAGGTGTTAAACATGTGTCGTGATCTGAAACGTTGATTTTGTGGGACACCACATAGATGGGCTAGAGGCCCACATCTTTGGTGATTGGACAAATCTAACCGTCTGATTTCCCTAGGTGCCATCTTCTTATTACGGACCGTTCCTTTCGTATGTCACTGATCGCATTGCTATCACCGTTCGATCACCTTGATTTCTTCGCTATAGATAATAGACGCGGTGGCCCACAAAACTATGGTTTTGATCACAACACACGAGTTGTAGATGTGCTGCAATTTTCCGGCGCCCCTCTTCGAACTCAAAAGTGTCCAGGTGCGATTAACCGAACCCCTAAACATCGCACGGCTTTGCTTAGTCATCCACGTACGTGGCCTCAGTGGATCCCCGACTATGGGGCCCACATTGATGCATGAGTCCTGTATCCACGCCGTCCATCTGTTTCACCAGATCATTTTAGGGAATTAGGCCGAAAATGCAGAAGATCCAGATCTCAGGTGGACCGCACTACAGGAAACAGTGTTGATTCAACACCCACCATTAAAAACTTCTTGAGGGCCACCAGAATTCTTATTTGACATCCAACCTGTTGATAAGGTCAAAAGGACCACACAGATATCAGCTTCATCCAAAGCTTTTATGGCCTTAAGAAGTTTTTAACGGTCAATCACAACTGTTTCCTGTGGTGTGGTCTAACTGAGATTTGTATCTATTTCATTTTTGGGATCATTCCTTCAAATATTATGTGGAAACGGATGGACAGCGTGGATAGAAGACACGTGCATCGAGGTGGGCCATATCCATGGATCCACCGAGGTCGCATCCGTCATCCACATGCGCCATGACGAGGAATTTGTGCTTTTTAATAGTGAAATTACAAAAATACCCACGTTTATTTTTATTTTTATTTTCTATATATATAATAAAAGATAAAAAAATAATAAAAAAAGCAGTAAAATTAAGATTTTGAGGTCTACCATGACAATATGAACAAATCACATGGGCTCGTAACTTTCATTTCCTTGTTGTTGTTAGAGGGGGGCATCGAGCCGAGTCGAGTCAAGGTGGGCCAAGCTTGGCTTGGCTTGTCCATGATGTACTCGAGTTCGAGCTCGAGCTCGAGCTTGGCATCGAGCTCGACATCGAAGCTTGGCTTGTTTGCCAAAGCTGTCGAGTCGAGTTAGTGGTTTGAGTCGAGTTGAGTTTACCTTAAGTCGAGCTCGAGCTTGTTGGGTGAGAGAGTAATGGATTCTGTTCTTGATCCTCCTCCATTGATGAAAAATTCAAAAATCTTAAGAGAATCAAAGCAAAACCCGATGAAAAAATCAAACAAAGCTTTAAACCAGATGAGGAAACTTGTAAGAACTGATCTGTTCTTGATCTTCTTTCTCGCCTAAGAAGTAGATCTCAAGAGATTGAAATCATACTATTGTGGAGCTGAAATGAAAACTGGTGGTGGTGGTGGTCGGGATGGGCGTGTGGCTGGCAGTGCGTAGAGAAAGAGAAGAAAGGAAAAGGGAAGGGGGTGCGTGCGGTCGGGTAGAGAGTCTGAGGTTTGTTATTTATTTATTTATTTATTTTTAAGTTTAAACTTAAAACTTATATTAATATTTTATATATATATATATAATATAATATATAATATATTTATTAATCGAGCTCGAGTTTGAGCTTCGAGTCGAGTCGAGTTCGAGTCAAGTCGACTTGAAATGCCCCCTGGTCAAACTTGGCTTGAACTCAACTCGAGCTTCAAATAATTAGCTTGGCTTGGCTCGAATCGGCCATTCAAGCCAAGTCAATCTGAGCTGACTCAAGCCGAGTCGAGCGAGCTTTTCAAGCTAGCTTGACTCGTGAACAGCCCTAGTTGTTGTAAAGAATAAACAAAAGAGGGTAGTAATGTAATTTCTCTTTTGCATGATTTTTATATTGGGTGAACATTATGGTGTGATTCACTTTTTTCACATATTGGATATTTAACACACATAATGACGGAGGAAAAAAAAGAAGAAAAAAGATAGCTTTATTAACAACTAATTATGAGCCATTGGTTAGATCCCAAATGTGGATCATCAATTGAATTATGTCAACTCTTTGATGATTTAGTTCTTTTGAAAAGGAATGGTCACCCATGACCTTTGTATCATCATTGTTAAAATAATTTAAAATTTTCCTTTCCATCTATCATAGCCCTATCAAATAAAGAGTTTGTGCCATTGAAAAAGACCCATATTCAGTTGCTAAAGACGCAATGTATCTTATTTCAATATGTCATATTTTAAGAACACTTGAATGAGTTTAACATCCTCATAAACAGATTGATGGCGGTCGATGTGAAAATTGACTATAAAGAAAATAATGCGCTTTTGCTCTAATCAATGCTAAATTTGTAGAATAGTTTGATTATGAACATCAACAACGGTCCATATCTCAATATGGAGATCCGCTGTGTCCATGTTGCATGTTGAAGAGTCTTGTAGAAAAACACATATGGAATATGTTAATGATGTTATGATGGTCAGAGGAATATCCAATGAAAAAAATACCAATGGAAAGATCAAACAAGATTTAATTCAAAATGGTATATATATATATATATATATATATATATATATATATATATATATATATATATATATATATATATATATATATATATATATATAAGCGTTGGAATCGTGGAAAGAACAAGTACTTGTAGAAAATTTATAAACTCAAGAAAAAAAAATAAAAATTCTAAGCGTGATTTGCAAGATCAAGTATCGGATTCAAAGGATTCTCAGGAAACCTAGTTAAGAAAGCTAATTCATCCAATGACGAGGAAGTATTGTCAATGGTGATTCGACGAGAGAATTTAAGACATCAATAGATCTTATATTCGGGCACTCCACTCCATATAACTCCACACAGAGATTGTTTATATATATATATATATATATATATATATATATATATATATATATATATATATATATATATATATAGAGTCACGGTCTCCTGCTACAAGGCCGCATGAAGTTTCAATGCGAGCTTGTATATGCGCAGTTAGATTCCACTCACGGCTGGGATTCGGCAGCCGTGAGAATGAGAGTCTGAAAAACAAAGACTCGTGCCAAGATTTTCACAATCTCATGGGATTGCGTAACTCAGTACCCTTAGCGTACTGAGTAAACTCTGTGGGATCCACCATTATTTATTTATTTTTATTGACTCTGTTCATCCATATTAACAGATAAATTTAAGGCTTTAGCTCAAAATGGAAGCATATCAAAATCTCAAGTGGACCACACCACAGGAAACAGTGTGATTGAACCTCTACCATTGAAAAATTTTTAAAGGCCACAGAAGTTTTGAATCAAGCTGATGTTTGTGGTTTCTCTTCATACTTATCTTTTTGATCTTATGAACAGTTTGGATGATAAATAAACATTACTATGGGCCCTAGGAAGATTTCAACAGTGGAAATCATTATTCCACACTGTTTCCTGTGGCATGGTCTACTTAAGCTTTGGATTTACTTCAATTTTTGGATCAACCCTTGAAAGTAGCAAGAAAAATAGATGGTCGGTTTAGATAAACTGCATACATTCACAGTGGGCCCAACCGAGTTTACTTAGTACGATAAAAGCATACTGAGTAACTCAGTATGCAATCTAACTTCCTGTAACACAAAGTTCTGTGGGTCCCACCACTATGTTTTTGTTGCATCCAATCTGTCGATCTGTTTTTTCACCTCATTTTAGAACATGAGCCCAAACATGAGGGAGACCCAAAACTCAAGTGGGGGCCACGAGTGAGTATTGAATGTCCACCATTGAAAAATTAGTGGGTTCACAGAAGTTTTGGATCAGGGATATAATTGTGTTTTCAGTTCATCCATGTAGGAATCACCTTATGAACAGTGTAGATGGCATATAAACATCACGGTGGTACCATGAAGGTTTTAACAGTGGTACCATGAAAGTTTTAACGGTGTAATGCACAATGCTTTGTGGGCCGATCATAAGGTGATTGATGTATGTGTTTTCCATTCATCCATATCTATGTAATCTTATCGAGTAAAATGGATGGATGGAGTGGATAAAATAGGTAAATCATGGTGGGCCCCACAGAGTTTACTCAGCATGTTAAGCACACTTAATTGCTTAGTACATGTAATCCGCTTCCGATTATGATGGAGGTGGTACCGATGCATTCGGGGACGCAGATTGCCTTCTTACTTTGCTAGGTGGCTACTATAAGGTACTTTGTGGGCCCACCATGATATATGTGTTTAATCCACGTCGTCCATCCATATTGAATGATTATTTTAGGGCATAATCTAAAAACGAGGTAGATCCAAATCTCAAATGGACCACACCACATGAAACAGTGGTGATTCAACGCCCACTATTAAATAGTGGTGATTTACCTATTTTATCCACTTCGTTCATCCATTTTACTGGATAAGATTACACAGACATGGATGAATGGAAAACACAAATATCAGCTTGAGCCAAAACTCCTTTGGCTTGAAGAATTTTTCAAAGGTGGACATTCAATTCACACTTGTTCTTATGGTGTGCTCCACTTGAGCTTTGGATATGCTTGAATTTTGGGCTCAACCCATAAAATGAGCTGGAAAAACGGATGGACGGTGTGGATAAACCACATACATTAATTCATGGTGGGCCCAACATAGTTTTGTTGAGCATGATAAAAGCCTATAAAGTAACTCGATGCGAGCAATTTTATTTCACGGGACCCTGCTACAGCCGGATGGCAAATAAACATTACAGTAGGCTTAGGAAGTTTTTAATGATGGGTGTTTAATCACAACTGTTTTCCTATGGTGAGGTCTATTTGAGATTCGGATATACTTTGTTACTGGGCTCATAATTGAAAAAGATCGGAAAAATTAGATGGACGGCATGGATTAAACACATACATTATGATCAACCAAAAGAGCACCATTTAATATTTTCCTAGCTATGTACAACATGCACGCGAGTCATTGTTTTGAAAACTCTCTCACTCTCACGGCTGTCGAATCCCAGCCGTGATTAGTATCTAACAGCTCATATAGAAGTTCGCATTAAAGCTCCGTGCGGCCTTGTGCGCAGGAGACCATTTCTATATATATATATATATATATATATATATATATATATATATATATATATATATATATATATCAGTTATATGATGACATCACAGTTTAGATGAGTGATAATAAGTAACACACGTAAAATTGTGGGGATCGAAAATGTCAGGATTATTATGTTTAATAGTATCACACATAGTTTTTGGTATGTGGCACATACCCGACCTAGAGAAAAGTCTTTTGTCATTAGAAAAGTTCGATGAATATGGTTATAATTTTTTTAATAAAAATGGTTGATTAAAAATTGTAAAAGGGGTGATGATAGCTGCGAATGAAGATTGATGGGCATATTATATCGGTTGGTCGGAGACACTGTTGTTGGCAATATTTTTGTTGCCAATGTTGTGATAGACTCTACTACAATCTGACATAGGCAGTTGAGCCACATGAGAAAGCAAAGACTAAAAGTATTTCTTAATCAAAATTTATTACCTTATTCATAGTCTATTAATTTAGATTTGTGTGAGGATTGACAATTGGAAAGCTCTATGAAGCTCATTTTTTCTCATCCACTACTGAAACTAAGGATATTTTAAATTTAATTCATTCTAATACTTGAAAGACTCCAAATGAATGTTTTAGAGGTTTAAAATATTTTATTTCTATTACTGACGATTTCTCTAAGAATGTATATGTTCACGTGTTGAGACTGAAAAGTTATGCTTTTACTTGTTTTATCAAGTTTAAAGCATCAGTTGAAAATCAGAAATGAAAGAAGATTAAGTGTTTAAGAACCGATAACAGAGGATGATACATTTCAAAAGTATTAATAAATTTTTGCAATAAGCGTAACATTGAAAAGCACTCATGGTCCCTGATACTCCACAATAGAATTGAGTGGCAGAACATATAAACTGTGCAATGACCCAAACTATTCTTGATTTATAATAATATATTGTAATAATTATATATATAGAGGAACGCTCAGCTACGCACCGGTTTGCACGTCATTACGTGCGAACCTTCCTATCAATCGTAGGATTAGGCAAACGGTCTGGATGAAGGCGCTCTTAGCGCAAGCTTAAAAGAGCGAGTTTCATTCTCTCGCACGCCTCTTCACCCTCTCCGAAGGATGCGGCGAAAGCCTTTTCACATGAAATTTCTCCGTTTGGATGCTATGTGGATCCCACCAAGATGTTAGTGATAAATCCACCCCGTCCATATATTTTTAAAAATAATTATATGGTGTGAACCCAAAATTGAGGTAGATCAAAATCTTAAGTGGGCCACATAATGTTGATTGAACTCTCACCATTAAAAACTTCCTAGGGCTACCAAAATTTTGGATCAAGTTGATATTTGTGTTTTTTTCCCATCATCGAAGTCTTTATGACCTAATCTACAGGTTGGATGTCAAATAAATATCACGGTAACGGTGAGAATCATTGTCATTGATGTTTCCTGTGGTGTGGTCCACTTGAGATTTGGATCTGCCTCAGTTTTGGGTTAATGCTCTGAAATGATAAGGAAAAATGGATGGATGAGGTAGATTTCTCAAAAACATTATGGTGGGCCCCACTTAGGTTTCTAGCGCCAAAAGGCTTTTGCAGGAAATACGCACTTGAAAAATTGCACCGCAAATTTAATGCGAAATCCTTTCACATTGCGCTGGAAACCTAAGTGGGACCCACTGTGATGTTTTAAAGAAATCCAATCCGTCCATCCGTTTTATGAGATCATTTTAGGACATGCATACAAAAATGAGCCGAATCCAATACTCAAGTGGGCCGAAAACGTGAAGATTGAACTTACACAGTTGAAATATTCATAGGTCACAGAAGTTTTGAATAAGGATAATATTTGTGTTCTCAGCTAATCCTAGTAGGAATGACGTTATAAATGGTATAGATGGCATGTAAATATCACTATAGACCCAAGGAGGTTTCAACGGTAGGAATTTCCCTAACCACATTTTCCTTTGGTACGGCTCGCTTGAGCTTTGGATACTGTTCATTTTTGGTAAAACGAACTCACAAAACATATGGACGGGGAGGATTTTTCACAAACATTACAGTGGCCCCCACTTGGGTTCCCAGTGCGGAACTTCTTTGGTAGAAAATCCGCGTCTAGCACGGATTAGCTACCGACAGGTTGAGTAACCAGACTCCCTAATGAAGTGACGTCACCAAGTTCTGTGGGCCACACCATGATGTATGTTTTGTATCTGCACCGCCCATCCATTTGAAGAGATCATATTAGGGCATGATCCAAAGAATGAGTCAGATCCAAAGATCTAGAGGACCCCACCACAAAAAATAGTAGGGAGAGTGACGCCCAACATTAAAAAGTTCTTAGGGCCACAAAAGTTTTCATCAAGCTACTATTTGTGTCTTCCCTTCTTTCATGTATGCCTTAACACATGAACAAATTGGATCTCAAATAGAAACCATGGTGGACCTTTTGAAGGTTCAACGGTGGGCGTCACTCTCACCACTGTTTTCTATAGTGGGGTCCACCCCAGCCTTGGATCTACCTCGTTCTTTGGACCAAATCCTAAAACGATCTCTCCAAATGTATGTACAGTGGAGATACAACACATACATCATGGTGGGGCCCACAGAACTTGTGACTTCACTTCAGTAGCGAGTCTGGCTACTCAACCTCTGTAAGTATCCAATCCGCGTCATCTACTCAACCTCTGTTAGTATCCAATCCCCCTCAGCTACTCAACCTCTGAATCTAATCTATTTCTCATGGGGCCCACCATGATGTTTTTGAGAAATATATCCGTTCATCCATTTTTTTAGCTCATTTTAGGACTCGAGACCAAAAGTGAGCAGCATACTGTACTCAATTGAGCCGTACCGAAGGAAAAGGGGGTAGGGAAATTCCTACTGTTGAAACCTCCTTGGGGTCTATAGTGATATTTACATTCCATCTATATCATTCAAAACGTCATTCTTACTAAGATTAGTTGAGAACACAAATATTATCCTTATTCAAAACTTCTGTGACCTATGAATATTTCAATTGTGTAAGTTTAATCTTCACATTTTCTGCCCACTTGATTATTGGCTTCGGCTTGTTTTTGTGTGCATGTCCTAAACTGATCTCATAAAACGGATGGACGGATTGGATTTCTCAAAAACATCACGATGGGTCCCACTTAGGTTTTCAACGCAATGTGAAAGGCTTTCGCAGAAATTTAGCAGCTCGATTTTTTCAAGCGCGGATTTCCTGTGAAAGCTGTTTGCACGCTGAAACCTAAGTGGGTCCCACCATAATGTTTTTGAGAAATCGACCTCATCCATCCATTTTTCCTTATCATTTCAGGGCATTATCCCAAAATTGAGGCAGATCCAAATCTCAAGTGGACCACACCAAAGGAAGCAGCGGTGATAATGATTCTCACCGTTAAATATTTTTTAGGGCCCACCGTGATATTTATTTGACATAAACCTATAGATTAGGTCATAAAGACCTAGATGATGGAAAAATATATATAAATATTAGCTTGATCCAAAAATTTGGTAGCCCCAGGAAGTTTTTAATGGTGAGAGTTCAATCAACACTGTGGCCCACTTGAGATTTTGATCTACCTCAGTTTTGGGTTCATACCATAAAATTATTTTTAAAAATGTATGGACGACATTGATTTATCACTAACATCTTGGTAGGACCCACCTAGCATCCCAACAGAAGAATTTCATATGAAAAGGCTTCCGCTGCATCTTTTGGAGAGGGTGAAGAGGCGTGCGAGAGAAGGAAACTAACCCTTTCAAGCTTGCACTAAGAGCGCCTTCATCCAGACAGTTTGTTGGATTTGACGGTTACTAGGAAGGTTCGCACGTAATGACGTACGAACCGGTGCGTAGCTGAGTGTTCCTCGTGTGTGTGTGTGTGTGTGTGTGTGTGTGTAGAGAGAGAGAGAGAGTCATGCTCACTTGTGCACCTAGGCACGTGCGCACCTTTGCACACGTGTCATGGGTGTCTAATCTGAATGGTCCATGTGATGCGGAATACCATAAAACCTCAAGGGACAAATTTTCACCCTGATCTAAAATTCTGGTGGGCCATAGCAAAGAGAAATGCAAATCAAGGGAGGAAACTATTTTCATTTTTCATGGCCCACAAAGTTTTGAATCAAAGTAAAACTTGGGCCCGGGAGGTTTCACGAGGTGCTGCTTCACATGGACGGTTCAGATTTTGGATCCACATCACGTATGATGGGTTCTCAAAAAAGTTCGCACCAGTTCCGTGTGAACTGGTGCGCAGGTGAGCATTACCATATATATATATATATATATATATATATATATATCACACATCCCACATGCACACACGCATACATACATGACCAATCATTCATCCATCAATAATCTGTATAAATTCGACTGTCCAATTAGGTATCTGGTATGTACAAATTTGACCACCCAATTTTGTGTACAATCTATCTAATTATAATTGTTAATGTGTGCATTAAATATGTCTAATTATAACTATTGATTGGTGCACAAAATTTGTCCAAATTTGACTATTGGATTATGCACGAAACCGTTCAGATATGTTCATTGATTCATGTGCATAAAGCATGTATATTGGACCATAGATTTAGGGCTTGTTTGATTTTTTGTGATACAAGTAAATACCGGTAAATAAGTAATTATTACTTTTTCACCGTGTTTGAAAATGTGAGAGTAATTCCATCTCGAAAATCGATACAAAAGTGTTGACTTAAATATGTGGACCCCACCGTAATGTATACGATATATTCGCACCGTCCATCTATTTTATTAGAACATTTTGGAGAATGAGACGAGAAATGAGACAGATCCAACACTCAAATGGTCCACACGGAAGGAAACAGTGGCCATAATTCGTCCACCGTTGAAAGTTGTTTCCTTGATTGGGCACACATTGAGGTTTTTCATCATCTAATCCGTTCAAAAGGTCACACATACATGGATAAGGGGAAAACACAAATATCAGCTTGATTCTAAACTTTTAAGGGCCCCAAGAAGTTTTTAATGGTAGGTGTTCGATTTTTGCTGTTTCCTGTGGTGTGGTCCACTTGAGCTTTGGATCCACCTCATTTTTTTGCTCATGCCCTAAATTTAGTTGGCATAACAAATGAGCGGTGTGGATAAGTCACATACATCACGATGAGCCCCACATTGATTTTGTAATTTTCTTGATTTAAGTGTTAAAAAAGTAAGTTGTCACATATGTATTGGGAAAGATGTTATAATTACCTAGGTAAATAATTATTACCTATTTACATGATAATTACAGTTGAGCTGAAAAATCAAATAGGCCCTTATACGTACAATCCATGCAAATCTACCCGTTGATCTATGTACTCATTCATCCATCCTTTTAACTACACATCCGTTTATCCGCTCATTCATATGTACCATACATTCATCCACCACCCATCCGTGCATATATACACAACCCGAATATGGCACACATGGTCATGCGCAATATCAAGGAGGGCCAGTATGTATTAAAGAGGTGATGTGTAAGGAAGGAGATAGAGGCAATGGAATCCCCTTTATGAAAAGAGAGGTGTGTGTGAGAGTGAGAGGCATGATAGTAAAATAAAAAGAAAGAGGTCATGGGGAGGAAGAGAGAAAACGAGAAAGAGAGAGAATATGAGTGTACTCATGCATGGATTCTTCATTATTTTATTTTAATTATTTTTTTATTAACATCTTATGTTACTTGTTTAAATTATATTTTTTAATTATCATATCTTTATATTTGGATTAATCATGCCTTGTTACTTTTTTTTTTTCTCAATTTAATAAATTAATTCTAAGAAAAATAAGATTTTAGAGTTTTATTTTTAAAATTTTTGATTCTTTTTTAAATTATTTTTTAAAAAATAAAAATTTATATTTATACAAGAAACTCCTAAATTTTAAATTTATTAAATATACATCTAAACTTCCATATTAAATTCTAGAAGTTTCATGGTTTCTAGTGTAATTTTTGGAATTTTAGCATTGTTGTGATTTTAGTTTTCCAATGTTAATCTATACAATTTCTGCAATTCGTATACTGATATGCATTTTTTTTTAAAAATTAGGATTTTAAATGCATTATTTTCGATTTTCAATTTTGACTCTTTGCATTATATATTTATATTATTTTTAAATATTTGATGTTGGAAAGATTATTTATAATAAATGGAACATTTTAAATCCATTGTTACATGAATTCATGTATGTTGTATATACTATAATTTTCGATTATGGTAGAAACGATCATGGAAATATTGAGTTTATAAACAATCATGTATAATGTGTATTATGAAAATCATGATTATGTTGAAATACTAGAAAATAGGTGGGGTGATTGAAGCATGTATGATGAAAATCCCAAAGTGTAAATATGTAGGGTGATCGAGACCCTTAGGTTGAAAGTCCCAAAAGCCCAATTGATACTTCTTGGAACCTCTACTATGAGGCTGAGTGGATGACCATTGTTAGACCAGGAAGGGTAAATGGGTAATAGTCTAACTAGCTAACATACGAATCATGTTGTGGATTGGTGTTATGGGAAAAACGGACCAACCAATAATAAGAGGTCAGGTCAGAACTTCATGTACTCTGCTAGATCGGATGACAACAGGCACAACTAATAATCCGCCCATTTACCCTATACAAAGCGGGAAATGAGGTCAAGCTCGGTCTCTCGTCAGCAGGTCGGAAGATACACTGATCTGCCCAATGCCAAAAGAAGCTTAACTACTCGCAGAAGGAGTCAAGTCGGTATAACTCTAAGTCGGCATATTATCTCTAGGTCAGGTCAACATAATCTCACCTCGGACTTCTACTGCACACCATCACTGACTTCAAATAATCAGATTTTATCTAAGGGAGATCCTCCCGAAATCTTCTCCAAATATCTCGGAAGACATCCGCAACACGATCGGGATTCTGAGATCTTCACCAAGAATATCGAGAGATCCCCCCACACGTTTGGGACACGAATCCTACCACAACACGTCCCCATTAAGCAAGGAGATCTCTTCTACGCCATGGCCTCCCCTCCCCTATAAAAGGGAGCACCTTCAATGGTGAAAGGTACGCACAATTTGTAGCCTAAAACCCCATTTATGACCAGACTCATACTCCCTATCCAACTTAGGCATTGGAGGGTCCCCTGTACTAGTCAGGGTCTCCTTTGTTCGTTCATTGTGCAAGCACTTGAAGGTTCAGGGAAGGCTAACCAGATTTTTGCATTAACAATTGGTATTATGCGATGGTATATCAATTATAATATGTAAACATATAATATATGTGCAATAGTCAAGTAGACTTAAGTAGTGTTTTGAGGCGAAGGCCGTTATTATGACTTATTACTTAGAAAATCATTCTCCTATGACTGCACTAGATTACAAGATTTCTTAAGAGGTATTGTATGAAAAACATGTTAATTGTTCTTTCTTGTATACTTTTAGTTGTGACGTTTATGTATGAATTTTTAAAGAGAAAAAGATTAAGCCGTAAGAAAGGTCCAAAAAGTATTCTTATTTTGTCTACACAAATAGAATAAATGAGTACAAATTTTAAAACCCTACTGCCCATAAGTTAATGATTAGCCAATATGTGATTTTCAATGAAATTTCAATGTAGAAAGACAATGGATTATCGAGCTCAGAATATCGGGAGAATTGAAATAGAATTTTTAAATGATGTTCAAGATCACTCAAATGACTCAAAAGATCAACAATTTAATAATATTGTTAAAGATGAAGTGATAAAAAGCATGCAGATCATATAGCATGTATTGAAACTCAAAGTAATCAATCTCAATTGAAGAGAGCTATAAAACAATCTATTTATGTCACAACTTACACATGCATGATGATGAGCACAAGGCTTGTTTATACTGAGATACATGTGAATTTATAAATACTGGCCAATGGAGAACACCAATTGAGGCGGAGATGAAACTTTGTATACAAAAAGAATTTAAATTTTATTGAATTACTCAAAAGGATGAAAGGTTATTGGTTACAGATAAGTTTACAAGCTAAAAAAGACACAAACGAAAATGTTGAAAGATATAATATAAAGTCCAATTATTAGTAAAAGGGTGTGCTCAGAAATCAGATATTGACTTTAATCAAAATTTCTCTCATGTTATCTGATTGAATACTATTCATACTATTCTTAGTATGATAGTGGTACTTCACTTGGAGCTTGAGCAATTGGATTTAAAAATTATTTTTTTCTACACAGGAATCTTCATAAAGGAATTATATGATTCAACTCGAAGGCTTTATTAAAGAAGGTAAGAAGCATCTTATTTATCAGTTAAACGGATTGCTTTATGGTTTAAAGCAGGTACCTATTTGTTGATATAAGTGATTTCATTCCTTCATTGTGAGTTTGGGATTTCAGATATATGACGTTGACCATTGTGCTTATGTTCATAGTTATGGTAACAATGGTTTTATTATCTATTTATTGTATGTAGATGATATGCTGGTTGCAGGTACTAGTAGAGATATTATTGTAACATTAAAAGCTTATTTGGCTATGGAATTCAATATGAGGGATTTTGGTACCATTAATTATATTATTAAGATGATTGTAGTTAGAGACATGAAGAACATGAAAGTCTAGATAACTCAAAAGGATTATGTGTAGATACCCCACCTTGCGTGGAATAACCAATTACAAAAAGATTTGAACCATCGAAGACTTTTGAATGCCCGCATTTGATAACCCTTAAAAACACGAACTAAGTCCAAATCTATGCCTAAAATCAAGCCCAACGCCAAGTACAATCCAAAGTCAAGCCAAGTCCAATCCTAAGTCAAAATTTAAACCATTTTCTAAACCTAGTTAACTTTAAAATCTAAGCTAAATTCATGCCATATTATGGTCAAATTCAAGCCAAATTCAAAACTCACCATTTTCTTAAAATGCCTCTCATACTTCTCAAAATTATAAGAAATACCGCATTCAAAAGTTGCATCAAAAGGAGGCTTAACTAAGAGAGAGCACAACCAAAAGACAATTCTTCCCTCTAAATTGCCCTTCACACTTCTCAAAATTATAAAAAATACTACATCAAAGAGGCGTATTAAGCGAAAGCTTATCCAAGGGAGAACACATAAAAAAGGTAACTCTTTTCACAAAATGCCATTGATTTCTTCTTAATTGCACATTTTGCCACTGTCAGGGTTATTGAGGGGATGCCATGTGCACCAAAATTTATTATCCAATCACAAGGCACTATTTGGTATGTTTGCCCCCACCTACTTTCATATTACCAAGTTAATATTCATTCACCTCAGTCATTCTCAAGGCACACAAATACACCATGAGGAGAAAAGGGAGATATATCTCATCCACAACCTAACCACTCCTTTTTAAGCCTATCCCATTTAATTGAAGTCATCTTTCTCAATTAAACTAATGTAACCTATCACATCTTGCTCATCCTACGCACTCAACCTAACCCACCTTACCCAACCAACTTAGCCCATCTAACTCTTTCAAACATCCAAATTGTTATGCTTCAAAATTCAGTACCCAGGTTGATTAGGTCCAAATATGAATATCAAGATGTGAGGTTATAGTTAAATCAAATTTCAATTTCAATCACATAGTTTTCATTCAATTCCACAAGAAAATAGATCTAACTAAAGGAAAATAAGTGAAATCATTCATAAATAAATTGTTCACTAATTCATTCTTAACTTTCGCTAATATATTTTTTTTTACATTGAAATTAAAAAATAAACTAACTTAATAACAAAATATATTGAAATTCAACTAGTCTTAAAAATATTTTTTTTAAAAAGGAAAATCTTCAATGTTGCCTAGCTGGCTCTTCATACTCAAACCCTACAAAACAATCTAAGAGGGTGTGAGCATGATGGCTCATAGAGTTACATTATTACCAAAATTGAAAATTTTATATTGAAATCAAGTATAGCACAATAAAATAAATAAAGTCAGCCCGATTTATTATGGACATTCCTTAATCACGAGAAATATTATAGACATAGGCGTCATAAACTACAGTTACGCATTGAAGCATATTGTCACAGGCATGATATTATAAGTAGGTCCGTTATTAAGAATAAATAAAGAATAGTCGAGTTGTAGTGTGTAGTATCACGGGACAGTAGGCACCAAGGACCACGACTCACGTTAGTCTCATACCTAATGTGCAAAGTGATTTCTGGATGATAGACTCTTAATCCCGAAGTGTCACATACACCTAAACTACGTATCGACAATATCAAATACAGGAGAGAAATAAATTGGATTTAACATATCCATAATAACAATTGTAATTATGACAACAAAATAAAATTATTATTCTTGATCATTTTTAGACTATTCCAGGGCAAAGCGCCCATCAATTTAGTTATTCTTTTATGTCATAGCACCCATAACACATACATGATTCTTTTTAGGATAGAGTACCGGCAAAACACGTATCATTTTAGGGAAGAGCACTCATTACTTAAATTTATTTTATATCAGGTAATAATAATGACATAAATTCAATCCAAACATATAACAATAATAAAATAAATTCAATCAACAATACGTAACAATAATTAAATGGAATCAATCTATAACTCATAATAATAATCCAATAAATTAAATCTATAATACGTAATAAATAATCAAATAAAATCAATCTATAACTCATAACATTAATAAAATAAATTAAGTATATAATATGCAACAAATAATTAAATTAATCTATATGCTAATGTAGGGTTTTCAATAAAAAGATCACTTACCTACCGTGGAAAAGAAATTTGATGCATTGCTAAACTTTGCGTTGGTTCCAATAAGTTCTAACTCGACTTGATTCAACATATCGGCACGATTCGAATTCAATACAATTGCTAATAATTAACCTGTTGAAGCAACTTTCTTGAGAGTTCAAAATATCAAAACATGATTAATATTATACAAATTCTCATCCCTAAAATTTGGTTTTGAACATGTAAGAGACGGACTTAGTGAGTCGACTCAGTGAATCATTGTGTAAGGATGATCGATTGGGTTAGCGATAGCACTGATGGAAAAGAATGAAAGAACCAACCTCTAATCTAATAAGAATGATTGGTTAAGCTTTGAGTTTAACATCTTAGGAAGACAACTACAATTTAACGGGTTGACGACTTGATGCGGACTCCTTCACTTTTGGTATCTCTTATCTTGATCTCGTTTCTTCCTCTACTCTTCTTGTAACAGCACGATTCTCTAATACTTGGGTATTGGATGTCCTCAAGTGTTAAATATATATATATATTTTTTAACAGTCAAGCTGTCACGCATGCACATATACGTTTGAAACTTGAAGCTTAAAAATTGCCCGTAAAACCTTAATTTTTGAAATCCAAATTTACTTAAATTAGTAAAATTTACTAAATGTAGCCAGTCTTATTCTAACTTATTTGGCGATTCCTGACACGATAAGAAGCAAATCCTAAGAAGATAACATATGCTAAAAACTCTAAGATGAAAGAAATACGTCCAACCTAAAACTTACTAAAAATAGTAAGCTTTTCGTAAAACTGTGATTTTAAAGAAGAATGAGTCATTTTCTCATTAAACGGAGCGATGTGACCCTCTTATGGGGCTCGGTTGGCCCCGGATTACCTATTCCAGTCAAAATCCATAGGTCATATGTCACATAACTCATCTCAAATCAAAATTCATTCCGGACGTGCCTAAGACCCAAGTACGTGAGGAAACATGACTCTGTTAATTCGACCAACCCAACCGACCGGAGCAGACAGAAAACAAAAATAAACCATAATCTGTTGGTGGAAAAGCGAGCTTAAGAAGTCCTAAATGGGGGGTGAATAGGACTATGCCAAATAAAAATTAAAGTGGTGAAATATTAAATAAATCAAAAATCTCAATCGCACTAGTATTAAAAAATTGATTCAAACTAATTCGTAGGACAACCTACACCCAAACCAAGTTTAGGTAGGACAACCTTATTTCACGAACATTTGTAAGAATCAAGATCTCAAACCAAGCAAGATAAAATAAACCTATTTATTACAAACATTCACCACTTTTGCATAAATGAAATTACAAACATTCTCTGCAAATGCAAAAAGTAAATATTCACCGCAACATCAAGAGTTATAGTGGTTTAATGTGTACAACAACTGTTCTCAAACAACCACACCCACTCCACTCCCAATAATCACTATCTATGTGATATTAGCTTTCACTATAAATAAGGTTTTCACATGGTCACCTTAAAACCTAATACAATTATGATTTTAAAGGGCTATCACAAACAAAAATCTCTTTCTGAGAATTTTCTGGTTATCTCAGAAAAACCAATAAATGAGATTTTCTGGCTATTTCAATAAAACCAAACTATAAAAGCAAAGAATATTTATCTTCTCCTTTGAAGATGTATCAGTCAAAGTAGCCGTAGAACCGCTTCTCTTGTAATAGATTGTTCAATGTTTAGTCATATAGACAAGGGTTGAAGGTTCTAAATTAATTTTAATTAAATTCAAACTAAAGGCTACTTGTTTGAATTCCTTAAGATATCAAAGAAGAGTATTTACTCTCTTTATAAAATAAGATTCAGAAAATAAGAGATCAAAGAATTAAAACAAAAAAGCTATTAAAAATATTATAAATACTGTGCAATAACTTGACAATAAGGGGGGCTTTTCTCTCACTTGTGGAAGGATTTAATAGACTTGAATTGGTAATTTCGGATTGAGAGAAGGCCTCTATTTATAGACAAGAAAGTTGTTCCTTCGACTCATTTAAAACAGTCTTCGACTCATCTAAGAACCGGATTCCGTTCCAACAAATTTTCAAATTTGAGCGCGATAAGATAAAACAGATCTTTGACTAGTCGAAGGCCTTGCTCGACTGATCGAGGGCCCTGTTCAACTGGTCGAGGGTACCTAAAATCCGAACTGATTCAGTTGTCAGACTTTGAGTCAAGCAACCCTCGACTGGTCGAAGGCCCATCTTCGACTGGTCGAGCAGTCTGCTCAACTGGTTAAAGAAATAACGAAAAAAAAAAATCCATTTTCTTGATTTTAAACTAGTCGAACTATAGCTTAAACTAGTTGAGCCTTAACTTAGACTAGTCAAACTTTAGCCTAATCATAAGCATAAAAACCCATTCAAGTTATGTTTTGAATGTACCTAAGCCTAAGGTCTTTCTAGGGTTTGTTATACCTGATATGACTAAACTTTGAAGTAGCTTGAACTTCATGGAACTTGTTCTTCTACTTGAATTTTCAATAGTGCTTGAAGTTGAAGATGGAGCTTGATCCTCTGCTAGAACTTTAATGGAACTTGAACTCAATCATTTTGAACTTAGTAGAGTTTGAACTTTCTATCTTGATCTTGAACTTCAATAGAGTCTTGAACTTTCCATCTTGATCCTCTACTTGACTTGAACTTTAGTAGAGTCTTAAACTTTCCATCTTGATTCACATTAGAAGGCTTACATCATAAGTTATTTTTTATAAACGAAATTTGACAAACAAAGGTGTGCTTTATACAATATAGTACTTATAATTGGTTCGACTGATAGGAGGAGCTCAGGAAGTAGGAAAAATAGGTGTGAGCGATGTCAGTCCAACCAACAACAGTCATTGGTCTAACCAATAAGCCACATAAGTTATCGATTTAGAAGAAAACCTTGAGGGTATGAATATACATTCTCCCCCATTTCTATTATTTGTGCAATCCACCAAAAAACCTAAGGGTTTGAGAGAGAAAGAGAGAAGAGGAAGGAATCAAGAGAGAAAGTGAGAGGGGGAGTTGATCCGCTGTTCCGAGAGGCTCGTTTTCACATTTAGGTAGTGTGAACTATTTGAAATCTCTTCCCAGGTGGAAACCTTCAATCAAGGGCCAGAATCATCCTCATTTGTAAAGTAAGAAGCCTTCTAATCATGCTTGTATGTTTTTTCCTAATTTCCCAACAATTTAAAGCTACGTAGGCTAGAAATCTTTCGTATTCATTTGAATCTTGAGATTTCTAATATTAATGTTTGTGCATGTTAGGTTTTGGAGTCCTAACAGTCATTTTGTAGTGATCCTTTCTCTTACAGGAGCCATGTTGGAGTGTGGCTCCATGTGGGCTTTGGTTTCATGCCAAGCTCAAGTCCTCATTCACCGAATTAAGTCGGAAAATGTTCTAGTCAAGGTAGGTAAGCCCTAATCCCTTGTTAAAAGATTATTAAGATCAATTCAAAGTTATTAATGGTAGAATTACGCTACAACTTAGGGTTTGGAGATTCTCTTTAAAATTTTGACACTTAGGCCTCATTCGAGCTAAGGAATTCTGACTCCAAATTGAGAATCTGTCCTTCAAGCTTTCTTCCAACATTTTTTAATCTTGCAATAGTGTCTATATTTGATAATTTTGTTAATTAACTTGTGAATTATGCGAGATCTCTTGTAATGTATGTACATGCGTTAAATTTGATGTTATTATAGTATAGAAGTACTTAACATGTTTAGAACCTCAAAATCAAACACCTAACATGCTTAGCCTATTGCTTAGGCTAATTCACACATACATACACTCTTTGCTATATATGTTAATTTAGGATTATTTCTATACAAGAGCACATAACATACTTAACCCTTGTCTAGGTTGACTCACACATGTGCACCCTTGAACATGTTCTAAATCACTCGAAAATGTATCTCTCATTCTATATGATTCACATGAACTTGAACTATAACATGCTTTAGGGCTTGTTTGATTTTACAAGTCAATGGTAAATACCATGGAAATAGGCAATGATTATTTTCTCTCGTATGTACATCCCTCTTCCTGATGTTTGATTCGACCATTGTTTTTTTAACATAAAAATCAAGAAGGCCATCACATATTTGTGGGTCCCACCGTGATGCATGTCGCTTATCCACACCGTTCATCTATTATGCCTAATGAATTTATGGCATGAGCCAGAAAATGAGGTATATCCAAAGCTTCAGTGGACTACACCATGGGAAAAAGGGAATCGAACACTTACCATCAAAAATATCTTAAGGCTACTGATTTTTTTTTGGTGTGGCCTATTTGAGTGTTGGATCATCCTCATTTTTTGGCTAATGCCTCAAAATATTGTGGTAAAAAAGATGGACGGAATAGATATATCATATACATTACCTTTGGGTCCAAAAATTTAAAGTGGCTCTTTTGAACCGATTCCCCATGTAGAAATTTCCCTAGATTTTCAAACGGATGAAATGGTAATTGTAACAGCCCAAATTTTCGCCAACCTGGAATTAAACGTCCTTAGGCAATGGGCCGCTCCTAACACCTTATTAACTTGTCAGAACTGAATCCAGCAGTCTAAAATCGCTTGTGAACCCATTTCTTTCACAAATCCCACCCTTCACCACCTTGTTCTTTCAATTTTCCTAAGTACTTTCACCCTAGACACTATCTTAAACTAATTAAGTATTATAACTTGGATCACCTAATATACAAACTACAAAGGCCTGAATACCACCTCGACCAGAAATCACTTAGGATTAAATCCTTTAGAAATGAGACAAAGTAACTAAGTGTTAAACTAGATTAGCTACAAAATCCATTTGAATTGCTTTAAATACGATCTGCAAGACCCAAAACTTGTGGAATCATTGACGCTAGGTTACCCTAAAACCTAGGATCAAACTCATTAGCCGACTGCTCTCGGGAGCACTTTGAAACTCCGTATCAGGTCTAGACCGCATATCGGGAGTCCGAATAATACGAAGTTAAGGACTTAGGACCGCCTCGCTGGGCTTGGCAACCATCTCGGAAATCAAATTCAGATAGTGTCCCACGGCTGTTCGCTTGAGTCCGGAGCGAGAGAGTGTGAGAACCCTTGTTTTCTTTACAAAATAAATATCTTGAATAGTAATCTGAGACTCGTCGCTTACGGATCAGTATTAAGCAACCAGACCGTCAGAATCTGACCAAATTACACCCTTGGATCAGGAAAAATTTCATACACATTTACATGTACTCGGAATCTCCAATCGAGACCCACTGACCGTCGAACTGAAACTGGTCCACCACGCATGATCTGAGAACCCTACTGGAATGAAAACTTAATAGTACGTAGATCCAGTGTTATTGAGCTTAAGTCCGACCTTTGGCTCAAGGAGGCCCGCCAGAAATCCTCCGTTGAGCTGAAACTGCCCCGCTTTGGTTATAACCTAAGTATACTTTGACCTGGAGTCTATTTCGGTGAGTTTTTAGGCTATATAAGGACCTTAAACCCTCTCTCATTGCAGCCATACGAATTTGAAAAAAATCATAGGAAAAGAGAGAGAAAGAGAGAGAGAAGTGGGAGATTCTTCCCTGCCGTTCTTCCCTGCCGTATCCAAGCTCAACCGCTCCATTCTCATCGCTTTCCTGGCGATTTCAGCTCCGTTTCTAGGTAAGAAACCCTAACCCTAATCTGTTTTAAGGCTGTATAGGTTGTAGGTTATGAAATAGCTAACCTATTTCGTTCTCTAGGTTGTCAAACTGCCGAATACGGAAGCTTAGCAAACCTACCGACTCCGTTACGATTCTACGATACAAGGTGCGGACTTTAGGTGTATAAGTTATGGTTTTCAGTGCTTTCAATGTCAGATAATGATAGATTCATGATCTGCATGCAATTGCACATGTACAAAGTGCTTTCCGATTTCTGTTTCGATTAAAGATGTAAATTATGAAATTTTACATATTCTAGGTATTCGTAGAAAATACCGTATACGTATATTTTTTGAAAATGTGTTTGACATGATTATTTGTTGTATGAATATACGATATATGGATAAAATACTTATTTGGCAAATGGATTCGCCCAAATACATGTTTTACTAATATACACTATGTATGTAGAAATACTGTATTGTAGAAAGTACTGTATACATATGTATTTCAGAGATGTGTTTGCCATAATTATTTGTTGCATAAATATATTATATGTGCGTAAAATATTTGCTTGGCGAAAGGACTCGCCTTAATACATGTTTGCTAACATACACTAAGTATGTTGAAATAGTGTATGTTAAGTGTTTGTGAAAATGCTTGTGTGAGTAAGTGTTTGGATGTTGATGCCTTAGGAGGGTGTTGAGATGGGATTCTCAACTACTTTAGAGATATGTATGATTTACTCCATGAGGTTGTTTACTTAAACCGCTTACTTGTAAAATATGTGTTTGTATTCTTATTTAAGTAGTGCTTTATAACATCCTCTACAACATGCTTTATAACATGCTTCAGGACATGCTTACTTACATGCTTGAATTACTTAGTTTATCATGCTTTACTCCACATGCTACGAATAAGGTTTGATTGAGTTTGTGACTATGTCTATAGTCCAGACAGTCGGTACTAGACTTGAGATCGTGGTTGAGTTTCATGTCACCACGTAAGATGTGTTTGACGAACTTGAGTCGTACGTCAATTGGCGACAGTGGTTAGGCCACGCGAAGTGCTTATGCACTTCATGTCATCCGATTGATTGTGCGCTCGAGCTAGTCAGGCTCGTCATGTAACCCGATGTGTCTAATGTATGTTCACCATGTTTGGTCGCTACTGCTTGAACCTAGGGTACCAAACTTACCAGTGAAATCCCTTTTAACCATGTACCTCGATCCGCTAAGACTCATGAGCCGGACATGGTGGTATGGGACACCGTGGTCGAGCTATCGGCCTACGCTGGGGCCATGTGCCTCCCCGTAGTGACCAGTGAGCAACCAGACTCGTGAGCCAATTATGGTGGTATGAGATACTATATTCGAGCTGTCGGCCTACACTACTTGATGGGTGATTGGGGAGTAGTGCAACGATTCCGTGCAACAGCCCTGGCAGCCCTGACCGTATCCGGTGTAGTGACCTCGAGCATACTTTAAACCTACTGTGAGGCACCGAGCCTTCCCGTAGTAACAGAGTATAAACTAGGCCTATATTGATAAGGTGATGGGGGAGTGGTGCAACGATTCCGCGTTACAGCCTTGGCAGCCCTTGCGGTCACCTAGAAACACACCATCGTATGAGATTGTCTAGGACTAACGACCCTAGAATGGATCATGTTTGGGAATGATACAAGGGAGATACCTTAGTTTCCCAATCCTGCTGTTTGAAATGGACTAATAACAACTCGGTAATCATGCTCATCATGCATTGCATGTGCCTGGAAGATGTGGAGCACTGAGGAAAGAAAGCATGCCGCGAACGAAGATGGTGTCGCATGAGGGAGTATGTCGGTGAGGGCATACATCATGACTGCATTCATACTTGCATTAATAAGAGTAGTTAGGAGTGTTTGATTTTACTGCTTTATCATTACTGCTTGACTGAATTGATAACATATTAACCTATGCTTTATTGTTCCACTAAGTTGATCACTCACTCCCACGTTACGGGACGGTGTTTGCAACACCAACCAAATTTGTTGAGTTTCAGGTGATGACAATGCTTATGAAGCAGAGCCGGACTACTACTATGATGTTGAGGAGGAGTTCTCCTATCTATATCTCTCTGGCAGGTCTATGAAGACCTGGTATTGTATTGACGGGACTATGGTACTTGGGATAGAAGACATTATACTTTCTCACATTAGGTATATTTTAGAATTGTACTGTAATTATTTAACCTGGTAACTTTATCGCACTCTGGAGACTCACTACAGTTTTTATACGTTATTTATCTATCACAGTCTTCCGCTTGCAATTTAATTGTCTCTGGAGTATGATATGCTGTTTTGGCTTAATCTCACTCATATTCAATGCATAAATATAGTCAACATTCAATCATCATTCATTTTGTTGCATAAGTGATGTTCTGGAACTCGGGAGTTGAGTTTATGCTCGACCCCCGATTTTCGGGATGTTACAGATGATATCAGAGCATGATTTGGATTAAACCGGACCTGGGTTATGGTCACACGACGCACTCTGACTTAGGAGGGAGCGACGGAATGTAGAAACAGTCTTAGGCATCCCTGTCCCGTCCAACGGCTGGTTCGCTGAAAACAAATGCCGAAATCGAGTCTGTATTCAACCATGGTCGCACGGGTCGACCTTAAAACATTCCTAGGCCATCTATTAATGATTCTAGATTACAATCCACCTCACCCCAACTGTTTAAATGATAACTATTATGAATCCTTGGAGCTTCTCTGGACTCCTCACAGAGACTTCTCGAATCCATGAGGAAGAAAGCAGAAAGTAAAAATAAATTCTAATAAATTCGGAATTGATTAATGAATAATTAAAAGATGAGTTCACAACTCTTTAAATAGGGATACTAAGTAATGGGAAAGAAATCAGAAACAAACTACAACTAAAACTCCTAGAATTCGCGACTTACTATCAGGTCGTGATGTCTACTAGTGCACAAGGTTTTCGGCCAAAAAAAAATAGTAAGTGTCCTATTTGACTTCACCAAACCATTCTCCTAATTATTCTAAGCCCTTTTCTCGTTGGGCGTAACTCCTAAAGCCCGACAGATGAAGAGTAATTAAACTAAAACTACTATTTTTAGTAAAACGAAATTGAAATAGGGAAATGACCGTTAATTGGAGGGTTTTTTCATAATTTTGGGCTGCACAACCCAGCATAGCTAGGTTAGTTGGCTTCATTAGCTCGTTCTACCCCAAATTCATATATTTTACGTTAGATAACTCATTCTGGATTGTAAGATACGTCTGATTGTCCCGAAACTACCCAAAATTGAGCGAATCGGGGTCGGGGGGCCAAACGGAGCACTTCCGGGGGTACCCAGGGTGGGACCCAGTGATTTTTGGGGCCTAGGGGACTGGACGAACATGACCATGGGGTCCCCCTTTCAAAAATCAAAAAAAATTCGGCAAGGCCCTCGCCAGGTCGACGAGGCCTCGCCACTTTCCTGACTAGGCCGGGCCCGCGGCTTGGGTCGTTCGTCTTTGGGGGTCTTATAAACCCCCTGGTACCCATCCCGTCCCATTTCCATCACCCAAAAGACTACCTCCTTCACAAACCTCCCCTCTAGGTCGTTTTCTCTCTCCAACCTTGCAGTTTCTCTGCAAAAATGCCCTTCCGATCATCCTTCCTACTGATTTCGACCACAGCTTACCCACTTCCATCGTGCATTGCAGCCCTCCTCTCCTTTCCCTCTTCGTTTCTCTCATTTGGACCCCCACACGCCCACTTGGAGCTCAAAACTCGTGGGAGCTTCCTCACCCACCTGTTCTCTCCATTCTCCTTCTTAAACCCCTCTCTTTTAGGCCCCTACAAGATCTGTTGGGCCCTGAATCTGTGGAGAACCAAAACTCCAGCCCCTTTTCTCCCTTCAGGGCCCATTCGGCCAAACTGCATTGGTGAGTTAGGTGGATAGAATTGTATAAGTAAAAATAAATGTATGTGTGAATATGGTTCCTAGATTGGGTGTATCCCATGTTTTCTAACACCATGTTTAAAATGTATGTAATTAAAAGTAAATTTCGAGATTTCCTTTCAAATTTCACTTAGAAATTCATCATCATGGGATTTGGAAATCCCATCTCACACTGTCCAACACTAGGCTCTTTTTCCAAAGCCTATACCATTAATTTTAATCCCCACCCACCCTCCTACCAACCATGCCACTCCCAATCCCGAAGTGGGATTAGCAATGCAGTCCCTTTTAAGACAATAGGCCCTAGAGTTTTGGACCTAGAGCGGTGCTTCGACAGACCTGACAATATAGGAAATCCAACAAATTAAGAACGTGAACCTTAGGATCCTCTTAGTTGAAATAAGCATATGTGAAATGCTCGAGAGTAGTTAAATTTAAGCCCGTACAACTCAATTCCACTTAGACAACTTTGACCCTAAGTGATAAAACCCTTCCTTGTATTAGAAATGGTATGAAATCATCTAGCATATGAGCATAGACTTCGGACTACACCTAAATTAAGACTAGGCTACCGTTTACATTAGAGAAGGTCAGAGACCGATAGATGTAGCTAGGTCAAATCAATACACCTCTTTGATCTGGATGGCGCAGCGAAAGCGTGGTGGACCCTTGCTCCACTGGCCTAGGATCGAAACTGTGCTCATTGAATACGAACATTATAGAAGCCTTAGCAAGTTCTACTATGAGAACCATTTTAGGATGATCTAGTAAGATTTGATTCACCCTTTCCTTGGACATAGATAATATCGAGGACTCTCTTAGACTAAGACCTAAAGAGCAACCTTAGACATAGATAATTTGAGCCTTTCAACGATGGACATTCCCTACGTTTTTTGAGTGATCGGACTATGGAGTTACTGAAATATAAACTGCGAAACATTCGCGGCTTGACCCAATTCTCAATCCTGGGTGACTGCCAATGGACTCTCTGCTGACGAGCAGACGACCAGGATCCACCAGGATTTGGAAGGGATACGATGAGCTTCCTACCCTGGCCCGGTAGATGATCGATGTATCGGGATTAAGCCCACCATAAACGTCTATCCGTGTTGGTCAAACATTAAAAATAACTATCTTACTATAAATTGTTGGGGATTGTCGTCGAGACTCCAAATAGGGAAAGAAATAAATTGTAGCAAACCATCAGGGTATGAGAAATGGATAAAGAAATAAATTTTAAGGGGGGTAGACTAAAATGAACTAGGTTAGTATATACCCTACCACACGTAGGAACTCGAAATCAATAAGTCTTAGGTAAATGAAATAATAGAAATCTTTCTTCATTACCCTTAGTCAATTTCAGGGACGAAATTTTATTTTAAGGGGGGTAGATTGTAACAGCCCGAATTTTCGCCAACCTGGAACTAAACGTCCTTAGGCAATGGGCTGCTCCTAACACCTTATTAACTTGTCAGAACTGAATCCCACAGTCTAAAATCGCTTGTGAACCCATTTCTTTCACAAATCCCACCCTTCACCACCTTATTCTTTCAATTTTCCTAAGTACTTTCACCCTAGACACTATCTTAAACTAATTAAGTATTATAACTTGGATCACCTTATATACAAACTACAAAGGCCTGATGATGTTTTATTTAAACCAACATGATTTAAATGATTTTTAAACTCGCAAGTATACGAATCAGATGTAGATACAGTATGTATTACGAGATCGTTCCCACGAGGACTGGACGTCACAATTCAAATCTATGATTCTCCTTAACTAATCCAACAAATAATGGAATGAACTACTAAGCACAATTCTAAGAAAAAAACAATTAAGAACAGGGAAGAAAATTCAATCAGAGAAAGAGCACTAGGACTTTCGAATCCACCCTTAATTATCCTAACCCTTGTTTGGTCTGTTGATTCACCTTGATCTAGATTGATACCACTTATATAGAGAAAGCACAATCTGTGTCCTTAATCGGGCATACAGAATGTCTAATTCCTTTAAATAATGCTATGAATAACACATCCCATGTCCTTGGTCGGGTACATGGAATGTACAGTTTATTAAAGCACCCTGTTTCTTCCTCTATAGGAAACCTGTTCTTGATCAGACACAAGCACCTATAATAAGCATCCAAACAACATCCATATATATACTTTGGTCAAGTTCATAGATGGAGAAGTATAGAATTTAAACCAATCAAACCCACTTAGAGAAAGAAACACACCAATCAAATCAAAGTAAAATCAAAATATAACAAGAGTATTCAAATTAGGGGCTTCATCTCAGCCCTAGCTGAGAGATTAGCTATCCATAAAGTTAATTAAGAAAAAGGAAATATAAGATAAAAACATTAAAAACATCTCCCTTATCTCTCTTCTTCGTTCCTCTTTCTTCTCTCTTCTCTTTCCAAGCTCTGGCCTGCACGTCTCTGCCCAAAGATCCCTAGGTCGTAGATCTGCTCCCAGCTATCCGTGAATGACCCCCTCTCTCTCCCGTTCTCTCTCTTATAGAAGCCTAGGAGCCAGTTTTGGAAAGTCCTGTAACACTTCCGTTCGTGGATTCCTTTACGCAGCCAACTGGCAGTGGAAAACTTCCGCACGAAATAGCATAACACAGTCGGTTACGCAACATGCTAGCTGACTTGCATTGGGTCCCGATTTTCGCACGCAGGTGCGTTATCTTTGCCAAGGAAAAATGTCCCTACGGACGATTTTCAACTGCCTACACAATGGACGGTATAGATCATTGAAATGATCAGTGAAGGTGGGCCGCAACCGATCCGCAACGTTCAATTTTCTCGGACTGCGTAACAGGGCCGCGTAACTCTTCCGCTGTTCTGACGGTGGCGTCCACTTCCTTCGACGTCTGATAAATCCGCTCCGTCCATTGAATGAACCTCGAAAAACTACTCAGACTTGATCGATTTTGGATTAAAATAGTGATGGCCCATAGTTTTCTCACCCGACCGTTCGTCTGGCGTTTGAACGGTTGAAATTGAATACGTGCTTCTTCTCGAAAATTCCGACACCTAGGCCATGATAAGTGGGCCCTTTTAAGTCTGATGGATGGTTCCGATCAGACCCTTGAAGTGTGGTGGTGGCCCACAAAGGACAACCGCAGGCTCTGTTTGAGCCTTCTGCAGCGCTGGAACGGGATTCCGTTTTTATTTAAAACTCGTCGGCTCGGTGTACTGCTAGTGCACATGCATACTATACACACCCCACACAAGGTAGAGTCCATTGCCCTGCTGGTGAGAAATTCGTTCCTTCCATATCTTCTCTCATATTATTTTAACGGTTATGACTAAAATTGAAGCCTGCTCAGATTACAGGTGGGCCCTAATTCACTGATCTATGGGTTGATTTGTCTGTTGGCCCAACTCTGTAGGGATCCAGGAGCTGAAATTTGACGTGTACGGTTCATTTGTGTTCCTCAGGCAACGTATGAAATTTGGGGCAAATCAGATGGTGGGAACTCTGCAACCTTGCGTTTTGGCTGACTTTCGGGCCTCTTTAACGTAAACGGCCTAATTTCCTCGGAACTCTGGCGTGAACATCTTCCAATATTGGTCCTCTAGAGTCCGTTCCTTGCTCTGGTGTCTTCGGAACGTCAATTCCATGCTTTTAATATCCTTTTCCATCAACGCTCCTGATTTCATCCTGCAACAGAAATATAATTAAAATACTCCGTTAAGCATTTTCATATAGGTAAAATCATGTAATAATTGGGGTCTGATATGCAATATTCGACCCTCATCACAACCCCCAACCAGCATTTTGCTAGTCCCGAGCAAAACATGCGAAAAATAATTTCAGAAATAAAAGACAATTCCTGTAAACTCAAGTGACTTGTGAACAGATAGCTGAGATGTGAAAATTCTAAGATTTATGATCGGTGTGTGAAATTTTTCTCTTGGAATCAAGCTTACAGTAAACTTCATAATCAAGTTCAAAATATTAAACCATCAATTAGAACATTCCTAAACATTGAGTTCCACAGGTGTATAGTATCATCTCAGCTTACAATCATTAAAAGATCCAATTGTCAATTTCATGATATCTTAGTAAGTTGTGACAACCAAGCTTGAAACTAACACTTATCTCATAGATTCACATTTCATTTTATCAGCCTTTGATTTTCTTTATGAGCAGTAACGCAAATGAGGGGAATCAAATTCTCACCTATAGGGAGCAAACCTATGGCGAAAACTTGTCGCCTAACTTTCTTTTTTTTATTTATTTATTTTTTATATGTCAACTATGGAGAATCAAATCTACACCTATAGGGAGCAAACCTATGGTGAAGATTTAGCCTTTTAATTCTTCTTTTTACCAAGTTAATCATTCAGTTATCGAACCGAAAACTTAATGTGTAAGCGAGATGTGATATGTGAAATCATGGCTCAATCAATGTTTACAACTTCTAATCATGGATTAACAATTCAAAATTGACTGTGAAATCAAGCAGATGGCCGAATCCAAGAGTCATAAGTTACCAACATCACATATCTTATAATGTTAAAATCACAACTATCCTTCAAAATCACTTCGAATTCAATAGAAATTCTAGAAAAAATTAAAAATTTTCACAAATTTTGCTCAAGACCAAGAAAATACTGATTAGGTACCCTAATCTCCCACCCCCAACCTAAGATCTACATTATCCTCAATGTAAAAGAAATAAGCAAGCAATGCACATTGGACAATGAAAGTAAAAGAGGAGTGATGGAGGATAGTACCTGGATGAAGAATCAAGAAGCTTTCTCAAAAGAAAAATTTCAACGTAAAATCGAGTTAGCAAAAGAGAGAAATCAACATAAGCAAAAATAACAAAAAGAAAAACAAAAGAAGATCCTACCTATACCACTTTCGCAGGTGCTCTCGATTGCATTTAGCGCAAGCAACAAGCCTTTAAACCCCTAGTTACCCCTAGTGGACGAGTTGTAGTCTCGTGAGGGTTTGCAGTAATGTTACCCACAAACATTGGAGTAACTCAACACCTTGATTAACCAATCCCAGACAGGTGATGTGAGTTCCCATGAACTGTGCTATCTAAAATAAGGCAACTGACACTGTCGTCAAATAATTTAAGGACTTCTGCTCGAACGACTTCTTCCATGTTAGAATCACGCTTCCTTTGCATGTTATGCAATATTACCACAGCATGATCCATACATACAGTGGGGCATACTCTCTGTATTTCTGCTATCTTCCGTTCAATTGCTGCCTTATATGCTCTAAGAAAATTAAGCAGCCTGCTCGCCTTTGTCTTCTCAGAGTTAAAAACTGTGCTGTCAGGAGGCGTCTCAAAGGGATGAAGAGGTTCCACTTTCGCTCTCCATTTTTCCGTCTCCAATATAGGAGTAGAGTCGAGCAGTGCATTGACTTCGTGGATGGGACTATCAATGTCAAAATCCATGCCAGATTGTGCTAAGCAGGTCTCAAGAGGATCTTCAAAAGATGTACGGAAGGAGTCCTGCACTAGACTCTCGATCCTGTCCACTTCAGATATGTCATCCAAATCTGCGGATTGTTGTCCTGCATTAAAAACATTGAGTTTAATATTCATATTACCAAAGGACAATTTCATAACTCCATTCCGGCAATTTATAATAGCATTAGATGTGGCAAAAAATGGACGACCCAAGATGACTGGAATCTGACTATGAAGATTCTGGACAGGCTGAGTATCTATGACTAAGAAATCCACTGGAAAATAAAATTTATCAACCTGGATTAACACATCTTCAATAACACCCCGGGGCACCTTGACAGATCGATCAGCCAGTTGTAATGTTACCTTAGTCGGTTTCAACTCACCAAGTCCTAGCTGCTCATAAACCGAATAAGGTAACAAATTGACGCTCGCCCCTAAATCAAGCAATGCCTTCTCGATCTTATGGTCTCCTATGCCGCAAGAAATGCTGGGAGCTCCTGGATCCCTAAATTTAGGAGGGGTGTTATGTTGAATCATGGAGCTGAGCTGCTCTGCAATGAAGACTTTCTTATGAACATTCTGCTTACGTTTTTGAGTGCATAAATCTTTCAGAAACTTAGCGTAAGCAGGGACTTGTTTGATAGCGTCAAGCAACGGGATGTTGACTTGCACTTTTTGAAATACATCCAAGATTTCATCAAAGTTATTTCTTTTCTTTATTGGTGCCAGATGTTGAGGAAAGGGTGCTTTGGGCACATAAGGTGGCACATTAATGGCTCTTGGAGAGTCAGAGAGCTTTTGGACTTTGGATGCATTGGTATGACTCGCTGCTTCATCTTGATCTTCTGTTTTAGAATTTGATTCATCCCCAGGCATCTCTATTCTCATTATCAATCTGCTTGCCCGACCTAAGGGTAGTGATCGATTTGGCCTGTTCATGATATTGCCCTTGGTTGGAATTAGAGTCAATCTCATACTGTCCCTTTGGGTTAGCCTCAGGTTGGCTAGGGAACTTGCCCTTCTCTCTCTCACTCAATGTGGCAGCTAGTTGACCCATTTGTACTTCCAGCTTGGCAATGGATTGCGCATTTGCATGTAAGCTTTGCTGGTTGGCAAGTAAGGTTTGTTGGGTGTCTTTTTGGAATTGGAGAGAACTCTGCATGAAAAGATGGAGTGTATCCTCAAGAGATGGTTTCCTTGATTGTGCAGGCAGTTATTGATATTGTGGAAACTGTTGAAGTTGTTGACTGCCAACTTGGATGTGCGGTTGCATGGGAGGATTTCCAGATGGTCCTCCTTGTTGTGGTCCTTTTGCCCAAGAGAAATTTGGATGCCTAGCCCACCCTGGGTTGTATGTGTTCGAGTAAGGATCATTCCCAGGTTTTTAAAAAGTGTTCATAGCATGAACTTGTTCAGAGAGAAGTTCTGGGGATGCTGCACCAGATGGACAAGACTGCATAGGATGGGCAGGACTAGAACATATGGCACATGCCTCGACTTGAGCTGTTTGTGGAGGTCCATTATTTAATACCAGAGCATCAACTTTCTTTGTCAGGTAATCAAGCTTGGCGCACAGCTCTGGCACGACTCCTATCTCATAGATACCACCTCTCTTTTGTGGTTGGGGACTTCTGTCACCTCTATTTGAATAGTCCCATTGCTGGGAATTTTCGCACAAGGTTTCAAAGAAGTTTCACGCTTCGACTTCACTTTTGGTCATGAATGACCCTCCACTGGTTGCATCAACCATGCGACGGTTCTGGGGTGTCAGACCGTCATAGAAGTATTGAACTTGTTGCCACTTCTCAAAACCATGATGAGGACATTTAAGAAGCAAGTCCTTCCATCTTTCCCAAAATTCATGAAAGTGTTCGCCCTCTTTTTGTGTGAAGTTAGTAATTTCTCTACGGAGGGCATTGGTTTTGTGAACGGGGAAGAACTTGTTTAAGAACTTCTTAGACAGTTGGTCCCATGTAGTGATAGATCCAACTTTTAGAGAATTCAACCATGCTTTCGCCTTATCCTTCAAAGAAAATGGAAACAGACGTAGGCGGATCGAATCGTCTGAGAAGTTCTGGAACTTAAAAGTGGAGCAAATGTCTAGGAATTCTTTCACATGATGATATGGGTCTTCCTTGTCCAATCCATAAAAGGATGGCAACAATTGTATGACTCCAGGTTTCAGTTCAAAGTGTGCTGCCGTAGTGGTTGGCAACACTATGCATGAAGGCGCATTAAATTGGACAGGAGCTGAATAATCTTTGAGAGCCTTAACTTCAGTCTCGTTCGCCATTTCAACAGAATTATTTCTCAATCTTTCACGCAGTGTTCTTTCTATTTCAGGATCAAACGATGCTAGTTCTATATTCAGAGATCTACGTCCTAGCATAAACTATGTTATTGTAATGTAAGAAAGAAAACTAAACTAAGAAGCAACCTAAGAGAAATAAAACTAGACCTAGAACTATGAGATTTTAAAACAAGTTAAAACTATGTAAATAAGAATGGGAAGAAAGAACCCGGAAAAGGAGATGAATGATGTCAGAAAATTTAAGATGTTTCTCCTTCACTTAGTAGCTTCCTTCCTCAATTCCTGTAAACAAAAAAAAACAAATTAGGTTTCCATAAAATAATGATAGAAAAATCCTAAGCAACGGTTAATTTCTAAAAATAAAATAAAAATAAAATAAAATAAAAACTTTAACCTAAGTTAGTAAAATCCTAAGACTATGAATTATGATAAGAGAGAATCCTAAATTCAATTTAGAACGAAACAGTCCCCGACAACGGCACCAAAAACTTGATGTTTTATTTAAACCAACATGATTTAAATGATTTTTAAACTCGCAAGTATACGAATCAGATGTAGATACGGTACGTATTACGAGATCGTTCCCACGAGGACTGGATGTCACAATTCAAATCTATGATTCTCCTTAACTAATCCAACAAATAATGGAATGAACTACTAAGCACAATTCTAAGAAAAAAACAATTAAGAACAGGGAAGAAAATTCAATAAGAGAAAGAGCACTAGGACTTTCGAATCCACCCCTAATTATCCTAACCCTTGTTTGGTCTGTTGATTCACCTTGATCTAGATTGATACCACTTATACAGAGAAAGCACAATCTGTGTCCTTAATCGGGCATACAGAATGTCTAATTCCTTTAAGCAATGCTATGAATAACACATCCCATGTCCTTGGTCGGGTACATGGAATGTACAGTTCATTAAAACACCCTGTTTCTTCCTCTATAGGAAACCTGTTCTTGATCAGACACAAGCACCTATAATAAGCATCCAAACAACATCCATATATATACTTTGGTCAAGTTCATAGATGGAGAAGTATAGAATTTAAACCAATCAAACCCACTTAGAGAAAGAAACACACCAATCAAATCAAAGTAAAATCAAAATATAACAAGAGTATTCAAATTAGGGGCTTCATCTCAGCCCTAGCTGAGAGATTAGCTATCCATAAAGTTAATTAAGAAAAAGGAAATATAAGATAAAAACATTAAAAATATCTCCCTTATCTCTCTTCTTCGTTTCTCTTTCTTCTCTCTTCTCTTTCCAAGCTCTGGCCTGCACGTCTCTGCTCAAAGATCCCCTAGGCTGTAGATCTGCTCCCAGCTATCCGTGAATGACCCCCCTCTCTCTCCCGTTCTCTCTCTCTTATAGAAGCCTAGGAGCCAGTTTTGGAAAGTCCTGTAACACTTCCGTTCGTGGATTCCTTTACGCAGCCAACTGGCAGTGGAAAACTTCCGCACGAAATAGCATAACACAGTCGGTTACGCAACATGCTAGCTGACTTGCATTGGGTCCCGATTTTCGCACGCAGGTGCGTTATCTTTGCCAAGGAAAAATGTCCCTACGGACGATTTTCAACTGCCTACACAATGGACGGTATAGATCATTGAAATGATCAGTGAAGGTGGGCCGCAACCGATCCGCAACGTTTAATTTTCTCGGACTGCGTAACAGGGCCGCGTAACTCTTCCGCTGTTCTGACGGTGGCGTCCACTTCCTTCGACGTCTGATAAATCCGCTCCGTCCATTGAATGAACCTCGAAAAACTACTCAGACTTGATCGATTTTGGATCAAAATAGTGATGGCCCATAGTTTTCTCACTCGACCGTTCGTCTGGCGTTTGAACGGTTGAAATCGAATACGTGCTTCTTCTCGAAAATTCCGACACCTAGGCCATGATAAGTGGGCCCTTTTAAGTCTGATGGACGGTTCCGATCAGACCCTTGAAGTGTGGTGGTGGCCCACAAAGGACGACCGCAGGCTCTGTTTGAGCCTTCTGCAACGTACTGAACGAGATTCCGTTTTTATTTAAAACTCGTCGGCTCGGTGTACTGCTAGTGCACATGCATACTATACACACCCCACACAAGGTAGAGTCCACTGCCCTGCTGGTGAGAAATCCATTCCTTCCATATCTTCTCTCATATTATTTTAGCAGTTAGGACTAAAATTGAAGCCTGCTCAGATTACAGGTGGGCCCCAATTCACTGATCTATGGGCTAATTTGTCTGTTGGCCCAACTCTGTAGGGATCCAGGAGCTAAAATTTGACGTGTACGGTTCATTTGTGTTCCTCAGGCGACGTATGAAATTTAGGGCAAATCAGATGGTGGGAACTCTGCAACCTTGCGTTCTGGCTGACTTTCAGGCCTCTTTAACGTAAACGGCCTAATTTCCTCGGAACTCTGGCGTGAACATCCTCCAATATTGGTCCTCTAGAGTCCGTTCCTTGCTCTGGTGTCTTCCGAATGTCAATTTCATGCTTTTAATATCCTTTTCCATCAACGCTCCTGATTTCATCCTGCAGCAGAAATATAATTAACTCTTCCGTTGTTCTGACGGTGGGGTCCACTTCCTTCGACGTCTGATAAATCCGCTCCGTTCATTGAATGAACTTCGAAAAACTACTCAGACTTGATCGATTTTGGATCAAAATAGTGATAGCCCATAGTTTTCTCACCCGACCGTTCGTCTGGCGTTTGAACGGTTGAAATCGAATACGTGCTTCTTCTCGGAAATTCCAACACCTAGGCCATGATAAGTGGGCCCTTTTAAGTCTGATGGACGGTTCCGATCAGACCCTTGAAGTGTGGTGGTGGCCCACAAAGGACGACTGCAGGCTCTGTTTGAGCCTTCTGCAGCGCTGGAATGGGATTCCGTTTTTATTTAAAACTCGTCGGCTCGGTGTACTGCTAGTGCACATGCATACTATACACACCCCACACAAGGTAGAGTCCACTGCCCTGCTGGTGAGAAATCCGTTCCTTCCATATCTTCTCTCATATTATTTTAGCAGTTAGGACTAAAATTGAAGCCTGCTCAGATTACAGGTGGGCCCCAATTCACTGATCTATGGGCTGATTTGTCTGTTGGCCCAACTCTGTAGGGATCCAGGAGCTGAAATTTGACGTGTACGGTTCATTTGTGTTCCTCAGGCGACGTATGAAATTTGGGGCAAATCAGATGGTGGGAACTCTGCAACCTTGCATTCTGGCTGACTTTCGGGCCTCTTTAACGTAAACGACCTAATTTCCTCGGAACTCTGGCGTGAACATCCTCCAATATTGGTCCTCTAGAGTCCGTTCCTTGCTCTGGTGTCTTCGGAACGTCAATTCCATGCTTTTAATATTCTTTTCCATCAACTCTCCTGATTTCATCCTGCAACAGAAATATAATTAAAATACTCCGTTAAGCATTTTCATATAGGTAAAATCATGTAATAACTGGGGTCTGATATGCAATATTCGACCCTCATCACCTGAGTACCACCTCGACCAGAAATCACTTAGGATTAAATCCTTTAGAAATGAGACAAAGTAACTAAGTGCTAAACTAGATTAGCTACGAAATCCGTTTGAATTGCTTTAAATACGATCTGCAAAACTCAAAACTTGTGGAATCATTGACGATAGGTTACCCTAAAACCTAGGATCAAACTCATTACCCGACTGCTCTCGGGAGCACTTTGAAACTCCGTATCAGGTCTAGACCGCACGTCGGGAGTCCGAATAATACGAAGTTAAGGACTTAGGACCGCCTCACTGGGCTTGACAACCATCTTGGAAATCAAATCCAGATAGTGTCCCACGGCTATTCGCTTGAGTCCGGAGCGAGAGAGTGTGAGAACCCTTATTTTCTTTACAAAATAAATATCTTGAATAGTAATCTGAGACTCGTCGCTTGCGAATCAGTATTAAGCAACCAGACCGTCAGAATCTGACCAAATTACACCCTTGGATCAGAAAAAATTCCATACACATTTACATGTACTAGGAATCTTCGATCGAGACCCACTGACCGTCGAACTGAAACTGGTCCACCACGCATGATCTGAGAACCCTACTGGAATGAAAACTTAATAGTACGTAGATCCAGTGTTAGTGAGCTTAAGTCCAACCTTTGGCTCAAGGAGGCCCGCCAAAAGTCCTCTGCTGAGCTGAAACTGCCCCGCTTTGGTTATAACCTAAGTATACTTTGACCTGGAGTCTATTTCGATGAGTTTTTAGGCTATATAAGGACCTTAAACCCTCTCTCATTGTAGCCATACGAATTTGAGAAAAACTCTAGGAAAAGAGAGAGAAAGTGAGAGAGAAGTGGGAGATTCTTCCCTGCCGTTCTTCCCTGTTGTATCCAAGCTCAACCACTCCATTTTCATCGCTTTCTCGGCGATTCCAGCTCCGTTTCTAGGTAAGAAACCCTAACCCTAATCTGCTTTAAGGTTGTATAGGTTGTAGGTTATGAAATAGCTAACCTATTTCGTTCTCTAGGTTGTCAAACTGCCGAATACGGAAGCTTAGCAAACCTACCGACTCCGTTACGATTCTACGATACAAGGTGCGGACTTTAGGAGTATAGGTTATGGTTTTCAGCGCTTTCAATGTCAGATAATGATAGATTCATGATCTGCATGCAATTGCACATGTACAAAGTGCTTTCCGATTTCTGTTTCGATTAAAGATGTAAATTATAAAATTTTACATATTCTAGGTATTCGTAGAAAATACCGTATACGTATATTTTTTGAAAATGTGTTTGACATGATTATTTGTTGTATGAATATATGATATATGGATAAAATACTTATTTGGCGAATGGATTCGCCCAAATACATGTTTTACTAATATACACTATGTATGTAGAAATACTGTATTGTAGAAAGTACTGTATATATATGTATTTTAGAGATGTGTTTGCCATGATTATTTATTATATAAATATATTATATGTGCGTAAAATATTTGCTTGGTGAAAGGACTCGCCCTAATACATATTTGCTAACATACACTAAGTATGTTGAAATAGTGTATGTTAAGTGTTTGTGAAAATGCTTGTGTGAGTAAGTGTTTGGATGTTGATGCCTTAGGAGGGTGTTGAGATGGGATTCTCAACTACCTTAGAGACATGTATGATTTACTCCATGAGGTTGTTTACTTAAACCGCTTACTTGTGAAATATATGTGTTTGTATTCCTATTGAAGTAGTGCTTTATAACATGCTCTACAACATGCTTTATAACATGCTTCAGGACATGCTTACTTACATGCTTGAATTACTTAGTTTATCATGCTTTACTCCACATGCTACGAATAAGGTTTGATTGAGTTTGGGACTATGTCTATAGTCCAGACAGTCGGTGCTAGACTTGAGATCGTGGTTGAGTTTCATATCGCCACGTAAGATGTGTTTGACGAACCCGAGTCATACGTCAGTTGGCGACAGTGGTTTGGCCACGCGAAGTGCTTATGCACTTCATGTCATCCAATTGATTGTGCGCTCGAGCTAGTCAGGCTCGTCATGTAACCCGATGTTGTAAAGTGTCTCAAACTTCAAAGCAAGCTTGGGACACTTTACAATAGGAGTTCAAAGGTACGTCTAAAGTAATTGCCATCAAGTTACAAACTCTACGGAGGGAGTATGAAAATCTGAAAATGAAAGACTCGGAAAAGATGAAAGATTATCTTTCACGAGTGATTGAAGTGGTGAATCAGATTAGGATCTATGGAGATTCTATTTCTGATGAAAATGTGGTTCAGAAGCTTTAATAAGCCTCCCTGCAAAATATGATGCTGCCGTTGCCGCAATAGAGGAATCTAAGGACCTTTCAACCTTATCATTGATTGAGTTGATGGGCTCTTTAGAATCACATGAACAAAGATTGTCGAGGCATGAAGAAAAATCAGTTGAAAGTGCGTTTCAAACTAAACTTTCAATTGGTCACAAAGTTCTTCCGAGAAGACACAAGCTGGTCCCGGAAAAAATCAAGGCAATTACAAGAAAGGTGGAAAATCGATGCAAGGGAAATGGCAAAATCGAAACAAAGGTAAAAATTCAAATCTTACCTGCGATTTTTGTAAAAAGACTGGCCACATTGAAAATGAGTGCTGGAATCGAGGCAAACCTCAGTGTTTTAACTGTAAAAAGTTTGGACACGTGAAGAAGGATTGTCGTTTCAAGGACAATCAACATGCTGCAAACTTCTCTGAAGAAAAAGTTGAAGAAAACATGTTTTTTGCATGTCAGTACTCACTCACTCAAACTGAAGACATATGGTACTTGGATAGTGGATGCAACAATCATATGACAGGTGATGATCGGATATTCACAAATATCGACTCATCCGTCAGATCTCAAGTCCGTATGGGAAATGGTGCTATTGTGGAAGCAAATGGAAAGGGGACAATTGCCATTGAAACCAAGAAAGGGGTCAAGTATATAAAAGATGTTTTACTTGTTCCTGACTTGGATCAAAACTTGCTAAGTGTTGGGCAACTTGTTCAAAATGGGCACTCTATATGCTTCGAAAATGATTCTTGCATTATCTATGACAAGAATGGCACAAATCAAGTGATCGCTAAGGTGAATATGGAGAAAAATCGTAATTTTCCTATTAAGTTGCGATATTCGATTGATTGTGCACGGAAAGCCGAGACACTTGATGAATATTGGCTTTGGCATAAAAGACTGGAGCATTTGAACTTTCATTGATTGAAGTTGATGGATCAGAAGAATCTGGTAGATGGTTTACCGTCTATCAAAATTAAAAATGACATTTGCTCGGGTTGTGCATTGGGAAAACATCATCGTGCACCTTTCTCAAGAAGCACGTGGAGAGCAAACGCGCCCTTGGACCACACTGATATTTGTGGAAAAATGCAAACTCCATCACTTAGTGGAAGCTTGTATTTTATCATCTTTGTTGATGATTATACAAGAATGATGTGGGTGTACTTTATAAAGCAAAAGTCAGAAGCTCTTTCGATCTTCAAGGGATTCAAATCACAAGTTGAGAGACAAAGTGGTCTCAAACTCAAGATGCTGAGAAGTGATCGTGGCGGCGAGTATGTCTCTAAGGAATTTGAGACATATTGTGAAGAAGAAGGAATCGAGAGGCAACTGACTGTTGCTTACACACCTCAGCAAAACGGCGTTGCAGAACGAAAGAATAGAACAATTGTCGAAATGGCTCGTTCTATGTTGAAGGAGAAAGGCATCCCGAATACTTTTTGGGCTGAAGCTGTGTCTACAGCTGTTTACTTGCTTAATCGGAGTCCTACAAAAGCTGTGGATGGCAAAACACCGATTGAAGCATGGTCAGGTCACAAGCCTTCTGTAAAACATCTCAAAATTTTCGGTTGCATTTGTTATGTTCATATTCCATCTCAAAAGCGTCAAAAACTTGATGAAAAATCTGAAATTTGTATTTTCATTGGTTATAGTACTTCGTCAAAAGGTTATCGAGTATATAACCTTGAAACGGGGAAGCTAATGATTAGTCGAGATGTTTTGTTCAGTGAAAGTACAGGATGGGATTGGAAAAAGAAAAATATACAAGAACAAGTTGTTCTTATACAAGAAGATGAACCGAAAAGCACTTTCAACTGATTTTTCTTCACGCCTCAACAATCTTTGTTCATGTGATTCTAAAGAGCCCATCAACTCAATCAATGATAAGGTTGAAAGGTCCTTAGATTCCTCTATTGCGGCAACGGCAGCATCATATTTTGCAGGGAGGCTTATTAAAAGCTTCTGAACCACCTTTTCATCAGAAATAGAATCTCCATAGATCCTAATCTGATTCACCACTTCAATCACTCGTGAAAGATAATCTTTCATCTTTTCCGAGTCTTTCATTTTCAGATTTTCATACTCCCTCCGTAGAGTTTGTAACTTGATGGCAATTACTTTAGACGTACCTTTGAACTCCTGTTGTAAAGTGTGCCAAGCTTGCTTTGATACCACTTTGTAGGCTATTGTAGCCTTATTACTTGGAAAAAAATAACTTAGAAGGGAATAGGAGAATGCTGATTTTTGTTGTATCGCTTCTTCATATATGAAAATGAAATACATACACATATTTATAGCATAAAAACTAAGGAACATGACTCTTCACAAAGAGACATGAACCTTTTCAACTAAGGGACGTGACTCTTCATAAAGAGACATGAACCTTTTTACAAAAGTGCCTTTTCACAAAAGTGCATTAATTCAACAATCTCAACAGAAAACGGTCAGCTACTACACCCACCATTATATGCAAGTCGTATCCAAACAACATTTCCATTCATGTGATAGAAGAGGTGCTGGACACCATAAGTCTGATATGATAAGTACATTCACTGCCCAAACACCCAAGAAATGAATTGATGCCTGTTTTACTCAACACTGTAAAATTCAAACAATGGGTAAGTATCATCATATTCCTATGACTACCACTATCTTTACAGGCAAAGTAATCATTCTTACTTTAATTACCGCATACTACACAGGTAATTAGAAAACCAAACAGGCCCTAAGAATTCAGTATTTCATGCTTGGATCAGGTACATCGATGTTCAATATTACTTCGTTCGTGACATGGTGGAAGATGGACAAATCTCATTTAAGAAGATTCACATTAACGACAATGTAGCAGATATTCTAACAAAGCTACAATAGAGAAAGTTGTTTAGTGCAGAACTTTTCTTAGGCTTATTGTTACATAGTGATTGGTGACATTTGGATAATTGTTATTATGAGTTTTTTTTTACACACTAATATTGTTGAGGCAAGTGACGTGCATTGCATGTCTTTACATGGAAGACATCTCCTAATAGGAGATGCCTCTCCCAATCATATGTGAGGTCTAGTTCCTCTGGGGCTTTTACACACTCTCTTTTATAGTGTGTAGTCTATAAAAGAGAACTACAGGTAGAGAAAGGCATTCTTGTATTCATTTTACATTATATTTTTTGGTGTGAAGTTTTTATACAATAGGAGAGGAAAAAGAAACAAGTCTTGTATTTTTTATCTTTTGTTTTAGTGAAGAAGAAATCTCTATGACTACAAGAAAAACAGGCTTTACCGGCGGCCAAAACCGCCCCTAAATGTCTCAAAAACCGCCGGTAGAAAAATTAGCGGCGGTTAGACAAATGCCGCTAAAGGGGGCGTCGCTATGTGTTTTACCGGCGGTCGAACTTTTTACCGGCGTGTTGGTGGCTGCCGCTAAAATAGGACAATTACCTGGCGTTTATTACTCTTTAGTGGCGCTTGGGTAACTGCCGCTAAAAACGCCGCTAAACAGCAGAAACGCCGGTGAAAAGCTCTGTGAAACGCCGGTCTAACTTCCCAAAAAAACCGTAAATTTTGTAAGAAACGCCGCTAAAAATGTAGAGTTGGTAAAGAATCTCTCCCGTGATTTGATTGCAAGAAATATCTCTAGAAGTCATAACAATCAATAGACTATAAACAATTGAAGAAAAAACTATAACAACACCCACACCAAAAGAAATGTTGAAAGTCATAACAGTCAATGTCCATCTTACATAACAAGAATTAAAATGGCCATCACATTACATAACACAACCCATAGTGTAGTCACAATAGTGGGCAACTCCAAAACATACCAAATTACTAGATGAACTAGAACTAATTTGAGATAGACTTATAAATTGTGATTTACATGGAGTACACAGAGTGGAGGAAGTACTCACAGATACTGCAATACTTCATTCCAGTAAATCAGCCTCGGAATGTCACCAGTGAGCTGATTCTGAGCAAGATCCCTAAAAAAAAAATTAAACAGCAAGGGACCCCATTAAAATCACTTTGTACACACAAATCCACACCATTGGAAACAAACAATTGTAGTTCAGGTATGTTCTATTAGACAAACCCCCAATGCAAATGTGTAACTGAGAAAACCCAAATGAGAAGGAAAAAAAAAAAAACAATTCAATGTTTTCAAGTAGATATTAGAAAGCATAAACCACAAAATAGAACAAGCACCTCAAATATAAGTGACAACAACCTTACAGAGTTTTGAGATTTGGCATCTGTGAAAGGGTTGAAGGGATAGGCCCTGTTAACTGATTGTTCTTCAATGTCCTACATAGTAACATCACCATAAATGACCAATCTATCCCTTACAAAGGGGCAAGCAAGATTCGTGAAAATGACCAATCTACCAAATAAAAGCAGACATGATACTAACAATTCCTCAAGCTGTTTGAGCCTAGATGTCGAGAATGGAATATCTCCATATAGCAAGTTACCGGATAAATCCCTATAGAAAACAAACCAACACAGATTTCAGTTAAATCCGCCATTACATTCTCAATCCCATAACTTCAGAATGCAAGTAAATGAGAGAGATTACAGAGATTTCGGCAAGACGCAATTGCCGATCTCATCAGGGATTGACCCGGTCAGCTGATTCCCCTTCAAATCTCTGCACATCAATGCAACCAACATAAGCATTTGAGCTTAAAATGATTTCATCCAAATGCATATTTATCCTGATGCAATAAAGTAAAACATACAGTGCCTGTAAGCTCTATAAATCCCCAATGGCTAGCGAAATCTTCCCACCGAGATCCAAATTCGAGAAATTCCTTCACAGAAGATTCATGATTGTAACGAATTAGAAGTTGAAATCAGATAAGAATTATAATCGACGGTCTCTGTTGCTCCAGGTCTGGGTTCAGTGATGGTAATTTTTGCACCCTCCTTAATGGTTACTTGTATCAGACTGTTGAAATCATGGACCTCAACAATCTGTTGAAATCCACCCTCCTTAAATGCATGTTTGAGCTTTGCTAAATCAGACAATGATGTGTTTGGTCGAATTCCATCATCAACAGAAATTGTAACATGTTTCTCCTTTCCAGTTTTTGCATCTGTAATCGTCATTAATATGGAACCCATCAAATCTAAAATACATGCCATCTAGCATTAAATTCTACAAATCCAAACAGTGAAAGAAAGCTAGGATCATTAGAGCCATTTCAATTCATAGTCTGATAGAAATGTCTCTAGGATAAGCTGAACATACAAATTGACGTGCAGGGCCTATTGAGATGTTTTAATGACATTCAATCCTTCCATCAATTCAGTTTGATACAAATGTCTCTAGGATGCACTCTAAAACAAAGAAAGAAATAAAGGTGCTTTCAAGAGAACCATCTAAATTAATTTCCACCTGGAAAAAAATCTGAAATATGGTTGCACAAAATATGACAGGAAGCGGAGCAGATTCATGTATAGAGGTGGGCAAGCATCTATTACTCTATTCATGATCGATATTTTACAGCCAACTACAAGCTTCATGTTGGGTGCAAACACAGAAATACTCAAATCTTATGCAGACACAGCAATACAAGTTGGAAATTAAGACTGATGATTACTTTACCTATCTCTTCTAGCTGTTTTGGAAATACTAAAACAACTGAAGCAGCAACCAGCATTATCCTCTAAGATCGCTAGAAACTTCTCAACCTGAAACAAAGGGTAGAAAACAAGGAAAAAAAGACCCCAAAAAAAAATAATAATAATAATTTCTGATCAAAACCTGATTCAAAGCTCTATTAGAAGCCATACATATCAGTTTGAAAATCATTTGCGCATTTCCTACTTACCCTTCCTAATGATGCATGATAATACATATGCCTTTCCAACCTTCCAAGATCTAAGGCCCCTCCTAATTCCATCTTATGACAGCATCATCATTCAACAATCTCTAAAAGTAGATTCTCAAGTTGTCACAAAATCCAGTCCTTCATTGTCGTCGTCATCTAAAGCCTTAATGCCAACGTATCACAATATCCAGTTATAAATTTAGGAAAAGAAGGCAGACAAAACATTGACGCTAAACTAGACAATAGAATATTGAAGAAAAATGCTAATGATAAATAATTAAAAAAAATAAATTTAAGCACAAATCCAATTGGAATCCCCTGCAAGTTGGATCTTCTCAAAGCTGTGTTCCAGCCAACCTGCAGGCAGTTTTGGATGCTGCTGGGTCGGATCCTGTAAATCCAAAGGGGAGCTCTCTCCTCTAGCATTTAAAGTGAGAGAGATAGGTTGTCAGTTTTGGTTACTGTCTTCAAAGGTTACTCCAACCCGATAGAATAGATTTTCGCGATGCTCGCCAGTGGTGCATGTTGGCCACCAGCAAAAAAGTGCCGGCAATACAGCAGTTTCTTGTAGTGAGCCAAGTGGCTGAGTTCTCGGATAATTCACATTTCTACTTCATTAAGTAAGAGAAAATATATCAAAACAAAGCGACGTCACTTGGTTTCAATCAAATGATTCAAAACAAGAGAAAATAGAGTTCATGTTAAGATGAAACTCCAAATTTTCACTTGGTTTTTTTTTTTTTTCATTCAAATTAACTGCAGTTTACTGCACCGGTTGCATTCTTCAGTTTGCTGATTCAGTTTTTAACACGTCAGTTTTGGGAAATTGTCCTAAAATGATATGGAAAAACGAATGGAAATGGTAGATTTCCAACAAACAACATGGTGTGCCCCACCTAGGTTTATGCAACATGAAGAAATTAGCTTCTGCATTAACACAGAAGAGGATTGCGTAGTGAGTAACTCTACCATTAGCATACTGAATAAACTCTGTGAGGCCCACCATGATTTATGTATTTTATCCGCTCTATCCATCCATTATCCAGATAATTTTATGGCTTGAGCCCAAAAAGCATATACAATGCTCAGGTGGACCACGCCACATGAAATATTTGAATTTAATTTCTAACAAAACTTGGATGAAGGAAAAAATAAATATTAGCTTGATCCAAAACTTTTATAAAATAAGTTTTTAATCGTCAATCACCATTATTTCATATAGTGTGGCCCCCACAGATTTTGGATCTTTTTTATTTTTGGGCTATCCCCTAAAATGAGCTGACTCTTGTGAGATCTTTTCTATGGTGCAAATCATTATAACAACCACTTTCTATTGTTATAATGGTGAGATCGTGAATTGGTCACAACTGACTCTTGTGAGGTCCTTGCTGACTCAGTTGTGTTTCACAGTTGGGTTGGTAGCTTGACACAGTTCTCTGAGTCAATGCCAGGTCAGGGAATATTTATTTTGAACTCAGACTAGCTAAATCAGATTCAGCAAAACTGAATCTATTTGTCTGAGTTGTCTTTGGCTCACCAAGCTTTCAAGCCCATGCGGGGAACATTTTTTCCTCCTTTTTTAGTTGCATTTGGGTAAATGGTACTGATTTACTAATTCAAGAGAGCAACTAATATTGATTTAGAGCATTGATAATGACGCCATTTCTTTCTATTGTTTTGGTAATAGAAAAGAAAATGGTGCCACTATCATTTATCCAGGATGTAGATTTTGATGGTTGAATATTTGATAAGGGCCTGTTTGGTGGGCGCCTGAAAAGGGTACCTGAAATCATGGCGTTTTCTCAAAATAGAAGTCATGGCGTTTTCTCAAGATAGAAGTCCAATCCATCCCAACTTGTGCACCTGTTAGGACAAGCAATTCCTCCTTGAGCTTCCTTTTATGTTCCAAAGTTAGATAGAAAGTCTTGTCATGAATGGGGTGTACAACCTAAATAATCAATGTTGTATAGCAAAATTGCTTGCTTTACATTTTCAAGTCATGATGAGCATTAGTCGAACATATTTCAGCTCGTGATAAAGCCTAACACAACAAGCTATGATAAAGGCTTAGGCTTAGATGATGATGACGACTTAAAAAAATAAATAAATAAAAATAAATCAACAAGCAGTACATTCATCATTACATGGATGTAAGTAGCAATTTCTAACACAACAAGGAATACCCATTTCCAAAGCTAGTTGAAAAAACAAAAAAAAAAAAAAAACAAAAAAAACAAAAAAAACTGGTCTTTGATATTTTTATGTGGGGACTGGATGTTAACATCTAGATGATGGGATCAAGGGATAATATGCCCTTCACTCCCAATGGTTTAATCATTTTCAAATGGGTTCATCCAAACATGACATCAATATTCTATAGAAAAATCAAGCTACTTCCTATTATACAAGCTAGGTCCATAGGTTTTTTTTTTTTTTTCTTTTTGGTCTTGAGCATGATATAGAATTTTCCTACGCTTAGTACTACATGCAGAAAATGTCCATGCTTCAGTATGCTTTGTGATGGACAACAACCCATACACTAAAAACACCCACAACAATTAATAGGAAACTTCACATTCATTTGTAAAAATATGAATCCACACAAGGAAAACAGAACAAAAAGGAAAAAGAAAATGTGAACTTGTGAAGATGTCAAGACATGATACACAAAGCTCCCAACTCAAGAATACAAACCTGCAGTCAAACAAGGAAAAGCTACATGAAGCACTCCAAATAGCGTAGAAAAAGAAATGTATTCATGGACTAATAACCAATTAGTTCCAATGTCCACTGCCATCCCCCCGTCAATCCCAAGAGTTGAACTAGTTCACGAGCAATGGATGGAAGATTCTTTTTTTTTTTCCTCATAACAATCAGTCTGAATTCAAAATATCTTGTAGCCTTAAGTTTGAACGAGTGTGGACTATGGCTCAGTGATCCATACCATTGGTATGATGGTTGCCAATGTCAATGGGAGATATCCCAAAGTTTTCCCTGACTGAACAATCCTCTCTTTTTGAGATGAATGGTCCATATTCAAAATCAATGGGAAAACAAAGATTGGATGGTGAGCATCCTATATGGGAGATTTGGGTCACGGTCTATCACCCGCTTGTCCCAACTCATATGATAAAAAATCTATTACTAAGAAACTAGCCTTTTCTTGAAAAGGAATTATAGGGCCCTGATAAGCAGAAAACATACAGTTTGCCAATACACAAGATTTAGTACAAGAGGAGCCCATGGTATAATGTAACCCTCCATGAATGCAGGGTGCCTTGTAAATCTCCCATATTTAAATATCCTAATTGTTCAACCAGTGTAATGGTTAAGGATAAAAAAACAGAAACTATCCAAGCCACATTCCACAGAAGATAGTTCATAGATAAAAGGGTAGGGATTTTTAGGCTTTTATACCCCAACCAGTGTTATCAAAATCATGTGATCTGCAGCACAAATCGTAGGTTCAAATTGTAGAACCTAAAAAATCGCAACCGAATTGCATTAGTTGGATCAAATAGTGTGAATCATAAATTGTAATAAACCTATGCAATAGTCAATTGGTGATACAAAAATGGCACAAAATAAAGAAAGACTGAATGTGAGTAATTGCAGACTGAACCTGTAAGCATATGACAACCATTAGACAATACTCATTTCTTGCATCTTGATCCTGTGACCATTAGATGCATAATGCATGAAAACGAAAGGGAGTAGAATCAGGAGAAAAGGGAGAAGGAAAATTACCTTCAGACCATCTCCAGTCACACCAAAGTAATCTGAAACTGGTTTCCCAACATCCTCATTGTCCATTTCCACATATACAAAGATGAGTTGCAACAGAACCAGAAACCATCACAAATGACAAGGAAGGTGCTTATAGGTTTAGTTTTGGAAAGTAGGATGGCACGGACACAGATATATCCTATTAGATTTTCTCAAGGGCACTAAAAAGCTACCATAAGCAATAAAAAAAAACACACCAATCCATTGGAACTCAGCCGAGTCAACTCAGTTTTCCACGTGTCAAGCACCAATTCCTAACTGCAAATTTATAGGATCGGGGTTCCAGTGACCTGTCTGAATTAACTCAGGATTCCAAAGGATGGTTTCCAGGTTGACCTGATCTAACAAAGTTTTAAAAAAACTAGAACCACCTGCTTTAATTGTAAATTCCACGACTTACCTTTCCCTTGAAAAGTTTTGCTCCCTCTTGGTAGATTGGGAGAACCTTCTCCAAACCATTTTTGGTGACAAAAAGCAAAAGCTGATGAAGACACAACAAATATATGAAAAAAATATATATATACAAAAGAACTTATTGACTTGTATCGCATTATCAAGGAAACATGGAAATATGGGCCACATCCCAGAGATCGAACAGGTTGGACAGTCCAAGCCACTTGATTTGAAAGAAAAGAAAAGAATCATTTGACTCATTTCCACACCCAATCTACAAAAATATCAAATAGAAACAACTAGGATGAATCATTTCAATTGTGAAGAATGAAGATATATCTGCCACCTACCTTCTCTGTCACTCATTGATAGTAGTCCAGAAATTGATGCCTTATCTTACAGCTTATCGAAAGCAAATGCATTCCAGCAAGGCGAACACCCATCTGATAGAAAAATTCTGATGGGCCACAGCATGTGTAACTGTTGACGTGTATCGCATTATTAAGGAAACATGAAAATGTTAGCGGTGGGATGTTGCTAGGCATTAGTGATTTGTATCAATACACCTCACTAAAATACAAATTTATCTTTAATGGTAAGTATGCAAACCTGCTGAACTGTAGCTGATCATATGTATTTTTCAGCTTCCTCTCAAACCTGTGAAATATTCAAGCACAATTTGAGAAAAGGAAGAAATAACCGAGAAATGGATAAGCTGCAATTTGAGAGAGGGAGGGAGATGGGCATACATGTCAATTCTCAAGGACACTACAAACTGAAAAACTATCATCAATTATAAGATGCTAACCCTTCTCCAGAAAGTAGAGATATTTAAGCAAATTATCTTTCGATAATTAAAAGATACTAAAGATTTTGATTTCACAGGTATCCAAAACATATATTTTTACTATTTGTCAAAAGATAGGGATATATCAGCCTTTTCACTTCACAATCCCACAACCATTTGATGGGCTATGGACTTGGTATTTCATCTCATGAAATCAAAATAACTATTAAATAACGGTAGCTAATGACCTGCTTCTTCTTTTTCAGCAACTCCTCTGCAGCAGCTATCTTATCTGCACACGCTTTCTCAAGATCAGATAGCATGCTCTTTTATCTCTTCCCTGAAAACCAATGCAGTCTCGCATATCAATTAACAGTACTTTTTATGTGTAAAGTAAATTTCTAAAATTGTGATGTTTCCTAGCATTCACAGTTGGAAAGTAGCCATCAGTCACATGGCAGCAACGTTGCTTTCCAGTTGAACTTGAAAGGAATATTGCTGTCATTTGGAGCTCAGGTCATGAATGATGAGGGAATTAAGATTTGGTCATTTCCAAATTATTAGACTAACAATTGCAGAGCTTTGCTAAGCAAACACGCATGTGCAATAAAGCTCATGTACATGCCACACGTGCCAACATAGCACATGGATGCAAAATCCAATCCGTCCATCAGGTTGGTCCGACCCTGTACATGTTTTCCCAAAAAATAAATCTGGTCCACTCAATACATAGGCTGCAAGATATATTGGGGCCTATGCCAAGATTGGAAATAGGTGGATGTGTTAGAGAACTTCAGCCAAGATTTTCAGAGCTGTACATTTGTTTGGATCTCGGATCTATCATGCCATGCCGGCACATGAGCTTTATTACAACAGAGACCAAGAACCACGCAAGTTAGGATGGGTGAGTTGGTACAAGTTCAAGGCTCTAAAAGAGCAAGAGGAAGGCTCAAAAGGAGGTGGATGGAGGTAGCAAGAAAAGACTTGATGATCTAAGGTCTAACTGAAGGCCTTGATGATCTTCCCTTGCCTGTGGCTGTAATCTGTTAAAACCCACATTTTTGAAATGTGACTCAATCATCTATTATTTCTACTGACCTTGGAGAAAGAAGTCTTTTCCGAAATAACTGATCTCCCCCACAAGAAAATGGGCGTCCACCAACAATGCTGAGCTATAATGTGGGAAAATCCAAATGACAATAATCAACATGCTGTTCACCGAGACTGATCATCAATGAAGACAATTTTTGCAATTAAGATGAGGCTCTTCATTTTCTCCAATGATTAGTAAAATACAGTTCTTAGAATTGTAGTCTGTGAATTGCCATGCCAATGATGGAAACTTTCAGATTTATGAAAGCTGCAATTGGCCTGTCACTAAAATTTCTACAAATACAAAACAAAACAAAAAAGCAGCAGTATATTTGTTGATTTTTGAATATGTTGCACCTGATAGCCATTTTATTCAGCTTTCAGCTGACCGACCTATCTCAATTTGAATAGTATTATGTAGATCAGATTCAGCAGAGACAAAACTTAGCCTGAAGTTATTCAGGATGAAATCCTCAAACTATTTTTACATTTTTACAAAAGAAGTGAGAAATGTTTTGAAGTAACAATAAGGTTAAGGGAATCATGAAAATCTGGGAGGAAAAATATTTGAATAGAACCGTTGAATAAAGAGTTTATTTTCCACTTACCAAGAAGAGCATTTACTAGACCCCCAGAACTGGTCTCTACTGACCAAGAATCGTCACCATTCCTAACAGCAAAGAATGGAAGCCTGTTAATCACCATCAATATTCGTTGTTTTAAAGGCCTTGTGTCTTTGTTTTTCCGTCCCATGGTAAGCGTGCTGGTTACTATAGTTGCTTCTGTAACTTCTTCCTTGTGGAGAACTCCCCAGTCATTGCCCTCTTTTAAATTCAATTCATGCTCAGAGAAGTCCTATCAGATCTCCTTAACACCCTTCTCTCAACAAGCAAAGAAAAAGTTCAGATACTCAGCAAATAAAAGATAATTAAAAACTTGTGTGCATGTTAAAATTACTAGAATCTCTTATTGGTAACTACTTGAAGCTCTTATTGATTTCTATTAAACCATTCGGCTTCAGGGAGCAAATGCGATTTGTTTTTATATTTTCCAAACTAAAGAAAAGATGAGCATTTCTAATTTTCTATCCCCAATTCAAACCAATCGAGTTATGTGAAGCCAAATATGAGAAACTGCCCTTAGTACACATAAGCAATGAATCAGACTTGCAGGAATTTAGAGACTGTGTGGGGCCACGTCATTCGCTGATCTTAACATCTTCAATCATCCCAGTATTTGTTAACCCCACTATCAAATCAGACAAAAAATTCCATTTCTAATACTTTTAGCTAACTAACAATGAGGTCTTTCTTTTTTCCGTAAGGTGGTTGGATTAAGGTAGCCCATCTGCACACTGCATTTGCCAAAATAAAATATGGATATAAGATCCAAGCCATCTATCTGGTGGCTCCTGCAATGCAGATGCCATGTCCCAAAAAAGAAGCTTGCTACTTATCATGTGGACCACATTGTCAGAAACAAATGGGCAGCTAACAAAAGCATGATGAAGTTATCTTGATTGTCCATTTGTACGATAAATCCTAGACCACGTGATAACTGAACCATCATGTCTAGGAATATAGAATTGGGAAGATTTGCACTTGGAAAGTAGGCGGCAATTTGTCTCATTATTGGAGAAGGGGGTTTTCCAAAGAATGTTCTTTCTTTATGCATGTGTTATGTTGCTCATCTGGTGTATGCATCCAATATGTTGTGATAGTGGTTCTTATTTGGATCTCAGGGATGCAAGTGTTCCATTGAGTAATGAGTACAAGATTGGCAGCATGGCTTGGCCCTTGCTATAAGGGCGTCTTGTTGTAGCGGTGCTTGTGTCACAGTAGTAACTGATAGCATATTTAATGAAGGGAAAAGACCCAATCCACCTACATATATTTGGCACATGTATTGATAATCCGAGCCATTCATTCATCTTAAGGTCCACCAATTGACCATTTACCAATCATCATCCTGATCAGATAATACTAGCCACTAATTACAGTTTAGTGATTTTATAGTCAGTGTAATTTTCAGCTATGATCCTTTCACATTAGTCCAGAATAAACCAACAGTTCGGTTCATCAAACACATGCTATATATGCAGTAAAATGAAAGGAAAATACTGGATCTTCTTAAAAAATCAAGCAAAAAACAGACCCAAAAATCAAAATGCCAAGAACCCATTTCTCAAGCCAGAAAATTCAAAGGACCCATCAAATAAATAAATAAATAAAAGAAGCAGAAGAAGAAATCATATCCATATATTCCAATGCATAGATATGGATCAAATGGTGGAAAAAAATATTTAAAAAAAATAAAAAAAGAAAAAAGAAAAAACAGAGCAACGTACCGGTACTCTGTTGACAGCTCCATTCCATATCAAACCCACGAGCTCCTCCATTTCCAAGTTCAAATCAAGGTAGGAAATTCGATCAGATCGAGATCAATGGCTCGCACGAAGCAGACAACCAGGAAGTCGATGGGAGGGAAGGCGCCACGCAAGCAGCTGGCGACGAAGGCGGCCAGGAAGTCGGCTCCGGCGACCGGAGGAGTGAAGAAGCCGCATAGATTCAGGCCGGGGACGGTGGCGCTGAGGGAGATAAGGAAGTACCAAAAGAGTACGGAGTTGCTGATAAGGAAGCTGTCGTTCCAGAGGCTGGTGAGGGAGATTGCTCAGGATTTCAAGACCGATCTCCGGTTCCAGAGCAGTGCTGTGGCCGCTCTCCAGGAGGCGTCTGAAGCTTACCTGGTGGGTCTTTTTGAGGACACCAATCTCTGCGCCATCCACGCCAAGAGGGTCACCATCATGCCCAAGGACATCCAGCTTGCTCGTCGGATCCGTGGTGAGAGGGCTTAGATCTCTCTCTGTCGTTCGTTTTAGGGTTTTATTTTTGGGTTTTTGCTTTGAGATGTGGATGTAAATGCCTTTCTTACTTTTTGATGGTTACAAATGGAATCAGAAGTGTATGTGTTTGGCTTTTGTTTCTGGGTAAGATTGGAAATAGATTTCGGGTTCTTTGCAATAAAAAATAAAAAATAAAAAAGACAGCAGCAGCTATGGCTTCCGAGAGAGAGAGAGAGAGAGAGAGAGAAAGAGAGAGAGAGACTTCCGGTGGGTTATTGCAGGGGAGGAGAGAAGAGGGGCGAAGAGTTTTGGTAAAAAAGATGAGCGGGAGAAGAAGGCGCGATAGATTTGGGGATAGGGCGGGCGTGCGTTTTGGAGGGGCTTTTAGGTTTTTTTTTTTAATTATTTGAAACCAGCGGCGGTCGCCTGTTTTGTACACGGGCGGCCACTTAAAAACGCCCCACATTTCGTCTACAGTGGCGGTTTTTTTGTGGCCGCCTGTGATGAAAACGCCCCTTGTAGCAATATTTTTTGTAGTGTATGTTATTACCGCTTCTTATCTCTTGTTTTTATTTCTTTCATTTATCTTTTGGATATTTGTTTAGCCCTTTTCATTTGTAATTTTGCATTGCCTGTATCGAACATATGCAAATATTTTCCACAACAGCTATGATCATCCTATTAAAGCATTATTTTGAATGGGATGAACAATCAAAAGGTGGACCCTTGTAATGGAAGCTACAAATGAATTTCCTTTTCTAGTCTAAGTAACAGCGGTTGCCAATTTTCTAAACTCATGTTCTTATGGTTAGCATCATCTTGTAATTCTGAGGGACTTTGTTTTGGCAGTGACCCTTCCACTCGGTGCAAGGATTAAGTGTACCACACTAAAGGAACCTGCACTGATAATGACATCTACCATTGAAACCTTTCTTACGGCGAACGTGATGTTTTATTACCATAAAACCTATGTGTAAGGTCATGTAGACGTGGATGAAGTGAAAGCATAAATATCAGCTTCATCCGAAACTTCTTCAGCCCCCAATAAGTTTTTTAATGGTGGAAGTTCAATCCTCACTTTGTGGTCCACTTAAGCCTTGGACCTGCCTAAGTTTTTGGTTCATGTCTTAAATTATCTGAAAAAAAGTGTTGGACGGCATGGATAAAACACTTACATCACGGTAGGCCCCACAGATCCCTGCCCGGACGGATTACCATCCGGGCAGGGGTAGGATGCAATCAGCGTCCGTGAAGGAAAAGCTCTGCCAGCCGGATGTGTGTTTTATCCACGTCATCCATCCATTTTGCCAGCTTATTTTTGGGTCAGCAGAGATCCAAATCTCAGGTGGAGCACACCCCAAGGAAACAAGGAAACAATGGTAATTTAACATCCGCCGTTAAAAACTTCTCAAGGACCACAAAAGTTTAAAATGAGCCGGTAAAATGAATTTACGGCATGGATAAAACACATGAATCATGGTGGAACCCACATTTTTCAGCACCGACCAGCATGGACGTCGTCACTGGAGGGTCACTACCGAATCTGAGTCCAATTTTGACAGGGATGGTTAATCAAATGTGGGACCCACGTGATGGATTATGATTAGATGGTAAGGGTCATCCATTACTGATAGTGAAAGGTGGGCCTTGAATGGAGGGTCAAGATCAACGATAGATCCATTTTTAGGATTGAACCGTCCATTTCCTATCCATTAATTGAATGGTTACTCTAATAATAATAACAACCTATTTTTTTTCAAAGGAACGGGCAATAAGGGTCGACCCACATCATGGATGGTCTAAATTAGTGACCAGACCTCTAGTATAATTGATATTGACTGTCCATTTTCCTAGTGATTGATCAGACAATTAGTATAAATATAAAATGACTAAAGTGGCTTTTATGAAGGATGAGAACCAAAGGTGGGCCTTCACAATGGACTTCCAAATCAATGATAAAAACTTTTCTATTATAATTAGTATAGGTTGTCCACTTTCCTAGCCATAGATGAGATGCATTGAATCATCTTATCATTGATTTTTTAGAGCACGGTTGGGATCATCCTATCAAAGTGATTAAAACTCTCTATTATATCGATATTTTTCATCTATTTTTCTAACCATTCATCAGATGGTAAGATCATCCGGCAAAAATGATTTGACGGGAAGGACCGGCATTCAAACGATAGGTTGTAGATGATGGATGGCTTAGATCATTGATCAGAAAATACATATATACCATTCATTTCCTATCCATTACCAGGATGGGAGGGATGGCCAATTAAAAGTGAATCCGAGCTGATGAAATGTCACCAATTCTAGTTCATTCAATCCAAGCCGTTGATGCTTGGATTTTCAGCATGATCTTACTAAAGTTATTCTTAGTGGGATGATCAATCAAAGATGGTCCCACATGCATGTGGCACGCATGTAGAAGATCAGGAATGTTGATCCACTGTACCCTACCTGATAGGTCATGTTCCCAAAATCACCAGTCAGATGATAGTCCTTTTCCCTTAGCAAATCAACCGTGTGCCTTTTGAATATCAACCGTCGGTTGGAGCTTTTTCAATACGAGCTTCGGATAGAGCACATCCAAGGGTCGGTAAGTAGTTCGTGATGTGCAGCTGCAGCTTCATAACTACGAAAGCGGACTGCTGAGTAAACTCTGTGGGGCCCACCGTGATGTGTCTTATCCACGCCATCCATCCGTTTTACAAGCTCATTTAGGGAAGGAGCGAAAAAATTTGAAGTGTATCCAAAGCTCAAGTGGACAACACCACAGGAAACAGTGTGAATTGAATGCCTACCGTTGAAAACTTCTTGGGGGCCTCAGAAGTTATGTTATGGATCAAGATGCTAATTTTTTTTTTTTTTCCCTTTATTCGTGTCTGTTTGACCTTATGAACAGGTTGGATGACAAATAAACATCACTTGTGGGCCCTAGGAATGTTTCAACGGTGGACTGGTCGTCATTATCCCCAGAGTTCAGTCAAGGGCTAAGATTAGCCCACGGAATAATTTTCAGCGTGCACGATCAATCAACAATTGGACCCAATTATTGAAAAGTCCAGATCTCATATTCGTATAAAAGGTGTTAGTACTGAAATCTTCATAACAAAAAATAATATTGATAGATCTTTTATCCTATCAAAAAGGAAAAAAGCAATTTCTACCGAATCCAATTTTCTCTTAAGAAAGGTATGGCCCACAAACAATGGGCCCCACACGAATCCGTTCCGATCTTGTGGACGAGATGACCATCAAGTGGTGTTCTCTGTTCCAATGTATTTCTAAACTGTTAAATCATGAAAAGCAATCGGCCCCATCTCTTCAGTGGACCACTCACAGTAAATCCCATCAGAAGAGAACTCACCACACTCACCTACCCCAATTTTGCTGTTTCTACCACAACCAATGACCATAGGGTGACCAACGGTCAGATTGGTTTGGGACCAGATTTTGAACTCATTGAGCTGGGCCGACTCAAAATTTTGATTATGGTATACAATGGGGGGGTTTATTTTCCGAATGGCTATTTCATATGAGGCCCAATCCTCTACAAGGTTTGTAAAATAAGCTTATCCTACAACATGGTGTCGGGCCCACCATGAGTCCATCATGCACTTCCTCGTGTTCTCCTTTACACCCAAAAATGAGGGTGATCCAAAACACAGGTGGGGCCACACCGTAAAATCATATCTAAAACCTATAAAATCATGTGGCCCACCTGAATTTTGGAATGCACCGATTTTATTTTATTTTGGATTTCCTACTAATCAAGGAGCAGCCCAATGACATATACAAAATACAGTGGGCTCCATACACAAAATATAAGGTTTCAATGATGGGGGTGTCCCCATCCCCGTGTTGCCTGTGGTGTGGCCCACCTGTGTTTTTGAACAGATAGGATGGGCCCTACATGGTAGTGGCCCCACCTAGATTGGAATAAGCTTATTCTACAAACATTGTAGTGGATTGTTGGGCCTTTCATATTGCAAGTAACCCCACATTCTGTTCGGATAGATGTGGAAACCGGACGTGTGGCTGAAATTGCATATGGTTTTTAGCAAATCCGATGATTAGAAGTACCTGTACACTTTATTCAAATGATCCATCGGTTAAGTGGGGCGAATCTACACACGAACATGCTATGAGTGCTTATGTATTCATTTGTACTAATCACCTACATTTACAGATATGTGATGAGAAATTCATGTCTGAAACATAGAAACCATGAAAATCAAATTTCATGTGTGCCCCCACCAATCTCGAGTGCATGAAAACAGCACCATTTGATTATCTTGGCCCTAACTCGTTTCGACTGACTTCGATTCAGCCTCTCCTTTGAGTTCGGATGACTGCTCGGCTCCACTGGCAGTGGGGCTGATGGGTTTCTTGAACTGCACCAGAATCATTGTCATGTTGTCACATCCTTCTCCACCGGCCGTTGATGGTGCCAAACATCTGTCAAGAACTCTCTCACATACTGCAGAGAGGTTGCTTTCCTGCATGTGAATACGTACACCATTTAGATGGAGGGAAGAAAACTGAGAGATCTTACACAATGCAGAACAGATAGAAGTGGCATCTTTTCATTCATCCCAGCAATGAAAAGCCACCTTTTAGTGAACTAAACCTATAATCTGGTGGGCCCTGTCATGAAATGGACTGAACTCATGACAGGGGCCAAATAGGACTGTTTGGATCACCTGATGGGAAAATTTTCAGGGGAATGTCCTGGGGATGTCCTGGGCTAAACAAAAGTTGAATTGATCAATGTGTATTGCCTCCTAAGAAGCAGACGGCTCTGGTTTTTTTTTTTTTTTTTTTTTTTTTCTGGTTACATGACTAATCCAGTTAAGAGAGGCATTGCCTACTTACGGAGTTTATGTGTTCATTTATGAAATCTACAAGTTGCTGGCTTGACATGCAGTCCCTGGCAACAGCAGCAGCAATCATCAATTACCGAAAAACCCAAAAATAAATAAATAAATAAATAAAATTCAAGATACACTTCAAGAAGCAACTTGCTAGGAAATGTGATCGAGCATCTTTTTGAATGATAACCAAGCCACTGTTAATGACAGAATGAAAATATATTACTCAGCAATTTAGACAAAAATGGAATTGTGATGCTGGGATCTTGGATAGAAACAGGTGATATTTTAGTAGGTAAATTAACGCCTCAGACAGCGAAAGAATCATCGTATGCTCCGGAAGATAGATTATTACGGGCCATACTTGGCATTCAGGTATCCACTGCAAAGGAAACTTGTCTAAAACTACCTATAGGGGGAAGGGGTCGAGTTATTGATGTGAGATGGATCCAGAAAAAGGGGGGTTCCAGTTATAATCCAGAAATGATTCGTGTATATATTTCACAGAAACGTGAAATCAAAGTAGGTGATAAAGTAGCTGGAAGACATGGGAATAAAGGTATCATTTCAAAAATTTTGCCTAGACAAGATATGCCCTATTTGCAAGATGGAACACCAGTTGATATGGTCTTCAACCCATTAGGAGTACCTTCGCGAATGAATGTGGGACAGATATTTGAATGCTCGCTCGGGTTAGCGGGGGACCTGCTGGACAGACATTATAGAATAGCACCCTTTGATGAGAGATATGAGCAAGAGGCTTCGAGAAAACTAGTGTTTTCTGAATTATATTCAGCCAGTAAGCAAACAGCAAATCCATGGGTATTTGAACCCGAGTGTCCGGGAAAAAGCAGAATATTTGATGGAAGAACAGGAGATCCTTTTGAACAACCTGTTATAATAGGAAAGTCCTATATCCTGAAATTAATTCATCAAGTTGATGATAAAATCCATGGACGTTCCAGTGGACATTACGCAAAAGATCACAGGAAATGAAGAGAGGGAGATTCGATCACATCTCTCACCCTCATTCTCGGAGATTAGGCACAGATGTTCAAGTTTGGGAATAGAAGCACAAAGACAGTGAAGCTGATTTTATTATCTTTTCCATACAAGAAAAGCAGAAGAGGTGAAGGGCTCCATCTCCTGGCAAACTTCAACATTTCTTGGGTGCTGTAGGAATTGATTGAAGGCCTTCTGTTGGCATGGCATGGTGGAGGGCTCGGGAAGAAGGAACAGTGACAGAGCATCTAGTCTTAATGCCAGTCTTGTGGATTATTTGGCAGATGCAGAATAGTTGCTGCTTTCAAAATAGGAGTGGATCTGTGGTGGGCTGGGTGTCCGGCTCGAAAGCCATGGACGTTTGTAATTTTTCTACTTTTTGGTTGTAATTGTTTGGGCTGTATTCTTTCCCAACCTTGGTTGTTGCTTCGGTGGGTTCTTTCAAAGAAAAAAAAAAAAAAAAGAGTTTTGTTAACCTTAAAAAATAAAAATAAAAATAAAAGGGATAAAAAGGGCTCTTCTTCATAGTACAAAGTATGACCGAGAAACAATTTCTTTTTTCTTTTTTAGTTTAGGGGCCCTTCAGTGAAGCAATCTCAAGGTATCACAGCAGAAGCATGCATCTGAATTTATCACTATGCATCGAAAACGATACATATTGATCCCAAATCATAGTATTTAATACTTAAATATTTTTTACTGTAAAAAATTCTATCAACTTATATTATGTTTTTTTTTCAAAGGCTGAGCCATGTCTCCCACCATGTCTTATAATATCCGACAATGTGGGGGTACCAAAAGTGCTTACTAAAGGAGCTGTTTGGAGTGGTGGAAATAAAAAGGTAACATGAGGAAAGGAAATTGATATCTTTTGATGTGACGGTCCCCTCATTTGCAAAAGACGAGGATTGAAGAAATAGATTTCCTTTTCCTCATATTTCCTCAAAAGAAGGGGCATTTCCTTTTACTCTCTAAAACCTAAGAAATGGACATTTCAACCCTTGTTGACAGAATTCACTTTTTGACTGACCATTTCACATTTCTATTGAAATCGTGCATGCTAAAACAAACAGGTTATTTAAGGATTCTTTTCCACAGAATTCATTTTCCATAGTTTTCCTCAAATGTGAGGTTTTACTTTCCTCATCTACTCTTCGGTTTATAAACAGCTAGGAAGAGGGAGTGCAAGTTTGGGGAGAGATTTGAAGTAGAAGTGGCACCAAGGTGGAAGGTTCATGCGACCAGCATTTTAGCATCTTACAATATCACCAATATATCCCACGGTATATCTATTATCCCAGTTGGGCGACACGAAACCCAGCTTTAATATCCATTTTTCATGGTATCATGTGATATATCCACACTCCCCCTTTATAAGTTCTTAATGTATCGTGCGATATATCGACACTGAGTGCGATATCGAAAGGGATAAAAGGAAACCGGCGCTGTTTTGTCTAGAAAATTTTGATTTTTTTTGTTGTTTGCAAAACAAAAAAGTTCCTAGTACATCGTAAGATGATTTCAAACAATCCACTCTAGTTTGTTGGAAGAAATTCTTCAAATTTTCTCCGTAATCGCAATCGGAAACTTCTTGGAGCCAGATTCTAAAATATGCGTTTTTTTTTTTGTTTTTTTTTTGTTTTTACTTTTGATTCATTTTTATATGCTATAGATAGTGTCAAATGGTAAGAAATTCTTGATTCTTTTATGTTTTGTATAAAAATTTATATATTTGGAGTTTCAATTACAAAATTTGGGGAGATGGGCCGAGTTGCGGGAAATTGGAAAAAAAAAATCAAAATTTCCCTAATTTTTCCCAAATCGGTTGCAATCTTAGCGTGTCCAAATACAGAATCAAACATGTATATAACCCGATCTACACATTCTTGAAAATTAGGGGATTTCAGCAAAAAAAAAAAAAAAAAAATTTTAATTAAAAAAATTAAAATGTAATTTTTTTATTTTATTTTTTTTGAAATCCACAAGTATATTTCTAATTCAATACTTCTACTTTTGCTTTTGAATGTAATGCTTATGTTTCCATACAAGTCTTCTTACATTTATAAATTTTATGACCTAACTTCGAATATAGCTGCATCAGTTCAGTCAAACAATGCATAAATTAGGCCCCTATACAAAGGAAACCCATTATGTGCACTTGTTTTTTGTGATTTTTTTTTTAAAAAAAAATTAGGTGTATATTGGTGTCTTTTTTTAACAATCCTTGAAGTTTCATTGAAAATTTTGACCAATTTCCCAATGTTTCTGAATAACAGCAATAAATTACACAATACAATCAATGTATCCCATGCGATAACCGATATGTATCCGTATCCCAAGGGTGTGATACATTACGTGATAACGACATGGAAAACATTGAATGCAACCAGTGTTCAAAATATCAGTATCGCGTTACAAATCGCACCCTTCGGATATGGATATGTATCGGTTATCGCATGAGATATATTGGTTGTATCGCGTAATGTATCGTTGTTGTGGGAAGCATAGGGAAACATAGGGAAATTAGTTGAATTTTTCAATGAAACTTCATTGATTGTTAAAAAAGACATCAATACACACTTATAAATCAAAAGATAACAAAAAAACAAGTACGCATAATAGGTTTTCTTTATATGGGGTCCTAATCTATGCGCGTTGTCTAACTGAATTGATGCAAGTATATTCAAAGTTTATTCATATAATTTATAAATGTAAAAAGACGTGTGGAAACACAAGCAATACATTTAAAAGCAAAAGAAGGATCACTATATCAGGTTACATATATGTTTGATTTTATGTTTGGACACAAAGATTGCAACCAATTTGCGAGAAATTTTGATTTTTTTTCAATTTTCCGAAACTCGTCCCATCTCCGCCAAATCTCGAAATTGAAGCTTAATTTTCCTGCAAAACATGAAAAATCGTGGATTTGTAATAGTTTAACATTGATTTATCATGATTTATAGAAGGTAATAAAAAATTTTTTTTTAAAAAAAAGATCGAAATTGAAAATGCTCACTGGATCGAACATGTGGGATATATCCCACTACTCGTGCGTTTCGTATCGCACAAGTGGGATACAAGATATATCGGCCAGTATCGTCAATACTTAAAACACTGCATGCAACTAAGGTTTGAATAATGTTTCAGTGCTCTACTTGAATTCATTTCTATGTAGTTTTCACTTGCATTTTAGTAAAAGGAACATTCATCTTCTATGTATCAAATGCCAGGGTATCTATTGATCTCATCATAGCAGTTCAAATCAATAGGGCAAAAGGTGTCCCAAATCCGTTACGTATCGGCCGTAACGGCCGATACGTAATGGTAACGGTCGTACCCGTTACGCGATACGGGGGCGTAACAGGCGATGCCCCGATTTTGGTACCGTTACGGGGCGTAATGGCCGTTACTGCCCAGTAACGGTCAAATAACGGTCATTTTTTTTTAAGCTCTATTTTTTCAGTTTTTTTGAAACCACTTGCTTCCAAACTCTTACTCAATCCTTCTATTACTATTTTCGAACAATCTTGGCTTGGTATTTGAGATAAAAACGCATTATATTACGGAATTTCTTGAATCGAAGCTCCATGGGCAATTTTTCAGAAATACGTCAAAAATAAGTATTTATACTTTTTTATTGTATGTTTTGCTGTTTTAATCATAGAATATGATGTGTTAATTATAGTAGAACATGCTAATGTGCATTTTACAGATTTGCAGTGTCATTTTATATTTTTTTTCTATTTACGCACTAATTTTGGCCCTTTTTTAAAAATTCAAAAAATCATTTTTTAATGAATGGTTTGTTGTTTTAATCATAGAATATGATGTGTTAATTATAGTGAAATATGTTAATGTGCAATTTACAGATTTATGGTGTCATTTTATATATTTTTCTATTTACGCACTAATTTTGGCCCTTTTTTAAAAAATTCGAAAAATCATTTTTTAATGAATTGTTTGTTATTTTAATCATAGAATATGATGTGTGAATTATAGTAGAACATGTTAATGTGCATTTTACAGATTTGTGGTGTCATTTTATATTTTTTTATTTTTTTCTCTATTTACGCACTAATTTTGGCCCTTTTTTTTTTTTAATTCGAAAAATCATTTTTTAATGAATGGTTTGTTGTTTTAATCATAGAATATGATGCGTTAATTATAGTAGAACATGTTAATGTGCATTTTACAGATTTGTGGTGTCATTTTATATTTTTTTCTATTTACGCACTAATTTCGGCCATTTTTTTAAAATTCGAAAAATCATTTTTTAATGAATGGTTTACTGTTTTAATCATAGAATATGATGTGTTAATTATAGTAGAACATGTTAATATGCATTTTACAGATTTGTGGTGTCATTTTATATTTTTTTATATTTTTTTCTATTTACGCACTAATTTCGGCCCTTTTTTTTTAAATTCGAAAATTCATTTTTTAATGAATGGTTTGCTATTTTAATTATAGAATATGATGTGTTAATTATAATAAAACATGTTAATGTGCATTTTACAGATTTGTAGTGTCATTTTATAATTTTTTATATTTGTTTTCTATTTACACTAATTTCGGCCTTTTTTTTTTAATTTCGAAAAATCATTTTTTAATGAATGGTTTGTTGTTTTAATCATAGAATATGATGCGTTAATTATAGTAGAACATGTTAATGTGCATTTTATAGATTTGTGGTGTCATTTTATATTTTTTTTATATTTTTTTCTATTTACGTACTAATTTCGGCCCTTTTTTTTTTTTAATTCGAAAAATCATTTTTTAATGAATGGTTTGTTGTTTTAATCATAGAATATGATGTGTTAATTATAGTATAATATGTTCATATGTGCATTTTACAGATTTGTGGTGTCATTTTATAATTTTTCCTATTTTCAAATTAGTGACTTTATGTTTTTATTTGTTTATATTGGACAAGTTTTGGAGCTTCTTAGAGTTTAGTTAGAACATAAAATCATCTTCATTGACATAGGTCATACACTCATATCTAATCTATATCTAATTATCTAGTATCTACCTAAACCTAAAGAAATGTCTAGGTCTGGCCAACAAGTGAGGATACTAGATGGCAGCATTGTGAGAGAGTTGGTGGTACCAGGCACCAAACAAAGTGCAAGTATTGTGATAGACTAGTGACTGGTGGAATTACCCGTCTCAAACAACATTTGGCACATCGAAAGAGTCAAGTTGCGGCATGTACTAGAGTACCGAAAGAGAGAATGCTTTAAATGCAAGCTAGTCTAGATGAGTCGAAGGGTAAACATGTTGTTGTACAAAAGAAGAAAGATGATGTTTTGGATGCAACTCGCCAGTAGGTGTTTGGTCCTGAATATATGGGCGTTTGTGATGAAGATATTATTGATTCTGACGAAGATTCAGATCGGGAATTGACTATAGCTAGAAGAGAGTTTGCGTCTAGCTCGTGAAGAGAAAGAACGTCACCGCATGTTTGGCACGCATGGGTCAGTGCGTCATACGGGGGGGGGGAGTTGGCAAGAGTGGGAGTGCAACTGGAAGTGCGTAGGAGTGGGAGTGGGAGTGTAACTGGAAGTACAACTACTTCTGCAGGTGGGAGGGGGGATAAGTTTGGTGGGTTACGACGTATGTTTGGGAGCCGACGACAGACATCTTCATGTGATGCCCCTATACGTTTAGATGAAGAAGTAAATGAGCCTAGGAAACCCTCTATTAATCCAATCCTGTTTAGGAAAGAATCAACTAAACAAAAGAAGATAAAACAAATATGGAGTAGAACTTCCGTTGAAAAATTAGGTAGAGCAGCGGCAAAGTTATTTATACATGCCAACATACCTCCTAACGCGACCAATTCTCCATATTGGCAGGTGGTAATTGATGCAGCAGCAAAAGCAGGTAAAGGAATAAAAGCTCCCACGGCTAAGGAGATTAGGGGGAAATGGACAGATGCAGAGTATGCAGATGTGAAAGCATACATGGCTACCTTTAAACCTGTATGGCAAGCCAGAGGATGCATGATCATGTGTGATGGTTGGACTGGCCCAACCAGACGTAGCATGATCAACTTCATGGTGTACTGCCACTTAAGAACTATATACCACAAGTCAATTGATGCCTCAGAGGTAACAAAAAATTCTACTTATATTACTGGACTAATGGATAAAGTTGTGGAAGAGATTGGAGAGGAGAATGTAGTGCAGATTGTGATAGATAATGAAGCATCATATAAGCTTGCAGGACATGTTAATGAATAAGGGAAAACATCTTTTTTGGTCACCATGTGTTGCCCATTGTATTGATCTTATATTGGAAGATATTGGGAAGAAGAAGAATGTTAAGGAAATGGTTGAAAGGGCAAGAAAAGTGATGACGTTTATTTACGACCATAATCAAGTAGTCGCAATAATGAGAAAGTTCAGGGAAGGACGAGAGTTGTTAAGGCCTGCGGCGACTAGATTCACAACAAACTTTATCGCATTAGAAAGTTTATTCCAGCATAAGGGAGAGTTAAGTGAGATGTACGCTTCCCGAGAATGGCTCAACACAAAATATGGGCAGAAGACATCAAGGACACCGGTTGAAGTTGCAAACACCATACGGGACAACAAATATTGGAAGAAGGTCAAGTCGATCCTAAAGGTGATGGAACCACTAATGAGGGTACTCCGTCTTGTTAAAACCGACGAAGCACCTACCATGGGCTTCCTATACGATGCCATGGATAAGGCAAAGTTGACAATTCAACGTAATTGTAGAAGCTGGGAGTCTTATTGGAGAATGATCGACAGGAGATGGACAAGACAACTCCATCACGATCTTCATGCAGCAGGTTACTACCTAAATCCTAGGTATAGATATGACCAATCATTTGTTGAGGATGATGAAGTTCGTGTCGGACTAAAAAATGTGATAAAGATATTAGAGCCTGACTTAGATCTGCATAAAGGCGTTGAATGAATTAGATACATTTGGAAATCACCTTGGTAGCTTTAGCGATGCTTTTGCACAGCATGCAGTATCTAGGTTGCAACCGGCCGAATGGTGGATTAATTTTGGAGAGAGTACGAAGGTTCTCCAAAAAATTCTAGTAAAAGTTTTGAGCCAGACAACATCTTCCTCTAGCTGCGAAAGAAATTGGAGTTGTTTTGCGCTTATTCATTCGAAGAATAGGAATAGATTGCAGACTAGAACATTAGATAGACTTGTCTTCATGCACTACAATATAAAACTAAGAATGCGACGACATCATAGGAGCATTACAGCTGCCGATGACGGAGACTATTGTCCAATAAATTTGGACAATATTTATAATGAGAATGACCCGCTTCTACCTTGGTTGGAAACAAGGGAAAAGCAAATTGAAGAAGATAGTGAAGAATTGAAAATTGATGACCCAGAAATACGCAGAGCGCAACAAGAGAGTCGTGCAGATGTGTTGGACCCAGTAAGAGGGGCAGCGTTTATGCCAAGTACGGGTAGGGCTCAAGATCAACAAAAGAGTGAGCAGTGGTAGCGTGACCGTGTCGGATGATGGTGACGATGAACCCCTTGTGCCTGGTGCTGACACTTCTGGTGTTGCTCAGTGCCCTATACAGCTATCTACATATCACAATGCCGATGAACATCGACGAGGTAGTACACGAGGTCGAACTTATGAGTGTACCGAATCACGATACAACCAGCAGGAGGGTACATCTAGTGGTGCACAGGGTCCAGGAGGTCCGGAGCATCAGCAGGCTCATGGTCCTGGTTATTATGATGGATATTCTTATGGTCAATTGGATTATGATTATGGTGGTTATATTGAGCCTGTTCCATCACATTCATGTTGGAGTAGTCCTCCCGATCAATATCCATATGATTATAGATATTCAGATCCAAATCCAAGTTACTCATTACAACAGACGCACTCTCAATCTCAAGATTCTCAACAGCTTGAGTACGGGCACCAGTATGGCTATTCGACGGGCACTGGTAGATATCCTTACTCGAGGTCAGAGTCGTTGCCTAGTCAGGATCAGTCATCCTCTGGTTTTGTTGATCTAGTATTTCTTTCTGGCACTGGATATTATGGATATGCAGCACCTACACCTATTATACAGCTTAGCCTGATGATGACGATGACGATGACGATGATGTGGAGGTCGAGCAACCACAAAAAAGTAGATTTTCATTTTGGTGGTGACTTGTGATTGTGAGTATATATATGTATTAAGGTAAGTATTTGCAGCAGACAGCTCACAGCAGTATTATTGCAAGAAGCCAAGCACACACTTGACACTGCCGAACTTGTATTTAAAATAGCTCCCCTGACAACCAATCAAGTAATCCTTAATCGAGTTGTAGGGGAGTATATCAGACACTACTATTTTATTTTATTTTTAATATTCTTGATTTAAGGATGACAGGTCATAGACAGGAATCATAGTCACGTCCACAGGTATGTTCGAGAAATTCCTCAAAAATAATTACAAACACCTAATGTAAGATATTTTCATATTACATTCATTCTAATATATCTATCATTGATAGTAGATAGTTAGAAAATTAAATATATGAATTTTGTAGTCAAATTCAGGTTATCTGGTTCATAAATTCATCAGACAGTCCGATACAACTTCTCACCTAAGAGTGGACCGTTACACCACCATAAACATGTTCCAATTTATAAATTAATGCATATTTGGAATGCTTAGAATATTCCGGATTTAATCCATATTTTTTTGGCCAAAAAAAAAAATATTGCGCCGTTACGGGCCGTTATGCCCCCGTATCGCCGTTACTCCCCCGTATCCGTATCAGTTTCGGAGGGCACCGTTACGCCAACCGATACCGATACGGGATACCTTGATAGGGCACCAAAACACTCTTAGCATCAAGAATTCAAGGATACATAAAGTTAAGTAGGCCTCAGTAAACCATCTATAGCCATTTATAAAATTTTGTGCCAAAAAGATTATATTCTAGATTTGATACTATACTTGCCGAATCTGTAAGGCTATGATGGTGATGATGACGGCCCACAACTCCATTAAATGATGGAAAGAATAAAGGATGTCTATCTTGATGAAACAAAAAGTAAAACAGACTAGTTGAGGAAAAAGACTGGTTGATGTGTTAGTAACCACTCTCGAGTTGCCTGATTAGCAGTGAGCTTTGTCGAGATGGGCATAAATTATGATGCGATGCATCTTAACATGTTTAGAGTAGGTTTCTTAGGGTGCATTTGGTTGCACCAAGTATCATTGTATTTGATTATTAATCAGTCTAATTTAGTGCAAAAATCTCCAGAAATTTCATGATATTTATTGCAAACAAACACACCCTTAGAAAATGGTATCCAATACAAAAACAAAAGTATCACTAGTACAGAAGTCTTCAATAGTGAAAATGTGTATGGGAGACTTACCAAATGCCATCACATGCAAGAACAATGAATTCATCATCATCACAAAGATCAACCTAGCAAATAACAAAAACAATAAGCAAAAGCACATGGTTATAAAAGACTTTCAGCATACCACTAGGGTGTTTGCAATTCCCGAGGCCGAAAGGGTGTGCTACCACCAAAATGGGGTTGAGATGAGAACAGAATCTTCTCATCCATGACCATATATTTCAATTCTCAACCATGATTAGGAGGAAATGCTGCAAAATACAGCGAGCTTAATACAAGATGTACTTTCCATCCTCCACCAAATTGGGCTGTTGATGAGGTGGTTGTAATGAGAACAAAACCTATATCTCAAGTCCCAACCACAATTTGAGGCAGAAAAAGAGGAAGATTAGTGATTTTAATGGAACTTGCACTTTCCATCCCACCACCAATAGGACCGGCAATGGGCCAAGCCCGCGCTGAGCAGAAGAAATTTTTTTAGCAGGCCCAGCCTGGGAGGCCAGAGCCACCTGACACCTGGAGTTCAAATATCAGGCCTGAGACCTTTCCAAGCATGGGAATTGCCAACCCATCCTCCACCAAGCACATTAAGTTGAACTTGGATACCCTGGAAATCACAATTTCTCAGAACACCCACCTCTACCAAATAAATAGGTCGATCTTAAATTACAAGCCTTCAATAAATCAGAGAAGGCTGATGATGCAAAAGGGCATGGAGTACATACAATGTTTATGTCTGGATTTGCAGTCACAATTTGCTTCTCAGCAGGCAAATATTTGTTTTGCTTGAATTCCATGTCTCCTGCAATAAATATAGAATACAGTTGAAAATTTAAGACAATAGGAAGCTACATAAGAAGGACACTGCATTTTCTATTTTTAAAAAAGGCTGTGTCAAATGCACGTTGATGTAGCTATTAGGAAAAGCAATTCATTTGTATTTAATTCTTGTATTTGAGCAGAACTGAAGTACAATCAACATATGTATAAATTCATGGATATGTCTTTCCATATCCACTGCATTTATGAACTATACATATGGGAACATATTATGTGAGACAGAGAGGTTTTGAGAGAGAGCGTGTAGTACTCCTGGTTGCGTCATGATACTTGGGCAGTCAATTCATAGTACACCCAGTAGAATTTATGCACAATTGACATAGTTATAAGTATAACCTTGTAGATACATTTTCTTATATCTACTGCATTTATGAACTATAGGTACATGAATATATTATGAGAGATAGAAAGAGAGGGCATAGTACTCTTAGTTGCATCATTATACATGGACAGTCCAATTGATCAATCAGGACTGTCCATTAGGTTCATCGCACATTTCATAAACTACCATGAAAAAATCCACCTATTGGACAACTGTAACCATCCAACCAATATCTCCTATACGTAGGGGGTCCAGATTCTTTATATGAATTGTTCCAATCAACCATTTGAGCAATATAATTGTTGGGCCTATCATGGCTTGCTTATGATTCTATGGAAATCATCTTTCCCCGGCACGGACAGTCCCTCCTTCCCTGTGTGTGTGTGTGTGTGTAAGTTTGTTTGTTATAAATAGAAGCTCGAGGCAGGTGAGGGGTGTATGAAGCCTACTTCCTCTTATTCTTGAGATCTAAGGGCAAACATGTCAAATACAGTAGCTCTCGCCCCTATTCTCTATTAAAAACCTCTATCCCTCAATATCGACTAGTGAGGGAATCAAGCTCAATCTGCTCAGGGCATGGGAGTCACTCTTTTTCCCAGTTCCGATGCCCAGTTCTTCTCTTAGGTGGGATTGATGGGGACATCATGCGCACACGCACACGCGCACACACACCACCCCCCCTACGCACGTACGTACGTAGAAGGAGGGCCCCACCATCGATCTGGCTCAACGAAAACGTTCGAGGAGGGCCTCCTAGCTAGAAGACGAAGTTTTGGTTCAAAAGAGTGGGCCCGATAGTCAAGAAAAGCTCATCATGGGATCTCATGATCGTGGCCCACTCATCGGATTGATTTCATATTTTAGGTTTTGCTTATTGTTATTATTTAAAATATCGTGAACACTTTAGATTTCTTTGTTTGGTTTTTATTTTAATTTACTTCATTGCTAAGTAATAAGTTGCGCACATGGTGCGAGTTTTTGGGGTATAGGATTTTCCCTATAAATAGGCACCCCTTGTAGTTCTTTTCATTCATTGAAGCTTAATAAAAATTCATGCTTTATTTTACTGCTCTCATAGTGAGTTGTGGAAGAATTCAAAAGTGGGTGCGAAGCCCTCCCTTTTTGAAGGGCTAACTACCGTGGTGCGAAGCCACATCTATCCTCATCCGCCCTTACCCTCTTCCATCTATATCTCTCATCTTCTATCATCATTATTGCTTTCGATTTTTCAGCTTTTTCAGCTATTCATCCCCCTACAGCCAGTTTCCAGAATTTGGACCTGTAGGAGGGCTGAAACTTCGGCGGAGCACTACGCCTCGACCTTACGTCGAATCATCGTCAAACTTGGAGGGATTGGAGGTCTCCTCTAGCAGACCAAGGCCTAGGTGTCACTTTGGGGAGGCGGGCTTCCATCACGTGCTGTCAGCCCACCCGCGCACATGCATCAGCCCCGGGCCACCATCTGCACGCAGGAGCTTTCTCCAGGTCAGGTTTTCCTCTTTTCATTCCTATTTCCTAAACCCTAGTCTTAGTTTGCATTAGCTCTAATTTATTTACCCATTTTTTCTCCTGGGGTTCCTTGAATTGAGATTGGGGAATCCCTTGGATTAAGGACTTTGCTATGCATGTGTGGCTGATTTTTATTTCCCTTTGAGCATCGTTTGGTTTATAATTTTTATTGGTCCAGTCTTAGCTTGTGTAGGCCTGGACCCCGCATAGATTCCCCTTTACCTGAATGTTTGGACTTTTTATGTGGGATATGGAATTTGTATAATTGTTTCTGAACTAAGGTGATTTTAAACCTGAAATTTCACACATCATGTTTAATTTCATGTCCTGCATTAGGATTCATCAATCTAATATAGAAAATGAAGGGTTCCTTGCGCAGTAGGGCGGGTTGGTGCTCAACCCTAGCCCAACCCAAGGTTCCTGTACCTTAACCCTAACCTAACCTAACCCAACCCAACCTCGGGTTAGGAATTCTCAACCCAAACCCAACCCAAGCGGGCTCGGTCGGGTTGGTCGGTTGGATACATGATATTATTTTCATTATTACATTAGTCTATTGTATTTCAATACACTTCTTATTTTTTGTATCTATAGTTTTATTAATTATATATGTAGTTATTTATAGTAAAGAACTTCATTTTTTTCTAAACAAACAAGCTAAAATATAGGACAACTATTTCTTTAAAAGTCATGTTGTGTAGCAAGCAATCTATTTGGGAGAGAAAAATCTGGCATATCTTATTAGCTTGAGTCATCGGAAATGATGTAGACCAATGAGACCCAACAACACTGGAATTTCCTATGCCTTCAACACAAACGATCCACACTCAATTATAATTTATTAGTAACTTATATATTGATCGCGGGTTGGGTCGGGCAACCCAAGAGCTCAACCCGAGCCCGACCCAAGTTTTATCGGGTTGGTGTTTGTATAGCCCAAGCCTGAGATCAGACTCGATACATCCTGCCTGAGCCCAACCCAATGTCGGGTCGGTCATAGGTCGGTCGGGTTGAACCCGTCCAACTTTCAGCCCTATTGCGCAGGTGACTCTTAGGTTCACAGCGGTGCATGGATGCTTCCCTTGTCCATTGAAATTCTTAAAACTTTTCTATCTTTAAAAACTTCATTCTTAGACTTAGTTACAAGCGAAACAAATTTCAGCACAACTGTTCAGGTTCGGTTAAGGGAGCGAATGGGGCTTTCTGGCATGCTTCCCAACGAGGGACGTTCCAAGTGAGCTTTAATCAAAGGCACCTTTTAAGAAAGGCAGCATATCCGCTTATAGGTGAGTTCAATATATATGTAGAGATATGCTGGTGCATCAAGTTTTTTTAAGAAAACCCATGTTGACACTCCATGCAAATGTCTAAGATACGGATAGGATGGATGTTAATAAAAGTTCACAAGAAGCCCCATGAAGTTGAAGGCTCTAAAAGGGCAAAGGGGAAGGCCCAAAGGAATGTGGGTGGAGCAAGGTGTTCGATATTGGTATCGGTGGGCGTAACGGTGCCCACCGTTACCGATACGGATACGCCCCGTAACGGCCGATACGGGGTATGTAACGGTGCAATTTTATTTTATTTTTTGGTCAAAAAATTATGGAAAAATATCCATTAAATCCGGAATATTCTAAATATTTCAAATATGCATTCATTTATAATTTGGAACATGTTTATGGTGGTGTAACGGTCCACTCTTTGGTGAGAACGCTATATCGGGTTGTCTGATGGATTTATGAACCTAATAACCTGGAATTAATTGCAAACCTTTTATATTTAGTTTTCTAACTATATAATATCTATATAAATTTACTGTAATGAATGTAATACCAAACATCTTATATTTTCAAGTTTTCCTTTTATTTATAGTGCTAGCATATTGCATACTTCGTGACTCGCATGCATTTTATTTCAATATATAGAGTTTAGGGACTTTTGCATCGTATTCTGTAATTCATATACCTAACAATTTGATATCATTTTCCCCTACAAATCTTTAAAAAAATTAAAATTAATTTGAGGTAAATAGTGTTGTCAATTCGGGGCTAGTTTGGGGACCATTTGATGCCCCAAACTAGCCTCAAATAATGCAATCTATTGGCACTTATCCCACTAATGGATTGGTGGACATTTATTGGATAGTGAAAAATGAAAAATATCAAATGGTCCTATTTCAAAAAACAAGTGTATGCAAACTAATGGTGAAAATTGTAGGAGTTATTTAATTTTGGGATTGTGACATAGCAACAATGGTTCCAAAATTTAATTGGTTAATTTTGAGTTGATATATAAGTCGTGTATAAATTTTTAGGGCCATGTACTGGGGTCCACTCGATTATGTATTATATATCCATGTCATCCATCCGTTTTGGCAACTCATTTAAGAGCATTGGAAAAAAATAAGGTAAATCTAGATCTCAGGTGGATCACTAGTGGGCCAGGCGGGCTACCTCGATCACCTTGTATATCAATGCCATCAATCTGTTTTGCCAACTCATTTTAAGGCATGGTCCAAAAATTCAAGTAGATCTAAATCTTCGATGGACCACTAGTGAGTATCCCTTTAAAAGTAGGGCCCACCTCAATGCATTTGCTGTATATCCATGTGGTCCATCCTTTTTGCCAACTTATTTTAGGGCATGGTCCAAAAAATGAGGTTGATCCAAATCTTAGGTGAACTACAAAATAAGGACTTAATTCTCACTAGTAAAAAATTCTTAAGATATTTTTTTTGGATCAAGCTACTATTTGTGTTCTCCCTTCATCAAGGTCAAAGTCTATGTGACCTTATGAACAGGTTCGATTGAAAATAAATATTATAGTGGAGGGCATGGATATACTACACATAAATCAAGGTGGGGCCCACGTAACAAAACAATGCAAGTGCACTGTGCACCGCAAACCATTTTAAAATTTTCATTTGAACTGCGTGGCTGTCAGTCCATTCTTGAAAAGAAGAGAGAGAGAGGGAAACCGAAAAGAAGAGAGAGAGAGAGAGAGAGAGAGAGGGAAAGAAGAAGAAGAAGAAAGAAAGAAAAAGGTAAGTTTTTTTTTTCTTTTACTTTTTTTTTTCAATTTTTCCTATTTTCTTTAGGCCCGTAACAGTTGTTACGGTACTGTTACGGTATTGTAACGGCCGTTACGTGCACAAAAAAAGAGGGGGTGGCCGTTACGACCCCGTAACGCGTAACGGTCACAGCTGATACATAACCGTTTTCGAACACCTTGGGGTGGAGGTAGTAAGAAAAGACTTCATGATATATAGTCTTAACTAAAGTTATGGCCCTTGATAGAGTGGAATAGAGGAAAAGGATTCATGTAGCCAATCCCAATTAGTTGGGATAAGGCTTAGATGATGATGATGATGATGATGATGAAGTACCAATTGCTCTTGCTAAGTTTAAGCTTCCATTAACTCTCCCTGCATGGATGAAACCACCAGCTTTTAGGATCCTTTCTCTCTCCACCTCAAGTTCTGGCTTGTGATCCCTTGACAAGTTGTATGCCTGTAAAAAGAAAGCCCACATCAAGCACTCTGTCTGGATATCTTTTGGAAAGATATTTCCAAAAGAAGCATATAAACTCTCTTCTGAATATTAATATGTGTACTTAGGGATGCATATGAAGTAAAACATACCTGACCCTTCCTTGAGATTACACAACGAGAATCACCAGCATTTGCAACAATAAGTTGGTTGTTTCGAATGATTGCAACACAGGCAGTGCTTCCAGATGTTGGTCCAGCAAAATCAGCATGGGGACCCTAATCCCAGGTAAAACAAGAATTATCGCAAACATAAAGGATTTTATTACATGTTAAACACAGTTAGATTTAAAAAAAGAAACAAATTAGATACAAGCTAAGGTTCCTTTTCTCTTGCTTTTGGCCGGGGGGTAATGGTTTGTCTGCTGCACATAGTATTAAAAATGGTTTTGTATCGGCCTATACGTAAAGGAAACAGTCACTCCCGTTATGTGATGTGGGGGTGAATCAGTCCATCATATAAAAAAAGGGGCTGTATCGGCAACTATTACAAGGCCAATATGGCCATAAATGGCCCATTTTGAAAATTTTATTTTCGTTTCATCCATGAAGGAAGCTTTGAAACTAATTTCAAACTAAAAACCAGATGCCTGCCTCTCTTGAGGATCAAAACACAAAATTTGACATGCACTAATCCGCCAAATCATACTTTAGTGGATTTGGTCAACATTCAACAATTCAAGCTAACAGGCACTAATCCACCAAATCATACTTTATTTGTGTTCATTTAGGGCCTACTTGGTCAACATTCAACAATTCAAGCTAACACTAACCAACAAACAAATTCTTATCAAAGGGTGGCTCGTTACACCAATATATACATGTCCAAAACCAAAAGAAATACATATATGAGATCCTCACATTTTTTTAGACTTTTATTAATAAATGTTTAGAACGAGTGGTCCTCCTAAGGCCTTGGCCGAACAAGAGTTGGGCAAAGAACAAGTGAATTCCTCTACCCCTCAAGGTTATTGAAGCCTCGGCTAACCACTCCTAAGAGCGTGTTTGATTTTCCAAGCATTTGGTAAATACACTGCAAGTGAGTAATAATTATTTCACTAGGTAATTACAGCGTTGTTATCTATGCTTGATTTGATACTTACTTTTTTGAGCTCTAAACCCGAGGAGACTTTAAAATATATGTGGGGCCCACCATGATGTCTGTGTCTTATCCACATCGTCCATCTGTTATGCCAGCTGAATTTAGGGCTTGACCAAAAAAATGAGGCTGATACAAAGATCAAGTTGGCCACACCACAAGATTTAGGGAATCGAACATCTACCGTTAAAAACGTATCGGTGCCACTGTTTCCTTTAGTGTGGGCCACCTGAGTGTTGGATCAGGCTCATTTTTTGGCTCATGACTTAAAATGTTATGCTAAAACTGATGGACGGCTCAGATACATCATATATATATCATGGTGGGGCCCAGAAATTTAAACCAGTCTTTTTCACTCGGTTTTCAAGACAGAAATGCAAGTGCATTTTCAAACAGGTGAAGTAGTAATAATTACTAATTCCCAATGCATTTACACGGGATTTGGAAAATCAAACACGCCCTAAGAGTACAGTTGTACTCCGTGGCCTTGAGGGAGATGGAATTCCCAAGCTCTTAACCTCTTGCTCATCTTCTCTCGTGTCTCCAAAGGATTTGCAGAATTTCTCCAAGTGTTAGGATTAAGCTAAATATGGAGACAGGAATTTTGAGGCAAAGACCCCTCCCTCGTACCAAGAGGCATCTATTTACAGAGGAGGGGTGGCAATATTATAAATTGAAGGCAAGTTGGGTATGCTCTAAAGGTTAAGCTAACTATGGATGATTGACAAGTGGCAAGATCTTGGAGGTTAATTTGGTGGTTTGGGTGTATAGTAGAGAAATAAAGGGCAATTGGGTCTAGGGAAGGTTCTAGGAGGTTTCTAGAGGCTAGGAAATGAATGATTCAGATTAAGACACTAGGGAGAATCTCATGGTTTGAAAGAGGGGTAGTTTTGGTATTTCACTGCTTAAGTTAGAGGGATACTTGTATAAAAAGGTGATAGTTTAGGGTCAAACTAAGGCTCTTAGGGGTGTTTTGGTAAAAAGGTGGGTTAAAAGGTCAATGAAAAATGAAAATTGGGCTTTGCATTTTCGTGCAAGGACAAAATGGTAATTTCAAATATTGTTTTCCTACAGACAGTCCAGCATGTGCGCCCTTCGGTTTTCTAATCGAAACTCAGGGATTAGGTATTGGATTTGGGTGATCTATAAGGATACTTGACGGGCTAACTAATGGTTATTCTTTGGGAGAAAAATTCCTAGGGATTGGGGAGATGTAGGGTCCACAAGTCAGGTCAAATTCAGGTTCCACAATTGTTGAATGATCAATCACGCACTCTGTATTTTGACTGTAAAATCGCACCCGAATATCGGATCAAGTTGGAATTGGGCTCATCGGAAGGGAAATTCGAAGGGCTTTAAGATGGACCAATGGATCATAGGGTTTGGACATCAAGAACTTAAGAAGTTGGAACACTAAGTTGAACCAAAATTTGGCCTGGGATGCAGACAATCTTTCCTACATTCAAGGCCACATTTTTTATGGTTTCAGCCCCTGACATGCAGAAAAGCTTTTCCTGCATCCTCAGATTTTTCCAGAAGAAAAGGTGTGGGGCCCACCTTTGGGTTAGGATGGATCCCACAACATTTTGGTTCATTTTTGGTCCAATTTCTTAAGTTCTCTGACTTGGATGTGATCTTTTGGGAAATAGGTGGGCTTGGGCTATACTTGAGCCTTGCAATGGGTTTTAAGGTGAATACTTAAAAAAATTCTACAATACGCTTTTTCCTAATACAATGTGAAAGCCCCTTTTTTCCATGATAAATGGGTTAATTAGCTTAACATTGTTGACTGGGGTGTCTGCAGTTGGCCATGGAGGTCTGCAAGGGAGAACTTTGGTACCCCTTTTTTTTGTAGATATGTAGAATATCTTTTCCTTTCTTTTTTCATTTGCCTGTTCAGAATTGCCTCTTGAGTTTTATGTCACTTCGCTAACCCACAGCTTATTACATGCATTTGGGGCTAATTTCTTGAATTTCCTTCATAAATTTATAGACGGCAGCTTGAGGCTGGAAAACAGCGAATATCTTTCATATTAGATAACATGGTTTAGTAAAGAGATCTTGTTCAACAATATCACGTGATTATTTGTTGGTTTGGAATCAAACCAGTGCATAGGATAATGCCCAGTGTAATTGTTCACAAGCATGTGGAATGAGCCATCATCATGCTGTGACCACACATCTGAACACAACAAACTTTCAGAATATCAAACATCATCTAAGCCTTATCCCAACTAATAGGGGTTGGCCATGAACCTTGGTCCACCATTCTACTCTATCAAGGGCCCATAACTTCGGTTAAACCATAAGTCTCAAGTCTTTTCTTACTACCCCCACCCACGTCCTTTTGGGCATGCCCTTTGCCCTTTTCAAGCCTTCAACTTGGACCGACTCACTCCTAATCGGTACAGTTTTTAGTTTCAGTTGCACCTGACCAAACCATCTAAGTTCACTTTCCCTCATCTTATTACCTATTGGTGCTAGTCCTAAATTCCATTGAATGCATTTATTTCTAATTCTATCCTTGTCTTGCTACTCATCCATCTCAACATCCTCATTTCAGCTACAATCATCCTACGAACAAGTTGTTACTTAACTACCCAACATTTTGCCCCGATAAAGCATGGGTGGACTTACCGCCATTCCATAAAATTTCCCTTTCGGCTTGATTGGTACACAATGATCACATAAATCTCCAGAGGCGCATCTCCATTTCTTCCAGCCCACTTGAATTCTATGGGCAACATCCTTCTCTACCTCTCCATTCTCATCCCAAGATGTCAAAAGTCGTGCTTTCGGGAAACTTCTATGTCGGCAACCTTAACTAATTCCTCGTTCCCACTCCTATTGTTACTAAAATTGCACTCCATATACTTCCGTTTTGGTCCAACAAGTTTTAAATCCTTTAGATTCTAGAGCACCCCTCATAAATCTAGCTTTGTGTTTGTGCCCTCCCCCGTCTCGTCAATCAAAACAATGTCATTTGCAAACAACATACACCATGGGATCTCTTCCTACAAATGCCTCATTAACTCATCTATAACCAATGCAAAAGGTACAAGCTCAATGTCGATCCCTAGTGCAAGACTACAGTAATTGGATACTCACTTGTCTCTCCACTAGTAGTCGTCACATTTGTTATTGCCCCCTCATACATATTCTTAAGCATGTCAATATATCCTTTTAAGACCCTTTTCTTTCCCAACACCCACCAAATTAACTCTCTAGGGACCCTATCATAAGTTATCTCAACATCAATAAAGACCATGTGGAGACACTTGTTGAGTGTGAAATACTGCATATTTCCCCTTTATTATACCCTAGTTTTGTGAACATGATGGTCTTTAATTAATCTATTTATATATGTTTTCTCTTGCGAGGTAATTTCGATAGCTTAAGGTGAAAAGAATGCTAAAAGTTTGATTGCATCGAACACTCCTTCGATGGCATCGAACATGTCTTTGATGGAATCGAAGGAGTCCCAAATACGTCCAACAAGGAAATCGGATTTTTCCTGATTTTGCGATGGGATCGAAGTGGCTTCGATGTCATCGAACCAGTCATCGATGGCATCAAACAATAGAATTTAGCACATCCAATTTTCTGCAATTTGAAACTTCAGTTTCCTTCCTTCTTTACTTGGTTTCCTTGGATATTGGACTCTTGAAATCTTCAATCTTGACCTTCATAGATCCAATCTTCATCTTGGTAATTCTTTGAGCATCAATTTCATGCTTTTAGCATTCTTTTCACCTTAAGCTCTCGAAATCACATCGTACGAGAAAACATGTATAAATAGATCAATTAAACACTATCATGTTCACAAAACCAAGGTATAACAAGGGGGAAATATGCAATATTTCACACTCAACAATCCTTCCTCCTCTCCCAATATTTCTTCATCAATTGTCTAAGTAGAAAAATAGCTTCAGTGGTATACCTCCCTAACATGAAACCAAACTGATTTTCTGATACATTCGTATCATGCCTTAGTCTTTGCTCAATTACTATGGTCCATAAGTTTAATTCCACGATAGTTAGTGCAACCATGCATGTCTCCTTATTCTTAGAAATAGGTAGCAAGGTACTTTCTTCCATTCATATGGCATTTCTTCGATCTTACAATCTTGTTGGACAATTTTGTCAACCAAATTTTGGGTAAGAAAAAGATTATTTACTGTATTCATGCTTTGCAGGCTTGTCTGCCATTGCATGCATAGACCTTAACCATTCTGGAATTTTCTTTTGCAGGAAGCATGCAATATGTGGGCTAACATGCGGGCCGAGGCATGACTGTGTTGGTACATGAGTTGTGTTCAATGAACATGTACTAGTGCGCTCCCTATAATTTTGTGTGGCCAACTGCTCGAGCACGTTTTTTTAACATTTTTTGGTCTAATGCTGGTATATGTGTGTGCCATCATGCTCAGTAGGCTTGTCAAGCATTGCATGCTATAAACCTAACTATTCACAAATCCACTTCATTGCTAGCGAGTGATAGAATGATAGTTGGGCTAATATGCATCCTGGAATTTTCCTTAGCAAGGAAGCATGCAATATGTGGGCTAACATGTGGGCTGGGGCATGACTGTGTTGGTACGTGAGTTGTGTTCAATGAACATGTACTAGTGTGCTCCTTGTAATTTTGTGTGGAAAACTACTTGAGCACGTTTTTTCCCATTTTTTGGTCTGATGGTGGTATATGTGTGTGCCATCATGCTTAGTAGGCTTGTCAAGCATTGCATGCTATAAACCTAACTATTCACAAATCCACTTCATTGCTAGTGAGTGATAGACTGATAGTTGGGCTAATATGCATCCCCAGGCATGACTAGTTGGCACACAAGTGGTGTTTGGTAAACATGTATCAGTGAGCTCCTTGCTATTTTTTGTAGCTAACTGTGAGTATAACAATTGGGTTGGCGGTGATAAATGTGATGGCACATGTGTCTGCCATCAGACACAGTAGGCTAGTCTAACATTGCATGCTCTAGATCTAACTATTCCAAATTCCCCTTTGTGGGCAGGGACTAGGGAGTTCGTGGCTCTCCGTTTGTGTGTGGTGCTCAATAGTATATACCTCACAGCTAACCCATCCATGATCTGGCTTCGCTTGCATGCCCTTTGAGCAGGGTATTCAATAACGGTAATGGTGGTTGTTCAGCCAGCCTCATCGTCATAGTGGTCAATTATTTTATTTTATTTTGAAGGAAGAAACTATAGTAGCCCCAAATTCTGCCGTTAAAGGTCCATTACGGGTAATTTTTTCCGAACAGTCATTATATACCCACATCATCTAACAGGTCCATCTGTTACCATTAACATAACAGCCATTATGGTCGTCACATAACCATTTTTTAATATCACACCTTTGGGGCATATATGTAATAGTTGGGCAAGGGGTTAGTACCTGCTTTGTGACTGCCAGTTTCTAAGAGCTTGGGTAAAAGAAGGTTGATGTCCAGGGCAACTAATCCTTTAATAATTGCTAATCAACCCTTTAAAGCCAACACAAGTGTTAATAGCTACACTTTGTAGCATGTAGCTTAGACTACGTAGCATAGCTTAGCCTTAATGCTAAGTAGCTAGTGAAAAGAACACAAGTCGTGTGTAGCCCACACTTTGCATACGCTACAAACTACATAGACTACATTACGCACTACTTAGCTCGTATTACAAGTTATTTTTCACTATATTATTAAAATCAATTAATATTTTCAATGATTTATTACATTTTTGTATTTTTATTTTTATTTTTAAAAAGAGAGAGAGAGAGAGAGAGAGAGAGAGAGAGAAGTTAATCTTTTCATTGCTTTTAGTAAAATAATATAAGTAACAATATTAAATCAATTTCGTTGCTCTTTCTTTACCTTTATACTTAATCATTGCCCTTTCCCATTACTTCAAGTTGTGTTTTGTTGCGCCAAATATCATGAAATCCTATTAGATTTCATTATTAATTAATTTAAAATGGCACAAAATATCATGAAATTGGTGCAACCAGGTGCAACCTTGATTAAAATCTAGAAGTAGCATGTAGCTTACACTACACACATGTAGCTTACGCCACACACCATGTACTTGATGTCTCGCACTTCAAAGGGGTGAACGCTATGCTACACACTAATCATTATTTAATACACTGGCTAACACTGAAATGTTGGAAGGCTAAGACGAAGAAGATGATGAATAGGTTATTCTTGAATTAGTAGGAAAGTTTGCTTGCTTGGTGGAATGGGATTGTGCATGTTGTTAGTGCACTTATTTGTGCACCTTATTTGTCAATCACGTGAGTCCATGTGTCAGGGAGTTGGTTGAGCCCTTGAAAGTGGAAGACTGAAGACACAAGCGGACATGGAGCATCGAGCAAAGAGTAGGTAGATGAGATACCATGGTGACCCTAACCCTTGACCCAAAAAAAACCCTCAACCTCTAGATGATCATTGCCTTAATAGGAAAACATTGATTGATCATCCATTAGCCTTAGGAGCCCCAATTGAACATGCTTAGAAAGGCTTTAGAGGTCCCAAGTTCCTGTTAAACTAAAATACCCAGAAACAGCAGACTCATAGGTACCATTGAGCGATCTTCGATCAATCGGTCAAGTGTCCAGCGACATATCTAGCCAAATTTAAATTAAGTTCGATCAATCGATCGATAGGAGCTATTTCTACTCGTTTTTTTACCATTAGAGCTCAAATGTTTTATAAAGGGCATTTGGTTCTTAGGCATTTGGGTGGGTTTTTATCTACAATAGAAGCTTTAGGAGATTCCCCGCTCTTATCCTACATTCCTAGCCTCTAAATCCATGAGATTAGATTCATCTTCTTGAGCTTAAAAAACTTTAATGAGGATTCCAACATCGATGTTGAAGATCAACTTAATCACCACCTTGTTTTGGATATTAGGCATAAATGGCAAATCCTTTGTCTAAACTATCTAGAACACCCATCTAGGTGAATTCCCTTGGATTACAACATCCCAAGTGTTGTAGGAGATTCCACCACCCTCACATCACCTTGATCACCTCAAATGGAGCATCACATGCAAGGTGTTTGTTCGTGGAGCTGAACCATCGGCATCAACGGACGTGGGAGCAATTGAGGAGTGGATTTAAGCATGGAAGAGCTTTGAAGAAGCAACTCAAGAACGACGCTATAAAAGGGGTTCAATCCAACAAGCTGTCAATTGTAAAAATATGCATACTCTTGCATTGTGTAGGATTGAGTATAGAGTTTGTAACCCAAACTCGCGTAGGTTCTAGCGTAGGACCGCATCGCCACCAACATGGGTAAGTACGTGTAAGTCATTGTGTAGGCCTCTGGCGGGAGTACGCTTGATAAGTCCTTGTGTAGGCCTCCAGCGAGAGTACGCTTAATAAATCCTTGTGTAGGCCTCTGGCGGGAGTGTACGCTTGCATAGGTTAGAGGTGAACCTGATTTAAAACCTCCGATAATGAATATCGGTACACTCAAAGAGAGTGCATCCACCGGGAGTAGAGTAGGGAAACTGAACCACTATGCATGCTTGTGTTTGATTGAGCACAATTCATCCATGCTCATGTGATTGTTTAGTTAAACAATATGATTGCTTGAATTGGATTGTGTGCTAAGCACTTAACTTGCAAAGCACACACGAGCTCACTATCGATTATAGACTAGTTGCGTATTGATTCATGCTTTGTAGTATATGTGATTGGACTCACTTTGGCTTGGAAACCTTAGTGTTAAATTTCCTTAATTTAGATATTGCTCCTTTTTCTAATAAAATTTCAGTATTATAAGAAAAGCAATTAGATATTGTTGACAGGAGGTGATCTCCTACAACTGCAAGAACTTGGATGTTCTCTGTATCAGTAGATGGGAACAGTCCCATGCATCCAAAAAAAGTTGAATTTTGAAGGGAGATCGCCCTCTAACCCGGGGCCCAAGTCAGCTGAATATGGGGTTTATTCCTGTTCACCTATTCTTTGACTTACTATGGAAAGGCAGGTCATTGCAATTTGCAACTTGAATGAAGCATAAGCTTGAACAGAGGTTTGCAGTCCGAGAGTCCTTCAAGATAGTGGTGGTCACCAGTTAGTGGTTGAGAGGACTCCTCTAAGGTAAGCTCGGTCTAATGTCCTTAAGCAACTTCCTTTGGAAATTAAGGGGTGTTTGGGTAGGAAGACTCCCTAAATGCGGATGAGGGAAACTCCACTGGAAGTCGATCAACGTGAGAAGTTGTGGAAAGTTGAAAGGTCAATGATAAATATGTGTGTTCTTTGTTTTTCAAGTTGATTTCCATGGAAATGTTGAAAGGTCAATGGTCAACAACGCGAGTGAATTACAATATTGTGGAGATGCCCACAGCTTTTTAAGAAGAAATCAATTTACTCATTTTCAAAGGAAAAGCACAATCACAATGTTCAATTTCCACAAGTACTTTTTACATTATAAACAACGAAAAACACCATATACATGGAAATGAAATCAATTTCCAACAATTTCCACATTCACCAACATGCCCTAAGATATTTTGGATATTGCATGGGTACAAGCAATGGATTGCAATGCCTTCTCTCTCATGCCAGCCTTCAAGCGGACTTTGAAGCCAACTCTCACAACTAGAAGCGAACTCTAAGTTTCTGACTCTTTTCTTATGTCGAAGTGTTTTTGCAGTTGTGACCTCTTCTCTGTAGTGTTTTCCTTTGTCATTTGGCTAATTAACATTCTTCGTATTTATAAAAAAGAGTTATGGGCTCAACATATGTATAGCTTCTTGACACACACAAGATGCATTTTATACCTGTGGAAACCAGGATTCATTGATCCACACCATTGATCAGATGGACCTTACCAAGTATGGGGGATGCCTAGATATCTCCCTGATGGGAAGATGCCAACCCTCCGATTGGGGGACTAAATTCTAGGTCAAGGGAAAAGATACAGTAACAGTCCACATTCAAAAGAGAAAGGCCAAATATTGAAGGGTAGATCTTCCAATCCCTGGGATTTCTAGGGCATCTCCCATCCTGAGTGGGACCCCTCAGATCAATTGCTTGGATCGCCAAACCATGGGACCTATGGAATACCACGTTTGTAAACTACATGTTGGCATATGGAAGACCACATAATTCCTCTGCATATTTTGAACACTTCAGTTTTATTTACCATGAAGTATTCCTCAAGGATGAGAGTTGCAGAACAGTGATCCAATAGGCTGTAAGAATATAAGCGAGCACAGTTAAAAGATACAACATGAAAGTTGTTTCATCAAACTTTTGCCTGAAGCCCTGAACCTGATGTAATGGATGATGCTCGAGCAGACATTAAACACATCATTCCTACCATATATAATGCGAGGAGCCAAGGACAGTTTTGCCCATGCAATTAGTTCTAGGAAAATCTTGGCCTTTGAGATTCTACTGGACATTAAATGAGATTTTCAATATAGATCGGTGGTATTCCTAGAATTTTGAAAATTTGCAAGCTTATAAACTTTTGGCTTCAATTTTAGCCATGGCAATGGAGAACTTGAATTTTACCCACTCCTCCCTGCTCCTTTTTCGTGCACCAGTAGGCTGCTCCCACCCCTCTCGTGTGTAGCCCCCACAACAAGCCCATCCAACAAAGGCTATGCTGGACCTGTAACATCCACGCATACATCTGTTATGCCACCTCTTATTTAGACATCAGCCTAAACAAGAGGCGGATGTAGTGATCTGCAAAACAGGAAAATGAGTGAATGGGTCACCTACAGTTGGCAACCTTCTCTTTCACTCTGTGAGTGTAGCTACATTCTTTCCTTCTGTTTTTCTCTCCTCTTCACCCCCCCCCCCCCCATTTCTCTTTCCCTTTCCTCTCACCACGTGCCAATTCCCCTAGCAAGTTTGATAGAAATATGTATTCGTGTACAGAAAGCTTCCAAAGCAAATTGATAGATTCTAAAAAATGATAACTAGAGCATTTTTAGCAGGATCATACCTCCTCGAAAGCCCAATCATCAACATGATCATGAGCTTCTCCACTCCTGGGGGACCATATCAATCCTTCAATCATGCCAGTGAACTTATTTATTTTGTCACCCAATACAGCCAACTCTCTCCAGCCTCTTTGTCCACGCATCATTTCATCCATTCTGCCGCAATACAAATGACACCACGCATAAAAATAATAAATTCATAAACATATGAGAGAAATTATGTGGCCCTTATGCAAGGGATTCACAATATACTCAGGTTTTCAGTTTGTAGAAGAGGGCCCGTGGTTTTGTGATCTGGATCAATGGCCAGTCAGCTTACAACAACGATGGACAATGTTCGAAAATATCAACAACAGGAGAATCCTGAACTTTCAATTTGTGGCCTGCAAATAAACGGTTTTCAGCAGAGATACAATGATGTTCCACGTTCAACTGAATCTTAGCCCAGGAAAGGTGCATGTGATATTCCTATCTGGAAGAGTCATTCATGGCACGTCTCATCAGACCAATTCTGTATATCGCTGAACCATGGGCCCCATTTGTACAACCTGAAAACTCAAGTAACCCGAGCCTATCTTCCACCCAGGGAACATATAGTTGCTCCTACAGAGAACATGTCAAACCAACCAGAAGCAATATCCAATTTCATATATATCCCGGTTGATTTTGATAATCTGATTATAAAAAAGGACGGTGACATCTCTTTCAAAAAGAAAGAAAACAAAACAAAGGCAACAACAAGAGAACAAAAAGAAACAAAATGAATGACAAAACCTGAAGAAAGCTTTCTGAACAGAAGCACCCAAATCTCCAGCTGAATATGCTTCATTCTTGAGAACTTGATTGTGGAGGAACTTTGCACAGAACTTCGCAACTACTTTACCTGAAACAGCAATGGATTTCATTGATGATTAACCAGTAAGCAGCATATAAACCTAAAAAAGAAGATTCATGTTTGCTTGTACTGTTTCAAAACGTCATATGATATCACATGGTAAAATATGACCCAGAATCCAAGATCGACTAAAATACTGACAAATGAACATAAATTCCAACAAGCTGTAGTACCGCAAAAACTGGCAGGAAATTTCAGCAGATCCACATGGACGATATGAGTGTAATTATGCATTTCAGTTTCAAAATTTCTGAGAATCGATATACAGATACAGAAGACACATGAATATAAATTCCAACAGCTGTGCAGCAACAAGTAGCAGGAAATTTCAACAAAACCACATGGACAGTGTGTGCAATTATGCATGTTTCAAGTTTTGGAGAATCGTTATACACCAATACAGAATGTTGAGATAGCCGATGTAACTAAGAAAACAACAAAATTGAAAGATGAAAGAATTTTATTTTTTTTGAGAGATGACAAAATTTTATAAAAGAAGCTCTCGCAAAAACGAGCAAAGAATACAACACCCACACCAAACCTAAATCAGGCCCAACACTCTAAGAGAGCCAAAATGTTACTAATAACCTCCTCAACTCAAACCTAAAGATTCCTGAAGCAACAACCGTTTCTCGCTCCCCTAACACTGCCATAATAAGAAGCATCCACATTGCTTTACCCACACCCAAAGAAGATCATTGACCATCCCCGGCGTCACCCAAAACATGTTGGAAGACCACAGAAAATGGCTCCACACCTTCCTGGCAAGAGAGGGCAGTGGATAAAAAGATGATCAATAGTCTCTTCGTTCGCCATGCACATGAAGCAAACATTAGGGAGAATAATCGCTCCTCTTCCAGTTATCTATAGTTAAGATTCTCTTACGACAAACCAACCAAACAAACACCGCCACCCGCGGTGGAGCCCTGTAGAACCAATGGTGGAAAGGATGAGGGGAAGTCTACCCTGGAGCTGAAACAACCTTAAATAATGACTTTACAAAAAAAATCCTGGTGCCATTTCGGGCCCCCAAGCAAAGAATCTTCTAATTGGCCCTCTATCTTGACAAACTTTAGCACTTCTAAAAGACTAACAATCTCCTCAATTTCTGAATCTAACAAATTCCTTCAACAAGGAGGCGCCCACACCACCAACTCACCCGCGATTGAGTAACATTCCGCAACAGCGACGAAGCGGTTAGGAGCTAGCCGAGCAATAGGCGGAAACGAAACCTGCAACACTTGATTGTCGCACCACACATCTACCAAAAGCAAGTTCAAACCCCATCACCTACCGCGAAGGATAAGCCCATACAAACAAAATGCTCAGCAACCACTACTGCTTTCCAAACCACCAAAGCCCTATACAACGAAGTGGTTTTCACAAACCAACCGTTATCTTGCATGCCATATTTATTGGCCACAACTTACCTTCCTCCACAGTAAATCTCCAAACCCATTTGCCCAATAAGGCAGTATTCATCTCCCCCAAAGGTTTGATGCCTGGCCCACCCTCCTTAATCGGCTTCCACACTTCTTCCTTCCTTCACTAGCACCTCTCCAAAAGAATTCGTGTCTCAACCTTTCTAACCTCAAAACAACCGTCTTTGGGCATTGAAACAAAGACAAGAAATAGATGGGTATGTTCAAGAATGTTGTTTTTATGAGGGTTAACCTTCCACCCAACGACACATGCCGACCCTTCCAACCCATAAGCTTCCTTTCAAAACGTTCTATCACCCTATCCCAAAGATGAATGGTCGGCTTCCCTATGCACAATGGCAAGCCAAGATAAGTGGAAGAAAACGATCCAGCTTTGCACCCAAAGATATCAGCAGGATTCTAAAGCTCTTCCTCCCCCGCATGAATACTTAGCGTCTCTGATTTCGCAACATTGATCTTCAAACCCAAGGTTGCCTTGAAACACACTAGCAATTTAAGGATATTGTCCACTACCGTTGACTGAGCTCCACAGAACAATAACGTATCAACCACATATTGCAGATGAGAAACCTGAGGCCTGTTAGAAGCTATTTGAAAACCTTGGAACAAATCAAACTCCACTCCTCTGGGAAGCATCGTGCTAAGAGCATCGCCAATGACTACAAATAGGTACGACGATAAAGGGTCCCCATGCTTCGACCCTCTGGAAGATCTAAAATATCCCTTAAGAGACCCATTGATAAGAATTGAAAATGCAGGGGATTGAACACATGCCTTGATCCAATGTCTCCATTTTTTCCCGTAACCCAGCCTGTGAAGCATATAGTCCAAGAAATCCCAATCTGCATGATCATAGGCCTTTTCGATATCGAGCTTGCACACTAAACCACTCCTCTTCTCCCTAAATCTTGCATCAATACTTTCATAGGCGATCAAAGTAGTGTCTGGAATCTGCCTACCGGCTATAAAGGCTCCCAGATTTTCCACTATCACATTAGGTAAAACTCCCCTGAACCTATTAGCCAAAATTTTAGCAAGAATTTTGTACGGCGCTCCAATAAGACTAACCGGTCTAAAATCCTTAAGTTGCTCAGCACCTTCGACCTATGGTAGCAACACTATAAAGGAAGCACCCATGAAAGAGGATGACCGCCCTATTTCTATAAATTCAGCCAAAAAATCAATTGTCCTTCCCGACAACATGCCAAAATTTCTAAAAAAACAAAATGGGTAATCCATCAAGATCGAGGGCTTTATCCCCACACATAGACCGCAACACTGCTCGAACCTCTTCCTACTCTATAGGCTTTCCTAAGAACGAAGATTCTTCAGTCGACATTTGATTAAAGTGAATATTGTCCAACTTTGATAAAAAGAACTTTGATAGGAAGAAAATCCTAGTCCATGTGTCACCACATAATTTCATGCTACACCAGCCAAAAGAAACCCAAGGGAGAACAGAAAGGCTAAATACATAATGATTCTTTCTCTTGCATGTTTAGTTGTCATTGGGTATCCAGATCCACGGATATCCATAGTATATGATCCGACATAATTGGAAATGAATTGGAATTCAGGTCAGATAAATAATTTGGTCAAACTCAGGTCCAATGACTTAGGTTAAAAACCAGGCTGGGCCAGGACACAACTGAGGTAAGTTTTATCATCATCGTCGTCGTCTATCAAGGGCCATAACTTCATGTTAGACTATATTCATGAAGTCTTTTCTTACTACCTCCACCCACGTCCTTTTGGGCCTTCCCCTTGCCTTTTTAAAGCCTTCAACTTGTACCACTTCACTCCTAACTTACGGGGTTGTTGGTTTCCATTGCATATGACCAAACTATCCAAGCCTACTTGACCTCATCTTATGACATATTGGCATTATTCCCAAGTTCCCACGAATTCATTCATTTCTAATTTTATCCTTCCTCATCTTGTCACTCATCCATCTCAACTTATGACCTATTAGTGCTATTCCAAGTTCCCTCGAATTGATTCACTTACTAATTTTATCCTTACTCGTCTTGCCACTCATCCATCTCAACATCCTCATTTCATCTACACTTATCCTATGAACATGTTGCTCCTTAATTGCCCAACATTCTATCCCATAAAGCACGGCTGGACTTATAGTTATCCTATAATATTTGGACATTCATTCATTAATGGGAAGGGGCACACTTTTTTTTTTTAAGTTTCATGCTTAAACAAATAAACTAAAGTCTTCCAACGGCTAAAAGATGTATGCCTTTCATTTTAGCTTACATATTCATGAAAGCCATTGTGAAAAATCAATTATAGTTGTCTCAACAATGTTGAAACGAGGTGGTTGGAAGGGATAACTAGGCTTAGTGAGTTATCTAGGAACTAGGATAGGGCCTTAGATAGGATTGATTGGTGAAATAGGATTCATTAGTTCTTCATGTTCTCCATGCTTTTTTATCGAAATTTTCCTTCAACCAGCTGTCGAATGAGAATAATTTCGAAGTATTTAGGAGCATTTGACGAAACGATCATCACAAACACTCTAATTTCGAAACTTGAGTGAAGGTGGTTCGATCTGGGGAAAATTCGAAATTTCCCCAATTTCTCCCAAATTGCTTGCAATGTTGCACTCCAAACATGAAATCAAGCATGTATGAGGGCCTATCTACTGATTTGTAAAGTCCTTGTCAATTTTCAAAAAATAAAAATCATTTTTTAATTAAAAATTATTAAAATATTATTTTTTTTCGAAATTTCCTTTCAAGCAACTATGAATTGAGACTAATTTCAAAGTATTTAGAAGTGTTTGCTGAAATGATTATCACATACACTCTAAATGACATGCATTCAATTTGAATATAGTTGCATTAGTTCAGTCAAACAATGCATAGCTTAGGACCCTATAAAATGTGCACTTCTTTTTTGAGATGTAGTGATTTAAAAGTGTGTATCAAGGTCTTTTTTAACAATCTCTAAAGTTTCATTGAAAAATTCAAGCATTTTCCCAATGTTTCCCCATGTTTCCCAAAAAGTGAGATAAATTACCCAATACAAATGATAGATCCCGTGCGAGAACCGATACATATTTGTATCCCAAGGATGCAATACGTAACGCGATACTGATATTTCAAACATTGCTCCCAACGAGGATTAGATTGGCAAAAGTTGTATGACAGGTTGCCAGCCAAACATAGCCCCTGGAAACTGGACATGCTAGAGGCTCATATTGACAACACAATTGCACCAAGTACTAACCCTAGCAAAAGTATTACAGGCATGCCCCAAAGGGCAAGCAAGCGAAGTAGGGTCAATAATGGGTAGTTGCCACCCATATACCGCTGAGCACAAGTCTCACACGGATGGTCATACTCAAGTAAAAATGCTCAAGCAGTTGGCTGCACTGAACAGAAAGGAACCACCGATCCATGCTTATTGAACACCACTTGCACGCCTACAAGATCATGCCCCACGCTACATGTTAGCCAACTACAAGGCACGACCTACAATGGGGAATTTGTGAACGGTTAGGTCTAGAGCATTCAGTGTCAAAAGGGCCTGCTGCCAATGATGGCACACACATAACACCATCAAAGCAAAAATGAAAAGGACCTGCTTGAGCAGTTGGTTACAGAAAAT